>OX243896.1:6220192-6820192 GCA_945859665.1 Anorthoa munda | reverse complement strand
AATTGATGAAAATGTTTCTGTAAGAGAACCCAATTATGGGTTAAGCTCGCCTTTGTACATAAGCTGTTCTACTGTATTTGTATATGTTTGTTTTGTGTACAATAAAGAATAAGAATAACATAAACATAAATATGGCACAATAAATCGGTACGCCTTCAGCTTACAGTTGACTTTACACCCATATGCTAAACGTTTTGGGAATACGTTCATTGTACTTACAGCTAGGGAGTGAAATTCCCTGCCGAAGTGTGTTTCTTGATAGCTACAACTTGGAGGGCTTTTAAGTTAAGAGTTTTAGGTAACTTTAGGAAAGCGAGCTCCACCGTCGACCATTACCATACCATCGATAGGATTTGCAATTTTCGCAATTGACCACTATATCACCTAAGTAGTAGTCCTAAGGCAGGCAGGCAGGCACTTTACTTTGTGTAAATTATTTCGTCACCACTGCTCTCAAAACGGTGAAGGAAAACAACGTGAGGAAACCGGCATGTCTTAGAACCAAAAATTTGAAGACATGTGACATCCACCACGCACTGGGCCCGCGTAGTGGATTACTGCCCATTCCCTCTCACAGAGAGGCCTGTGACTCAGCAGTGCGAACATTAATATGGCGATGATTATGATGACGAGTAGTCCAAAAACATAGGTACCCTGTGGAACCCTTTTTATAAATACTAGCGGTATGTTATGTTCCGTCCTCGTAATCATGTTTCAAATGAACAAATAATAAAATAATTTTTTACCTCAACACAGGTACTGTGTTTCCAGCCTCAAAATGTATTGTATTAATTTTTATCAGTTCAAGCACCATTACTTCTCCCGGATGGGGTGAAAATGTAATTAGGTTTCCACAAAAGCGTAATTGGGTGCCACTTATAACTGCCGTGGTTCTTAACACTGATTAAGGTTGGGTTCCGTAACTGGTTTTCAAACTGACTCTTTGACTATTAAACAAGTTACGGAGCGGTTAAAATAGATTAGGAGGTCGGCGGCATTGTTGATTTAGTTGTTTTAATTTTGGAGCTTTTTCAACAAAATGTGAAAGACTGTTCGTTTAATGGGGCGCACGGTTGGCGCAGTGGTTGAGCGATTGACTGCTGCGCTGCGTGTCGCGGGTTCGATTCCCGCACGAACAAATATTTGTATGACCTACATATAGTTGTTTCGGCTCTGGGTGTTTGTGTATGTGAGTTTATATTTTTGTAAACGCACCCACGATACAGGAAGAAATTCCTAGTGTGGGGCAACGTTTTATTTAAATCAAGATAAATCAAATCAAGATATGTTATTTTTTATTGGTACAATCCCACCGCACTATTCCCAAACCACTGCAACTCCTGAAAGCCAGAATCAACAGTGGCGATCACCAGAAAAGCGCCGAGGCAATGAAGCTCAACGGAGTCCAGGAGAATGAATTTAACTGTCTTGGATCCCGCAACGAAATTAATCAGAAAAGAATAACGGATGAGTAGGGAAAAATACAAATTTCCACTTCCCTCCATATCAAGCAGGAGACATAACAAACAAGGCCAATAGGCACAAAGGGTCGTTTACAACTTGGATAAGCCCAGATGCCTAGCACCACGGATAAAAATTTGCATTAATATTAATGGGTCCTAACATTGTGAGCTGTTATATTTGATGCCAATAATAGGTATGGCAAAACGCTTGAACGCACGGCAATTTGTTCTAGTTTCCGTATAGTAAACAACTCCCGATGCAGCCTGTACATTATTAAACATAATATTGCATTCATGCGTTAGTTTATGTTTGTGAATCAATATTGGATTAACGGCTGAAAGGATTTGGAACACATACAGAATATGGCCTAGATTAGAACATACGATTATTAGTATTCCTGTAGTTTGCAGTTCAACTTTCACGAGGATAAAACAGCAGGTAAAAGTTTGTAGGTACAATTCTGTTTTTACTTTTGCCATAAGTTCTAACAAAGACTGGAAAAAAGTTTTTATTATTCAGCTTTTAAACTACTGCTAGGCAAAAACCTCCCCATACGAGTATACTTGCAGACACTCTTGTCTTGCGTCAACTCAACAAGCGATTCAAGTCTTGTTTGAGTTGGCACCAGACTCAAGAAAAATATAAATACATCTTTACGCCGATTAACCCAACATTTCCAAGCAAAGACGGCGGGCCTTAAATTAATGAATTCCATTCTGACTTTATGACGTATCTCTAAAAACATGAATGAACGTACAAATAATAGCAAAGTAAACAAAGACGTGGGTGTATTAGAGCCAGACGGATTATAAATGAAATATTCTCAGAAAGTTACTTTGTAAGTATAATATTCTATTAATGGAGGATCCCCGAGGAATTCGTAATTTACCTTTCAACAAACACCACCCACGGATCAAAATATCTTGGTACATACTAATAGGTCACTACTTAATTTTTAACACCCGACGGAAAAAGAGGAGTGTTACAAGTTTGGCGTGTGTATCTGTCTGTGGCATCATAGCTCCGAAACGGATGAACCGATTTTGATTTAGTTTTTTTGTTTGAAAGGTGACTTCATCGATAATGTTGTTAGCTATTTTTGATCAAAATCGGTTCAGCCGTTCAAAAGTTATGGGCGGTTTACGGTTTGAATCGGGGTATTTGCCCAAAATATCGTGTCATAATTACGTGTTCAATAGATTGTCGATTGAAGCGCGTCTATTACTAGATACATTATATAAATTACAAATAAACAGAAATTTAAATTCTTCGGAACAAAATTTTGGGACAGACGACGGACAGACGGACACATGAGTGACAGTAATAACTCGTTTGGACACTTCGGGTACGGAACCCTAAAAATAGAAAAATAATTGAAATTTACCAGTAATTCCTGAAACCAGCGACCTTTCCAGTATACCCTCATTCCTTTCAGCCAACATGGAGCCAGAAGTGAGGGCCACAGCCAAGAAGAACACGATTCTATTGACAAAGAATATTGATTAATTGTAGATATGGAAGAGTGAGATAAGGTGGTGGTAAGGGTTGGAAGGTGGGATCTTTGTTGTAGAGTGAACTTGTATAATGCTTACCGAAACATCGAATTCTTTGAATTTGTATTATTTCGAGAGGAGTTATGGTATTTATTGGATTAAACAAACTAACCTGAAAATATCGTTATTGCTGAAGTTTAGTCTCAGCTAACAAAAGCACTAGTGGATAAATTAGTATAATATAACCAATATTAGACCAATCTATGTACTAGGTGTAGAATATACTTTACAAAAGTGTGTACATAAGTTAGCTCCAATATCATCCAATAAAAAGCAAACAAGCAAACTGTTTAATAAAAACTGTCACCTGACAAAGTATTTTTAGCCTATTTTACCCGGGCCATAATAACGAATCGATTGAAACCTTATTCATCAAAATCCGATGAGTAGTTTAGCCGCTACGGAGGAATATATAAATACAAACATACATATATAGACTGCTAAAATCACAACCCACCCTTTATGGCTTTGCCGTTGTCGGATAAAATGCTGAAAGCTTAGGCCGATTAAAAATTTGAAATTTCAAAATTTAATTTCACAGTATTATGGTAATACTTACGTAAGAATAACACCGGGCCCAGCAAAATCAGTGAAGTTGGGTATGTCCAGACCGTAGATCGGCTTGTTGAACTGAAAAATAAACATTTTCTATAGTGGATTGTCTATTAAAACGCTCTAAACGGTGAAGGAATACAGCGTGAGGAAACCGGCGTGTCCTAGTATCAAAACTTCAAAGACATGTGACATCCACCTAGTGCACGCTAGGACCACACGTTACACGTTGGGTGGATGTGTTCTTGAGTGGAGACCACGAATGGGTAAACTTTAAACGTGGGACGCTCCTTAGGCTAGGTGAAAAGACGAGCTTCGCAGGGTGGTTGGTAGCATCTGGATGAGCTGCCAAAAATCGAAACAAATCCAGCAGTGGATTGCTATAGGCTGATGATGATAAAAACGTAAGTAACATATCGGACTTTTTAATAGGGTTCCATACCCAAAGGGTAAAAACGGGACCCTATTACTAAGACTTCGCGATCCGTCTGTCTGTCTGTCTGTCCGTCTGTCACCAGGCTGTATCTCATAAACCGTGATAGCTAGACAGTTGTAATTTTCACAGATGATGTATTTATGTGGCCGCTATAACTACAAATACTAAAAACAGTATAAAATAAATATTTAAGGGGGGCTCGCATACAACAAACGTGATATTTTTGCCGTTTTTTGCTCGATATTAATAACGGCAACAGGTAGACGCTTGAAATATTCACAGAATGTCTAGTTGTATATTCTCTTCAAAAAATAATAATAATTAAATTAAAATAATATAAGTTAAGGGGGGCTCCCATACAACAAACGTGATTTTTTTGCAGTGTTTTGCGATAATGTTACGAAACCCTCCGTGTGCGAGTCCGACTCGCACTTGGCCGGTTTTTAATAATTTATCTTTATAAAACATATCAACACATCATTGTCGTCGAATTGTTGCGCCGGGCCTGTCTACGGGAGCCTTAACTTTCAAAAATGTAAGCAAAGCAACCAATTTCATAACTAGAAACCAGATCTCTGGTAAAGGTACTTCAAGCATACTGATTAGGGTACGTGGTCTTTGAAAATTATCTCGGTTCATCGAATTACTCGTATGTAGCTTTGTCATCAGTGCAGTTCCCAGAATTATCTCACTAGCTGGAATATCCTATTTTGAATCGTATCACTATAGTTAGCTACACGCCGCAAAATACATGATAATTTTAATAATGTATCTGATTATTATTCTATACTAATATTATAAAGCTGAAGAGCTTTTTTGTTTGAACGCGCTAATCTCAGGAACTATTGGTTGGAATTGAAAAATATTGTTTGTGTTGGATAGTCTATTTATCGAGGAAGGCTATATAACAACACGCTACGACCAATAGGAGCGGAGCATAAATGAAAAATGCTGCAAAAACGGGGAAAAAAATCCTTTTTGAGAGCTTCCGTAAACAGTTGACGGGAGCGAAGCCGCGGGGGACAGCTAGTTTATTTAATTAAATCAAGTTTAATGCTCGCTTCTTTTTTGAATAAGAAGAGGCCTTCGACATGGAATGGGAAGGTGACAGGCTGGTATTATTATAAAAAATCGAAGTTTTGTTCTGAAATTTAAAAATGATCTCGAATTCTGTGTTCAAATAAACTGACTTATATTTTACCACGTTATTGACATTAAAAGGATAGTCACTGGCATCATTTACAGCCTGCAATAGTAAAAACACTGACTGTCGAACTTGATACAGCTCTTGATTTTTACGAAAAAAAAAATCGGAGATCTACCAAAATGGTAGAGGTTTTTGCCCAGTCATGGGATAAATAGACTAACTAGATAGATAGATTTGATACTTACATAGACAGGGCTTGCCATAATTCTGGGTGGCAGATCGCAGATATTGGCTAGGTGTTCCGTAGCATCCATGAAGGCTAGGGACAGGTCTCTGTTCAACATCCATTCGACTTGCTTGTCTGTGAACAAAAGAAGTAATTCATCAATCAAATTTACTATGACAAGACTCGTAGCATTCGCGGTCATGAAACGTGCGAACAGACCGGTGAAAATTTGATTATATATATTAGTCTATGTATTTGATTTTGATGTCTAAAGGGGTCATGTATAGTCTGTCATCTAGCTTACGCGTTTCATAACCGCAGTTACAAAAACTTGATCTTGAACTAAATAGTTCTCTAATTTTCAACATCTTCAACGAGATACTCAACAATGTTTCCAACGCCATCTCCATACTTCATCTATATCTCTCACTCATACAGCACTATCATTCCCACATTCATACTAATGATTTAATATTTCTATAATATTTTTTGATTATTACATAAAAAAATATTTGAGTGATTTTTATATGTATTTTTAAATATGCTTTTAATTTAATTTTATGATCGAGTGCTTGATTAAATTTTAATTTAATTTTTTTTTTTACTTTTTATTATTATTATGTATTCTTATAAAATTATTGTGAGTTGACATAAGGACAATAATTTTAAAATGGGGAGGGCGCTGACTCCTGTCATACAGGTCAGCCTAGTTCGGGAGTCAGAGTCTTCAATAACTGCTGTTTAAAAATTATGTCTATAAAGATTATTTAGTTTTGTAATTGTATTTATATACTATTGCAAATTTTATTGATAAAACAAATGAAAACCGAAATTATGTCGTCATCTCACATCACACCACCCATTCACACCCCACATATCTCACACACTCCACACACCGCACACAACCCACACCACGCACACTCGACACACCTTACACACACCACACACATCACAATACTCCCTACACCTAACACACCCACATTAATGTATTTATTTTGTTTAATTCACGTGCGCGAACGAGTGTTTAAATTTATAATAATTGTACTATAGTTAAATGGAATGCACACAACACGCGCTTTTGTTATTTTTTTTTAGTTCAGTTTAAATTCTATAATTGTCTAGTGATAAAACTAATGTAACTCATTATTTTTGTAAGTTGTATAAACATCCAAAGCTATGGAAGAGTGGAGTCTCCTAACACAGGCATCATCATGCTTAAAGGGAGACTCCAATCATAAATTAATGTATACTAGTTGGTACAGAAATAAACATTTTTGTATCTTTTGTATATTTTTTTGTATCTCGAATTCCAAACAAATAAAGCAAGGACAAGGACATCCACAGAAACAAACACCATGATCTATACTCATTAACTAGGTCGTAGGACACCAAATAAACCTATTTAAACCCATTTACCCCAATTCAACCCTTTGCTTTCAGTAAACAAGGAAGTAAGGGGTATTTGTTACCCCCTAGCAATAAAAGCCATCTCACCCGGAAACCCGTGTCTAATGGCACATTAATTTTAAGAAAACCCTAACTTTGAGGGTCGAGTAGGACCCCGTGATTGACTGTTTAATTAAAGGTGAACGAAATAAGTATACATAGATACAATATACTCACGCCTTGTTCCTAAGAGAGTAGACAGAAACTACATATAGCAATCCACCACAAAGATTCGTTAAACCTTTTTTAGGGTTCCGTACCCAAAGGGTAAAAACGGGACCCTATTACTGAGACTCCGCGGTCCGTCTGTCTGTCTGTCACCAGGCTGTATCTCATAACCCGTGATAGCTAGACAGTTGAAATTTTCACAGATTATGTATGTCTGTTGCCGCTATAACAACAAATACTAAAAGCAGAATAAAATAAATATTTAAGTAGGGCTCCCATACAACAATCGTGTTTTTTTTTTGCCGTTTTTTGCGATAATGGTACGGAACCCTTCGTGCGTGAGTCCGAATCGCACTTGGCCGGTTTTATTTTAAATTACTATTGATAGGCTCGCGCTTGACCACTAGGTTGGCATTTGACCACCTATCTCATCTGATGATGAGGTGACGATGTGGTCGACGATGAACCACGCTTGCCTTGGTTTGAAGGCGCAGATACCCCTCAGTAGCTACTTTAAAATGAGAATCACGTCTAAACGGTTAGTTGTATATTTTTGAAAAAAAAAATATGTTAGAGTAGACCATTTTTTTAATAATTTGATCTAAGAAAATTTTGAGATTTATTCGTATAACATAGTGTAATTAATTTGTAAAGTTATGTCTAACACGGACAAAAACACGAAAATTGCACCAAAACCGCCGGGCGTATTTTAATGAAATTAACACCATGTCAACGAAAATTTAACTATCTAGATTTTGATCTGAGGCTATTTTTTAAAGTCATAAAATAATAAGGAAAGTACAAAAAACTACTGAATTTTGGGTCGCGCGGGTGTGCATCTACCTACAAAATGCTAATTCCTTTTATTGCCTGTAAATCCTCCTTCACTTCCTTCTTTGAAAATACGTAATAAAGATTTATTTTAAAGCCCACCTAAGCCAGCTAATGAAGATCAAACAATACTTCTTAATCCGCACCATCTCTGAGTAAACAAACAAACAGTTAATCTCTTTGCCGAACCCGGGTTTAACCTCAAACTGGGTAACGAACGAACCCGTGTCACAAACAAAGTATGTGATCAAAGTTACAGGATCTTGTTGAGGAAAACGATTTTAAAATTGAAATATTTTTAATTAAAATATTGTATTGAATTTATTTCTTTTTATTTAGCGGGCACAGCACTTCAGAATTAATTTGTAATTATTATTTAAATGCCAATATGGGTGTTTTCCCTTTGCAGCTAGGCTTAATTCAGAAGCGATAACTAGTTTTTAATTAGGTTTTTAATCCCCGACGGAAAAAGATATCGCATAAGTTTGATGTGAGTAACTGTGAGTTTGCTTATACTTATGTGTATTTGTGCATCTGTATGTGGCATCGTAGCTCCTAAACGGATGCACCGTTTTGATTTCGTTTATTCGTTCAAAAGGTGATTTATCGAGAGTGTTCTTAGCTATGTTTGATGGAAATCTGTTCAGCCGTTTAAAAGCTACGGGCGTTTTACTGTTTAAATCGGACTGTTTTTGCAAGATTTCGTATCATAATTACGTGTTCAATATAATTAAATTGTCGATCGAAGCGTGTCTAGTACTAGATAAATTATATAGTTTGAAATAAATATATATCGAGGTAGTTTTAAATTTTACTTGTTACAACAACCAATCAAATCAAACATAACATCCTATACAACATAATCAGAACGTTCCCACTGCTGGGTTCTTCTTTGTGTGAGGGATTGCACCTTAATCCGACAACCAGGCTCAGTGCGAGTTGGTGAATGTCACATGTCACCAACCCTTGCACTGTCACTAAATCAAAGTGGCTCTAGGCAAGTGACATTCTAGCAACGAAAACGTCACGATTGTGATTGGGAAAATGTCAAAAATGTACGAGAATGGTAAGTGCTGTCGACATGTCACGTGTCATTTTGGCAGTTCTGCCGTCGCTTTTGTAATTTTGGAAGTTCTACCAAAGTTCTTCCTTCGCTGATATTATGAAACTTCGTCTAGAGCCCCTTTTCAACCCAGTTACTTCTAGCCGTTAAATACTCAAATTGCCTCGATTAAGTGGTACTAGGAGGGCGTTGTAAGAGCCTTATTTAAATTTACATAAACTTTCGCCAGTTTTAGAAGCAACCTAGCCACGCCTGATCTTGAAAAAATCTATTTAAGCATTCACAATCATTAAGAGTAAGGATTGTAAACCTAATTTATGGCTAGCGAGAGTTCGTGAATTCGACCCCATTAATTTTGTTGAACTAAAAAAAACAAATCCACCTAGCTATTTCCCAACTATGGTGGAATTTGCCTCCAGAATAACCGGATACCATTAGTATGCTGAATACCATTACTTTACGTGGGGTCTTTCTACCATGGGGTCCCAGCGCTAACAAAAATTTTTGATTCATATAATTGGGTTGTTGAATTTAAAAAAAAATACGATTTTTTAAATTTATTTTGAAACTTTACATATCATAAATTATATTGTCGTTGCAGAAATCTCTTAAATATTTTTTTTCAATTTATTATAAGCAATTGAAAATCGATAAAATTTTAAAAAGAACCACCTGTCTACAAACGGGCCATGATTGGTCGCCATGTTGGTGACGTCATAACGTTCAAGGAATTTCACGATAGTACAGTGTCAACTGCACGTGAATTGATTAAAAATATCCGAAAATTAGTGCAAAAATATTATTAAACAACAAATTTTATTTAATCATGTGTGATAAAGGATTCATAAAGGCTAATGTCGATAATATACCCACCTGATGGACGATTTGGAAGTTTTGAGCATAAATAAAGTAGTCGTAATGATTATTACGGGTTAGTGAACCCGTGTTAGTTATTGTTGTTTACCAGGTACATTTAGAAACATAATTGTCATAACTTAATCGTTTTTACATATGGGTAGGTGATATTGGTGTAAAATAATAAAACCGACCAAGTGTGAGTCGGACTCGCGCACGAAGGGTTCCGTACCATTATTATCGCAAAAAAACGAAAAATCACGCTTGTTGTATGGGAGCCCCACTTAAATATTTATTTTATTCTGTTTTTAGTATTTGTAATTATAGCGGCAACAGAAATTCATCATCTGTGAAAATTTCAACTGTCTATCTATCACGATTCATGAGATACAGCCTGGTGACAGACGGACAGACAGACAGACAGACAGACAGATGGACCGCGGAGTCTTAGTAATAGGGTCCCGTTTTCACCCATCGGGTACGGAACCCTAAAAAGTAAACAAACACGTTTGGCGCGAAACTTCGACTTTGGATATCAAAAAAATTCAATAGATACCACTAAATATGATACACATAAACATAACATTTTCGTTAATTCACATTATTTACATATCCCTTAATAATATTAAACACTAATATCTATATTATATATTTACAAACACTAATAAATTTGTAGAACAGAAACGTGAAAATACATTGAGGTATTAATGTACTAATGTGAAAATATTAACTTGGTAGATTTTTCTTACACTAATTCGTCAGTAAATATCTCTTAAATGCGTCGACCGGTTTTCATAATTCAAACAGAAATATTAGTTTTACGCCTATATCTGTCATTTAAGAATAAAATAATGGATATATCTCCATAAACAAAAAATCATGTTTTCAAGTTACGTAATTATACAACAATGTCAACTTTGCTCGAAAGTTCCCTTAAAAATTTACTTTTCTCAGTCTTTCATGATCAAAGTAAGAAATCAATTCGGATCTAATACTAAATTAAAACAAGATAACAACATAATTAACACATTATAATTGGAATCTAGTTAGACATAGAACATTTCTCAAATTTAGTACAGATTGCTAGGTATTTGGCTATTGCGCGATACACATAATGGTGATCTTTTTGTAGTGTTTGTACATAATGATTCGAAGCAAGCACGATAACTTTTAAGGTTCGATATCTATGATCAATATATTCGATATTCATCAATATATTGACGATAATAACAAGATTGAATCGGTTAATAGTCAAAACACTGTATAAGCTATGTGCCACAATGAGTAGAAATGAACGTTGTGACGTCACACGGGCTCGGGTTTGTTCGGAAAACTGTCGGGGTGTTTTCGGTACTGGATTCAAAAAAATATTTTCGTTTGGATTTTACTTTGTAATTACAATGAAAAAAATAAAACTAAAAATAGTTTTGTACGAAAACTTATATATGATCTTTCCATTTTTTACAAAAAAAAAATTGATTCAACAAACCAATTGTCACTAGATGGCGCAATATGCATCGATTTGTTATTGAATTGTGTGTAAAATTAACATTTTCTAGAATTGATCATAAAACTTGTATGTCCTAAGCACAAAATTATAGAATATTGAGCTCTTATTAATTCACATTTCAAAAATTATTTGATCGGCTAATTTAAAATTGATTCCAATAAATGGCGTGTTTTAAATATCTGAGGCATGCCACTCAATTTTTTAAATTTGTATTGTAAAACATTTTGGTGCTGTTGACGTTGTTTAGGTTCACTTTTGGGTGTACGGGAAACTTGTTAAAAATCACAAATGCGTCTGTCCTTCAATGGTGTTTATTAGCGACTAAAAAAATCATTTTACACAGCTACTTAAATATAAAAAATGGAGATAATGACGCAACATACCGCCCACCAAAGGGACAACAGGGCCCTTTAAAATAATGATAAGTGGACTGTATTCACACATTGATAAATCAAACTTGTTAAGCAGTATGCAACGTTTCCAATCATACAACTACTGGTATTAAATTGCAAAATAATGATACATTACGAATAGACATACATAATGCCTGCATGCAAAATAGAAATGAGGTTTGACAAGTTATACAATTATAGTTAATCATCAGTTGGTATCAATAGGTAGGGGACAAAGTTTCGTGACTGATCTCTTCACAATGCTGTTGCCAGATTTAATGCTATAAACTCGTGTGAGTCCATCATTACCGGGATGCTTGTCTACAATTCGGCCTAGTGACCACTTGCCTGCCGGTATTCCATCAGTTTTGATAAGAACTATGTCACCAACATTGAATTCTTGTTTCTTCTTATGCCAGACATGACGCTGTTGTAGTCTTGTTAAATATTCATCTTGCCACCTTCGCCAGATGTCGCCTACGAGCTTTTGAGTGTATTGCCATCGTGTTAAGTTATGAATCTTTGTGTCTTTAAAATCTGGTGAGGGCACGACGATTGGGGCTTCATGTATCAAAAAATGACCAGGCGTGAGGGGTTCTATAGAATCTGCATCTGAGTCATCAATAGGACAAAGAGGTCTTGAATTAAGACACGCCTCGATTTGGCACAATATTGTTGTCATTTCTTCGAAAGTGAGATTTGATGTTAACACGCGTTTAAGATGAGTCTTCAGGGACTTTACACCAGCCTCCCAGAGGCCTCCAAAGTTAGGACTGTAAGCTGGTATAAAATGCCACTGTGTACCTTCCAAAGCCAACTTTTGTGCTATGTTACTCTCAAATTTCAAGTTAGCTTCTTGCCATGCTGCGGCTAAATCTTTTTCTGCACCAACAAAGTTTCTCCCTTGATCGCTCCACATGTGACTGCATTTGCCTCTTCTTGATACGAAGCGTTTGAATGCAGCAATGAACCCTTCTGAGGTAAGATCTCCTACCAGCTCAAGGTGTATTGCCTTTGTAGACATACAAACAAATAAAGCAATGTACGCCTTTTGAGTTTTCATGCCTCGTCCTCTTGACATTAATATTTGGAATGGACCGGCATAATCCACGCCGCTGTGCAGAAAGGCTCTAGTAGGGGTCACTCTTTCCGTTGGCAAATCTCCCATGATTTGTGTTCGTGCAGTAGCTCTTTGCTTTGCGCATACTAAACATTTACGGTTGAAGTTTTTTATTAATCCCTTAGCTCGAATGATCCAATATTTCGAGCGTAAAAAGCACAACATTAACTGAACACCTCCGTGCAGTGTTTGAGCATGAGCATCTGCTATGAGTAAGGGAATTAAATTGTTGTTATGTCCTAATATTATAGGATGTTTGGTTTTGTCGTCTAATCTTGCATGTCGAAGACGACCTCCCACCCTGAGGATACCAAATTGGTCTAAGTATGGGGTAAGTGTTTTAATGTTACTAGTTTTCTTCACATCATTATTTAATTTTAATCTGTTAATTTCATCTGTAAATTCTTCCCTTTGTACTAGCTTAATGCATTTTATCAATGATGTATGTAATTCTTCTGTTGTTAAACTTCTGCAATTTTCGTAAGTATTCATTTCTCTTCTGTAATTAACAAATCTTCGACAGTATGTTATCACCTTTAATAATTCTTGCAAGTTATCAAATTGCTTAAATTTTGCTGTGAAATTATGTTCTTCTTCATCTTTAATATTAACGTTTATTTGTATTTTATCCTTTCTCTGTTCCAGGTCAGTGACGACTACATCAGGCTGTTTTAATGTTATTTTCCTTTCAGATAACCACTTTGGACCGTTCTACCATAACTCTGATTGTTTCAGTTCAGCAAGCAACATGCCTCTCGACGCAATGTCTGCAGGATTTTCTTCTGATGCAACGTGGTACCATTGGTTGTTATTGAGATTTTCAGTGATTTCTGCGACTCGATTGGCTACAAATGTTTTCCATCTTTGTGGTTCACCAGATAGCCATGCAATAACAATGGTAGAATCCGTCCACGCAAACATTTGTGCTGTCGATATTCTCATAGCTTTTCCTATTTGATTCAGTAATCGTGAAAGAAGTAATGATCCTGAAAGCTCCAAACGTGGTAACGATACAGTTTTTAGTGGTGCGAGTCTTGTCCTCGCTGCTATTAGTTTCGTTGTAATGCAGCCATCTTGAGATTCGGTTCTAATGTATGCAACAGCTGCATAGGCTTTCATGGACGCATCGCTGAAGCCATGAATTTGTATATTGTTTATTTCTGTGCTATAGGTTCCTAGCCATCGATCAAAGTAAATGTTGTTTACGTTTCTTAAGTCTTCACGAATGGTCATCCATTTTTCTTGTAGATCAGGGCAAATAATGTCATCCCAATCGACCTTTTCCAGCCACAGCCTTTGTATAAACATCTTAGCCATCACTACGTTTGGGGCAATCCATCCCAAGGGATCAAATAGTCTTTGAACGTCTGACAGGATTGTTCTTTTTGTACTGTTGACAGAAGTTGTTGGTAGTTTCAATTGATATTGAAATTGGTCTGTTTCCAAATTCCAAATCAAACCTAATGCCTTTACAGTGCCATCCATCTTGTTCATATCTACGTGTGCAATAGAACTTCGTTTGTTTGGGTCAATGGATTTCATAAATTGCGGACAATTAGATGACCACTTCGAGAGTGTGAATCCACCCTTCTTCAATATGTGAGATACTTCCTTTGCAGATGTTATGGCTTGATCTGTTGTATCTTCACCCGCTAAAAGATCGTCAACGAGGAAATTTTCTTTGATGATTTTGACTGCATTCGGGTAATTTTGTCCTTCATCATCAGCAACTTGATGGAGTGTTTTCACCGCGAGATAGGGTGCTGATGCTGTTCCGAAGGTAACTCGAAGCAAGCGATATTCCTTGATGCTGTCATGTTCCTCTTCTCGCCACAGAATACGCTGATACTTATTGGCGTCTTCTGGGTAAACAAATATTTGCAGGTACATTTTTGTTATATCGCTGGCGTAGCAAACACGTTTCATTCTCCATCTCATGATGATATTTCTTAGATCTTCCTGCAGCTGAGGACCAACCATCAACTCATCGTTGAGCGAAACTTGGTTTGAACCTTTCGCCGATGCGTCAAAGACTACACGAGTCTTTGATGTTTCTTTATCTTCTCGGACGACGGCATGGTGCGGTAAGTATACAACCTTTTCATTTATGACTTCTATTTCAGGTATAGCTTCCATGTAGTTTTTTTTTTTTTTTTTTTTTTTTTTTTTTTTTTTTTTTTTTTTTAAAAAAACATTGCCCCACACTAGGAATTTCTTCCTGTATCGTGGGTGCGTTTACAAACATATAAACTCACATACACAAACACCCAGAGCCGGAACAATTATCTGTAGGTCATACAAATTTTTGTTCCGTGCGGGAATCGAACCCGCGACACGCAGCGCAGCAGTCAATTGCTCAACCACTGTGCCAACCGTGCGCCCCAGCCAGCAGTTTAAATTTAAGTATTCTTTCATTACTTTCTTATAATTTTCTTTCAGGTTGGTTGTTCTTCTAAATTTTCTTTCCAATTGGAGCAGTCTGTTTTTGGCTATTGATTTTGTGTTTCCTTCTAGACATGTTGGTTTTGGTGTTTTCAAAGGTAACTTTACCATGTATCTTCCGTCTTTAGTCCGTGTGTGTTTTTCTTCATAAACTGTTTCACACAATTTTTCTTCTTTTGTTAAGTTTCTTTTGTTTTCTGTGTCTATTTCCCACAGAGATTTAAGCATGATATCCATGTCTACTTGGTGATGAAGAACAAGAGCAGAATCGTCTTGTGACCTTGCATTTATTTCACCAAAGAGAATCCATCCAAGGTATGTTTTCTGTGCACATGGTGTACCCGGTGGACCCTTGATCAGGTTTTCTTGTACGATTTGAGAGTATTGTTTGACACCTAGAAGTAAGTCTATAGGGCCTGGTGTGTCGTAGTTCGAGTCAGCCAGGTTGAGTCCTTCTAGATGTGGCCAGTTATCGTTGGTGATTGTTTTAGGAGGGAGCTTAGTGGTAAGTTGTTTGGACATGACAAATGCTTCGACATGTATTTCGAAGTTTGTGTTCCAACGGGAACCTATTTGCAGCTGTACCACGTGGTTTACATTTGTCTTCGTTGAACCCACTCCAATGATACTTCCTCTCGTTGATCGTTTGGTCAGATTGAGCATTTGAGTTGCTTTCTCACTAATAAGTGCTATCTGCGAACCTTGGTCCACTAATGCGCGTAATACAACAGTGTGGTTTTGCTCGTTTCGTACTGTCACTGTTGCTGTTGCTAATAGTGCTATGCCTTGTCTAGTAGTGTGGTGTGAGGCGACCGTTGTATTGACAGTAACTTCCTTTGGTTCTTCTACATTGTTTTGAGCAGTCTTCGGTTGCGTGGAGGTCTCTTGTACCGAAGTCTCAGGATCTTTGTTTAGATGTAGAAGGCTATGGTGACGCCTTTTGCATATACGACAGGACACTGTTAGTCTACATTTTCTTGCTGAATGTCCTGGTACTAAACAGTTGAAGCATAGGTTGTTCGTTTTTGCATAATTAACTCGTTCAATAGGTTGCAGTTTTGTGAATTCTTTACAGTGGCATATCGTGTGATTTTCGTTGCATAGAACACATGTTTTTCCTGACGGTGACGATGACGTACTTGAGGTATGAACAGCACGTTCCTTTACTATTTTATTTTGTGTTCCTGGTGTGACAAGCTCCAGTGTTCGGTATGTGGACTGAAGGAACCTTTTTAGATCACTCCATTTGGGTAAATCATCGACATCTTCTTTGTATGAATATTGTTCCCAATCCTTGTGCGACTCAGGGTCCAATTTCTGAACTACCAGAAATATAATGATAGGATCCCATGAATCTAAGCAAATATTTAAATTTTGAAGGTTATTTAAACAGTCTGTCGTGACGTCCAATAAACCTTTAATTAGATTAGGTGACTGAGTATTCATTTTCTTTTGATAGACTAGCTGTTTTAACACTGAGTTCATAATCAAACGTTTGTTTCCATATCTAGTTTTTAAAATGTCCCAAGCTTGTTCATAATTTTTGTGTGTTACCTGGATATGTTTCAATAAGGTCTCTGCTTCTCCAGTAACACTACACTTTAAATAATGTAACTTTTGTACGTCACTAATGGATGTGTTCGTATGCACTAACGATGTAAACAAATCTTGAAACGTAGGCCATTCTTCATATTTTCCACTAAAAGATGGCAGCTGTATTCTAGGTAACCTTACGAGCGTATTTTGTTGATCAGGATTCGTCGAGGTACTACTATTGTTTTGCAATGACGTCGTTGGCAATGTTGTACTTAGTTCACTCAACATATCACGTAAATCAGCCAACAAAACAAGATATAAGTCTTCATAAATAATATAAAACTCCTCATTAGCAAAATATGGTAATATTGCCTTTTGTTCCTTCGGCGTTATTTTTACCAAAGTATGATGAGCGTTTTTGAAAGTAGACCAATAATCTTCTATCGCCTTTATACGGGTTTCAATATATCCTTTAGTTAATCGTGATTTCGAGCATTTCTTGAGATTAACTTGAGTTTTCTGCAATAAAGAAGCAGTGTCTTCCAAAACATTTAATAATTCTTTCGTAGTAGTAGTCATCTTTACAAATCCTTATCGCTTAGGAATGCGGTGTCCTATTGTTCTCGCGAGCCGGCCGGTCAACACGTGCGCTCAGGTAACTGGTAAGTGATCCGGCGAGATATCGACCATATGTTGACGTTGTTTAGGTTCACTTTTGGGTGTACGGGAAACTTGTTAAAAATCACAAATGCGTCTGTCCTTCAATGGTGTTTATTAGCGACTAAAAAAATCATTTTACACAGCTACTTAAATATAAAAAATGGAGATAATGACGCAACAGGTGCAATGAAACTGTAAAACTTGAAAAAATACTATAAAACAAATCGTCACTGTATTTAAAGAAAAAAATAGTCACGAACCAAAAAATCCCTTTTACTTGCAAGTGCAGCGACAGCACTATCTATAGCCGTGGAACGGAATCGAACGCGATCGAAGTACTTATTAAAATAATCAGACAAAAAACGCAAGTTACGTCGGCACGGATTCTTTGCATGGGGTGAGGCATTTATATGCTAGTATTATATTATCTGTGTCTCTACAATTCAGTAACTGGGCAACTCGATACCCCTTGGCAACACTGCAGTTCCTGCAGTCCGTAACGACAGACTGTTAAATGACTGCTGGGACCAACAGTTTAGCAAGTTTGCCGAGGCACGGAGGGATCTTGGTAAGTAAGATAAGATGCTTATAAGATCCCGTGTGGCTGTTATATGGCGATAAGCTGAGTAAACCATAAAGTAAACCCAACAAATAGCGCGTGGGAATGACGAGCGAGAGTTCGTGTATTTGACTCCATTTGTTGCACTATTACAATCTTTAGGAATACTATTAAGCGCTGTCCACACATTTCCGGATCCCCTTGATGTGTTAACAAGTTCGTACAAATTGTATGTAACCGATTCCTGCCGTGTTCCCTCGGGGAAGGGAAATGTGTGGACAGCGCTTTAAAATGGAACGCGTGTGATGACAATTTGTCACGTTATCTATTTCGTCACTATGACTAACAGTAACAGCCTTAGTACGAGTTTTTACTCACGCTCAATCGCATTAACGTAAACATCAATTTGTATTGAAATTGGATAAGCGCCGTCTAGTGACGGTAAGGAGAAACCACTTTTTTTATACATTTTGGTACGAGTGAGTACGTTAATAAACTTGGAATAAGCGCACTGGTCACTGTCACTCAAACCTTATTATGTACATTTAATTTTAGTGTTTCCTAAATCGTCTCAAGCTGTTCGTCTCATTCCCAACTTATCATCACATCCAATGTAACAACATTTGCTTGGACAAATATCAGTCTCATCTTGTTTAAAAACAACTGCTGACGCTCTTAAAACGGGAAACGCAAACGCTGACAATTTGCCAAAACGTGCAAAAAACTTTTCTAAAAGTTGTTTGCTAATTAGACAAGAACTGTGAAAACAACTGCAAAGTTAAAAATGTAAAGGTATTTTTAAGTCAGAAAGTGTCTTAAACTGGGACAACATGAAATTCCTGAGAATAAATTAGTTTTAAGTTAAGATGTCCCCTTTTTATTCTCAAACCTTTTTGGATTGTACAAAACTAAAATAATACAGAGCACGGAAACTCCGCAACGACTCAGGACGCCATTAGTTACAATATTCGGGCTAAGGGCGCTGAGTACCTCAAGTTTCAGCTGTCAGAGCCAAAGCTATTTAGAGTAGGGTATATTCCTGAAAAAAATATAATTTTTATTTGGTCCGTCAGTTAAATTATCTAAAATATTGAACACATATTTTTTTTTGTCACGTAAACAAAAACTTACGGCGACCGTGCGTTGAAAAGTCCCGTGACGTCACTCCTGTGTATTTTAACCAACTTGCATTGATGTCACAAGCTGAACTAATGCCCTTTAACTTTGTTTTTTTTTATTGGTTTAATAAAGCAAAAATTACGTGTTCAATATAATTTCAATAAGGATATTTGAGATAATTCCAAGGAAGAAAGAAGAACAAGATCCCTATTTACCCGAATGCCGAAGGAGGGTAATGTGTTTATCAGTCTATGTATGTATGTAAGTAAGTATGTATGTATGTATGTTTGTTCCTATGTGGCGTTCTAGAGACCAAACGCGTAGTCCGATTTTGATGATTCTTATGTCAATCGATTCGTCTTAATCGTGCGAGTGTCACTGGCTACATTAAAATTGGAAAAGAAAAAAATGGCGGATTTAGGGCGCCATTTTGTGGGGTTTTTAATTTTTCTTTTAAATCCATCGTGTGGGGTATCAAAATAAAGGGTTTTAAGAGGTGATTTCAAAAATATATAACACTTTTATGTTTATATGTACCTAATTCTATAAAAAATAACTAAAATGTTGTAAATAAAAAAGAAAGAAAGAAAATACGTAAACAAGAAGGAAATCATGCTGTGTAGTCGGAGGATACATATTCGCGAGCTGGCTGACCAAAACCAGATGTATCCTCCGACTGCACAGCATGATATTCTCCTTGTTTACTTCTTTTTAGTTCGTTTCTTAAGCAGTCGGGTCTTTAGATTTTTTTTATTAACTTTTTTTTCTAAATGTTGATACTTCCTGACACGCTTGGTTACTATGGAAAGTTTTGACAATGCCGTCTGTAGTACCGACCACAGAGGTGATTCATTGCTCTGTGGCCTATAAGTAAGTACGGTAAATCTCTCTAAGGACCCTTGCCCTTGCCTTGTTATACGTCCTTTTCGATAAGTTTACATGCGAAAAAGAAGTTGAGGTAAGATGTTAAAGGTTAGAATAATTTATTATGTATGTGAATCCTCCTCGGAAGGAGCTACTAAGTTCCCTTGGGAGTAGTATGACGGGACCAAAAAAGGACCCCATTGGATTCTCCCTCGAGGAAGTCATGAAACTACCTGGTGTAGAAATAACTGGTATTTTCAACATTGCGATGGCTGTGTTCAGTCAATGAGGAGAAAATAAAGAAAATTACGCTACGAAAAAACTCAGTATGAATGTATTTATAAATGTAATAATATATAATACTAGCTGTTCCCCGCGGCTTCGCTCCCGTGGGCCACCCCACAGGATCCGTTATCGGGATAAAAAAATAGCCTATGTCACTCAGGAATAATGTAGGTTTCTATTGGTGATATATTTCTTAAATCGGTCGTGTAGTTTCGGAGCCTATTCGGTACAAACAAAAAAATCTTTCCTCTTTATAATATTACTAGCTGTTCCCCGCGGCTTCGCTCCCGTGGGCCACCCCACAGGACCCGTTATCGGGATAAAAAAATAGCCTATGTCACTCAGGAATAATGTAGATTTGTATTGGTGAAAAAAATTTATAAATCGGTCCAGTAGTTTCGAAGCCTATTCGGTACAAACAAACAAAAAAATCTTTCCTCTTTATAATATTATAGTATAGATATAGCAAAGAAGCCTAAATAAAAGATGGATGATCTGTGTGAATGATGAAATGGGGAGGAGGATGTTATTTTTATATGACGACTTAAGGTCGTAGCCGAATTGTACGACACCGCTCCGACCCAGCAAATTAAGGTTCATTGAAATGTGAGCTTCAGGGCGTCCTCTGTAGACATACTTTACATTGACAACACAAATTAGCAGACAACTCGCTGTAAGCGAGCTTACCGCCAACGTACCACTCGATGGTTGACGTCTCGCTAACCGCATGTTTACCACGCGCTTTAAGCAGGCGGCCCGCGCACTGTACTGTCGAAAAAGGAAGGCGCATGCGGTCGGCGCGTTTACAGACAGTTGACTGCTAGCTGTAAGCGTGTGGACAGCTGGTTGCCTGCTAGCTGTCAGCGCGTGGACAGCGAGCAGTCGTTTCCGTATGAGGCGGTGTTGTGCGGGAGCGGGGTCATGTAAATGAGCTATGACGTTACTAATTCTAATAATAAACAAAGCAGTTTTTCTCTATCAATATTCTGACAATGATCTTAGGTATTATAAGCGAAGTGTTACTTTTTAGGGATCCGTACCCAAAGGGTAAAAACGGGACCCTATTACTAAGACTTCGCGATCCATCTGTCTGTCTGTCTGTCTGTCTGTCCGTCTGTCTGTCTATCCGTCTGTCTGTCTGTCCGTCTGCCTCCAGGCTGTATCTCATGAACCGTGATAGCTAGACAGTTGAAATTTTCACAGGTGATGTATTTCTGTTGCCGCTATAACAACAAATACTAAAAACAGTATAAAATAAATATTAAAGGGGGGCTCCCATACAACAAACGTTATATTTTTGCCGTTTTTTGCTCGATATTAATAACGGCAACAGGTAGACGCTTGAAATATTCACAGAATGTTTAGTTGTATATTTACTTCAAAAAATAATAATTAATAAATTAAAATAAAATAAATTAAGGGGGGCTCCCATACAACAAACGTGATTTTTATGCAGTGTTTTGCGATAATGGTACGGAACCCTTCGTGTGCGAGTCCGACTCGCACTTGGTCGGTTTTTATTTATTATTTTCAACTTGACGTTTTTGTCTGCAATTTTATTCAACAACAACTGCCCATTTTCATTCCTTCTAAAACCATTATAAATAAGGTAAAATACCCAGAATAACTTCCTACCATATTTTTCCGCACAAAACAAGGAAAACTGCGGAAAAAATTCCAGCGTATAAATATTCTTTTCACCTCTATTTTTCCATTGGATTTGTAGCCCTTGGTGAAAATTAATATAACTGGCACTTAATCCAACAAATAGGGCACGGATAATGGATTTTGAGACAGGTAAGGCATTCGTTAACGTAGTGTAGAGCCTGGCATTTAATGATCTTGTACCATTTTTAGGGTTCCGTACCCGAAGGGTAAAAACGGGACCCTATTACTAAGATAGGCGACAATAATTGACTGCTAGATTAATGACAATTCAATGTGGCGACGCTTGGGGGAGGCCTATGTCCAGCAGTGGACGTCTTTCGGCTGATATGATTATGATGATGATTACTAAGATTCCGCGGTTCGTCTGTCTGTCTGTCCGTCTGTCACCAGGCTGTATCTCATGAACCGTGCTAGCTAGACAATTGAATTTTTTACAGATGATGTATTTCTGTTGCCGCTATAACAACAAATACTAAAAACAGAATAAAATAAATATTTAAGTGGGACTACCATACAATAAACGTTATTTTTTGCCGTTTTTTGCGACAATGGTACGGAAACCTTCGTGCGCGAGTCCGACTCGCACTTGACCAGTTTTTTTTCTTTATCTGTACTTAGACTGTACATTACTATAGAGGTTTCAGCAATATTGACTAAATAATCGATATTCTAGGTACCGAAATAAACATTTTTTTTAATGATTTACGTCAAAAGAAACGCAGCCGTAACTGTATAATATAAAAAATACCGGCCAAGTGCGAGTTGGACTCGCGCCCGAAGGGTTCCGTACCATTATCGCAAAAAAACGGCAAAAAAACACGTTTATCGTATGGGGACCCCCCCCCATACGATACGTGTTTTTTTGCCGTTTTAACATAAATATTTATTGTATACTATTTTTAGTAATTATTGTTATAGCGGCAACAGAAATACATCATCTGTGAAAACTTCAACTGTCTAGCTATCACGGTTCATGAGATACAGCCTGGACACAGACAGACGGACAGTGGAGTCTTAGTAATAGGGTCCCGTTTTTTTAATAAACCAACCCTAAAAATTGCCTTTGGCAATCAGATAAGGCGTAGTTTTGTATCCGCGAAAAAAATTGTTATCTCAGATATATAGAGTAGAATTCTGTGCTAATTCTGCTGTTCTACTGTATTTCTATGGTGTAATAAGAGTATACACCAAAGCAAATTACGATTATGGACTTGAAAGGTATTAATGGGTCTCAGGTCAGCACTTTCAGAGATTAGAGACGCCCAAATAACAAACAATTTACGTATTTACAAAAATAATTCAAACATAAATTTAATTACCATCCGTCCCAAGTAAATCACAAACAAAAATAAAACTCGTATTTCAAACATTTTGAGGAAGAGAAAAATAAAATACAAAATCTATATCGATGCCGCAGATTTTCACGATTTACATCTTGATAACCATTCGAAATTAAACTGTAATGCTTTCAAATTAAAGTCCATAACAATAAATGGCTATCCTATTTCAATAAAAAATAACATTAATGGCCCAATCACGGTGATTGGGGCATGAAAATGTAATTTAAATGCAAATGATACAAGTACCTATTTGTAGGGACCCTCGATTTTAAAGGGGGACCTACAAAACGTTAATTAAAGGACCTTACATAATATCCCAGTGATTTTAAGTACTTAGGATATATTAATTTTAAGCCTGTGATTTTAGATACGTCAAAACTACCGAAGTATTGATGTAACATGAATATCTAAAAATTCCCAATAACATTGAGTGATTAGTCCTACATTACTAGCATATCGCTGGCCCCGGGCAATAAAGCGGTAATATCAAAAATCAAATTTTACAGGAGAAATAAAAGAAGCTAATTTATTTATATTTCAGCGTAAAGTAATCCAAAACAGGAGTTCAATGTCTCAAATGAAAGCTAATTTTTTTACCAATTTAACCAATTAAAAATAATTGTTATGGTATATAAAATTAAAGAAATAATTAAAAAAATGTATAATACAAATTATAGATGATACCGTTTAAATTGTTACATCATTAACGACTTTTTAGACACACCGACCACTGAGATTTAGGAATGTAAGTATGTAATACGACGTAATTTCCACTTTAGATCTCGAGCGTAATGGCCGATTACCACCTTTTTCAGGGAAATTTTATAGCCAAAGCTTAGCTGTATCATGCACTAATCGCTATTTTAGAATCCTATCAATGAAACATATTTTTATGTAACCATCGTAACACACTGACCTTATATTGTAATATATTTTTATTTTTAATCATTTTAAACAGTATTTTAAGATTTTTTATTTTTTTTATTTTTTGTTAATTTGTATTAAGTATTAAACTTTGCAAACAAAAATAAAACAGACAAATCCTTAAAAAAATAAAAACATTATGCCACTTTAACTTAATAAATTCATATATTTTTTATAAACTATACTTTATTTATTAACTACTAAATTTTTATGAGCAATTCTGGTTGTCGATATACAGGAGAGAGCAATATTCAATGTTGCAGTTTTAGATTTCATCAAAATCGGCCCCGTGTGTCCTTTTGAGTGTTTTCGCTATTCTTCATAGTGTCTAATTTGACCATCCACGCCCACTTGGAAAACTCAGCCTGTATAGTATATCCAGGTACAGCAAGCATTAACATAATTTAACGATTAACTTATTTAATTTTAAATGTTGGTACTGACCAACGTATAGAATTAAATAAGTTAATCGTTAAATTAATATAATAGAATTAAATAACAGGTAGATGTTAAATACTTATAAAAAAGGGAAAAATTGCTATTGATTGGGAACTTGAGTCTTTTAAATTGTAATGGAAGATCAGTGGAGATTATTGGGATTCGACGAATGAACACGCTTTTCTCTTTTCTCATACCTATTAATATGGTGGCATCTATTATTTATTTTGTCCTTATTGTGTAAAATACTCATTAAGTCACATTGCATAATCAATATTTTACATAAACATAACCGGTACTCTTAATTTCCCCATAAAACTATAGTACCCCACTTCAACCCCTTTTAGGAAAAGATTGAAAAAAAAAAAAATGCAGTCCTCAATAATTTATTGCCAAAAACATTCCTGCAAAGTTTCAACCAAATCGCAAGCCACAATAAAAAAAAACATACAAAGTTCAGCTGCACCCATTTCCCCCCTAAAATTTGAATGTAAAAATATCTTTTCTTTTCTAACACGCGCTGGATAGTCCAGCAGGCCAAAAGGACCTGGTACAGGTCCTTTTGGCTTGCTAGAGCTAGGAAGAAAAGGGAGAAGAGAGATGTCTGTCAGATAAGATGTATAAAAGATGAGGCTGGAATGATTCTTTCTGATGATGAAAAAATTAAGGATAGGTGGAAGGAATACTTTGACTGAAACTGATGAATGAGGAAAATAACTGGAGTGGTATGTTAGTAAATAAACCTGTGAATGAGGGGTTAGTGAGAATAGTTAGTATGGAGGAAGTAAGAATTGCAGTAAATGGAATGAAGACTGGTGAGGCAGTTGATCCGGACGGGATACCAGTTGAAGTATGCAAGATATTGCGCATCGATGGACGGTCGTGGTAAGCTTTATTCTTCAATAATTTGTTACGGGAAGAAGCTATACCTGATGAATGGTGCAATAGTGCGCTGGTGCCCATCTTTAAAAACGAAGGTGATGTGCTAGAGTGCAACAACTATTGAGGAATAAAGCTAATGTCATATAGTATGAAAGCTTGGGAGAAAGTTATTGAAAGGCGGCTGAGAGAAGAGAGTGAAATATCGCATAACCAATTCGGTTTTATGCCTGGTCGGAGTACAACGGATGCCATTTTTGCAATCCGATAGTTGTGCGAGAAATACAGAGGTGCACATAAAAACTTGCACATGGTGTTCATTGACCTCGAGAAGGCATACTAGCGGGTGCCCCGTGAGGTTTTGTGGTGGGCCCTTAAGAAGAAAGATGTACCTGGGAAGTATGTACAGTTCGTCCGAGGGAAGTACAGTCGATGCAGTACCCGAGTCCGATCTACAATGGGCACTACTGACAGCTTCAGTGTGGCAGTCGACTTGCACCAAGGGTCGGATCTCAGTCCTTACCTCTTTCTGATGATAATGGACGCTCAGACGTCGGACATACAGAAAGAGGCTCCCTGGTGTTTGCCGACGACATTGTGCTGGTTGCCGAGAGTGGCCTAGAGGTCCAGATCGGAGGTTTGGTGGTACAGACAAGAGAGTAAAGGGCTGGCACAGGCCTGGAAATTGAGCAGAAATAAAACAGAATACTTGTTCTGTGATTCTGGCGATCTCTCGAGTTCCGTGCTTATAGCTGTCGTTGGAACACCCATACCGACGTGCTCCAACTTCCGGTCAAAGCTTGTCCAAGGGGATGGTGAGATAGACCGAGATGTTACGCACCGAATCAACTCGGGATGGATGAAATGGCGACAGGTCACTGGAACAACTTGCGACCCACGGATGCCCCTTAAGTTAAAGGAGAAAATTTACAAGTGCGTGATTAGACCTGTCGTACTGTATGGATCAGAATGTTGGGCTATGAAAAAGATGGATGAAAAGAGATTGCATGTAGCAGAGATGAGAATGTTGAGATGGATGTGAGGAGTGACGAGAATGGATAAAGTGAGAAATGAGTATATTAGAGGTAGTTTGAAAGTGGCGTCAGGAAACCGTTTATTCTCGTATGGCATGTGATGAGGAGGGATGATGCATGTTACTAAAAGAGTTATGAATATAAATGTGGATGGAGAGGGAGGAGACGGCCAAAGAAAAGATAGACGTATTGTGTGAGGAGTGATATGAAAGAAAAGGAAGTCAGTGATGGCGTGACGGGTGACAGGACTGTATGGAAGAAGAAAACGTGTTGCGTCGATCCCAAGTAACATGGGTCAGAGGCAGCAAGTTGATGAAGATGATTAAACTACCCATTTGCCAAATTTCAGCTTCATGAAGAGAATTTCTACATCTTATCTTTACAACCCCAACCTTTCTGCGTATTTCTTTCAGCGTAACATGACAATACGTCGCCGGGGCTACAATAAATTTACGGGAAGAAAGGCGTAATAGCTTGTACAGAATAAAATCTCTCGTGAATACTTTGTATTAAGTGTTTACAGTTTATTGATATAATAAGCTTATTTTCAAAAACGTGGTTAAATATATTACTGTTTCTTATCGTTTACAAATTTAGTGTAAAGATGTTTACTGGTTGTTTGTGTTATGTTTCTTAGAGTAATGCAATAATACATAACTTAGTCATAAGAGAATTTCCCATGCAATAAAGTCGTTACTGCCATTTATTTTAAAGGAATATTAATAAAAAAATCTGAAAAAAATTGGAGTGATAGATTGATACTCAGAGAAGCCAAAAATCAAATAACATTAAAAAGGGCGTAACCGGCGATTACCGCTTTATTGCCCGGAGCCGGCGATATTATTCTCCACTAAACCTAGCCTTTTTGAAACTATGTCGTGGTCACCTGAATACTAGTATTTTACTTGGAGGAACAAGCTATCTGATCTCCACAATCCATTTACTGGCAAAACTGGTTGTTAGACTTTCAGGGGTTTGACTACCCGTAAGGCCGCAACGACTGTCAAACGTCTAAGAATGATAGCCGGGACCAAAACTGCCTAACGTGCTTTTTGACGATTGGAGGGGCCACGGTATGTATGTATGGTCACCTATCTACGGACAGACCTCGACCCGTGCTTACAGATTTCCACCATAATTACCAGTAAAAAGAAACATTCGAATAGAGAACCTCCTTCTTTTTGAGATCGGTTAAAAAGTAGGTCATTATTATAGACCAGATTAGACAATGTCGGAAAAACAATAATTTAATAAGGAAATAGTTCCCACCTTGACGATTAAATGATCCCTTGACAACAGCGTGTATTCCTGTCAGTTTTAAACCCTATCATCTAAATCTGAGCATCAGACACTCGCCCATCAAACAAAATAATGTATGTATATAGATTAACCCTTTTATTTACTTAGGATGCTTTCGAGTAAAGCCTAAAGGGATCAAATTGTCGACGTTGAAACAAACATGCTTACTTGTCAGTATAACGTATAAGGATTGTTACAGACAGATCTAGATAATATTGGGATCAATCGTCCAGAAAAACTATTATTTTTTGTATAATTTTTTTTGCTCACTGCCTTTGAAAAATTGTTTTTTGGTAATGGTGACCGAATTGATTTTGTATGGATGTGATCTACGTATGGTTAAGAACATAATTATTTAATTTTTATATCTCGTAAGCTGGTAAGTGTCCAAGGTTTTGAATGAACGGCAAAATGCAAGACGGATTTGTGAAGTCCAAATCCGAACGTGAAAGGTAAAAAACACGCCGACAAAGTTACTTGCTAATATTAAGTACAAATTACTGCCTCAGTGTAAAACCGTGTTTTATTTTTTATTTAAGTAGTGTTATAGATCTAATTAAAAATCAACATTATTATGCCAAGACAAAAACGTTTGCACTGACGTCAAAACGAGCCTTAAAATAACAAATGAATAAATTAGGCTCTTAAGCACAAAGCCTCCTTTCTACTATAAATTCTTATTGTTCATCTGTTCCAAACGCTAATTTCAATATAACAATGAAAAAAAAAACTCAAGGCCAATTATTATGAAGGTGCATATTCAATTAAAATTTCGCACAATAGGGGATTCAAACAAAAGAAATGGTAACGTTAAAGTGTTCATTTGTAATACACCAATACGAGTTGTTGTTGAAAAGTTTCTGTATTCAATAATTGGAGTCTACAGTTGCGTTTATGTCAATAGCAGACTTTTTATTCTCATTTCTGAATTGGAGTTGTTTTTAAAATCAGATTTATGCTACTGAAGTTAACTGCTGCAGTCTGCTATTAGGTATAAAAATTAACTAAAATGAATACATACTTATTTATGATAATAAATATTTTCTAATATTTATGCTCCTCTATTTCTCTAACATATTACACCCTTGAAAAAATACTGTAACCTTGAGAAGATATATCGAAGTCAAAGTCAAATATATTTATTCAACTAGGCCAATAAGCGGCACTTTTGAACATCAAACAAAAATTAAAATTTACAAGTAATAAAAGTTGATTCTACCGTGCATTCGGAAAAGTAGCTTGTTATGGAGAAGAATGCATAAGAAACTCCATACTTACTGTTTTTAAAATAATAGGTGTTTTACAATATTTACATAAGTATATACATTAGTAAATTCATATACTCGAAACTCGAGAGGCCGTATGTAGGTACATCACACACACATCACATCATCAGTCTATTAATGTTCCCACTGCTGGGACACAGGCCTCCTCTCCTGTGAGAGGGAATGGGCCGTAATCCACTACGCGCGCCCAGGTAGGTGTAGGTACATATTGTGTTTGTATTACCAAACAATTAATACTTTTAAGAAATATTGACATCGGTTGCGGTCATTATTACAAAACATAAGTAGTTTACCCACGAACTTGCCTAATTTTCATCCTTCTTTCTATTTTTTAATTGATAGAAAACGCTTTAAATATTTTAGGCCATATAAACCCGTATTCTAGCAAATAAAGAGATCATTCATTCACATTAATTGGAGCCTTAGTGGCTTTAGTTCCTCTAAAGAGCAAGTGTCATTTAGATCACAATGTATCGAAGTGTCCGAGTTATTTCTCGGCCCCTCCATAAGATAAGTGTCATTAGAACTCAATTATAAAATGCATTCCTAAACAAAAACCGTTTATGGGCCATTATGCCGCCTGTACACTCTCGCTCGAGAGCCCGCAAGGATGATATACATTGCTCTCAGTAATAAGTTCAATCATGAACTATTTTGTTTAAAAACTCAATGTATAATCCCCGGCACGTAAGTTGGCAAGAGTCGTTAAATTTCTCTGGGTATTTTTTTAGGTATAGTTCTCGCCAAACTTCTTGGCCGCCCTGAAGTTGGCTACTACGGCTGCGCAGTAGTAAATCTCATACAAAAACAGCACCGTTTTGTGCCTCGCGCATGCGGTCGGTCAACCAACTTCATGGCGGCCAAGAAGTTTGGCGAGGGCTATATCTCTTGTAGTGAAGCGGGGCGCGTCGAACGTTCCGAGCGCGCGATTGCTTGCTCAGTTGACACAAGGATCGACTGACCAATTGCGTCGCGTCCACATTCCGTTCAATCTATGTCGTTGGTTGGTCAATTCGTACAATTTGCGCGAACTTATCCCCACTACGCCAACACCTTGCCAACTTACATGCCGGGGACTATACAGCGTTTCCTTGAGCTCTCGCGCGAGAGTATACATTCAGTGCAGTCGGCATTAGACAATTGAAAATATGTAGCTTGTCAATTATTTCCTACACAATCAACTCATCACTTACCGGTCTCATCCATATGTGCTTCCATATCGGAACTCTTGACAGTCCAGTAGCTGGCCTTCCTTGGGTCCGTGATCCTCATCTGCAACGACTCGGAGAAGTTGGCGGCAAATACTAGGACCGCTCGCGCCTTGCCATGGGCTGCTTCTTCCATTGCCAACTCTTTGTTTGGATAGTATATCTGGAGAAGACCATAGAGATTAGTAACTGGTAAGTATTTAATTTGTAAATTTGTTACGGTCTGGAGGAGCTCGTGGCTAAATAATAATAGCCAAACGGGTCGATCTTCAAGGTCTTCAACGCCTGACGAGGTCAGTCCGTGGATGGGTGACCATTTCAAGATACCGAGTTTTCTCCGTGCCTCGGAAAGCTCGTTAAGCCGTTGGTCTCGGGTGTCATTTGAAGATCTTTGACAGTCGTTACGGGTTGTCAGAGAGATCTGACACCAGTCTTGCCAAGAGGTATCGTGTTGCCATGTTACTGGGTTGTGGAGGTCAGATAGGCAGTCGCTCCATGTAAAACACTGGTACTCAGCTGAATCCGGTAAGACTGGAAGCCGACTCCAACAATAATTGGGAAAAAGGCTAGGCAGATGATGAAATTGGTTAAGGTCAGGTGAGACGCCCTCAGACTAGGTGGAGTGACGATCCTTGCAGGGTTGCTGGTAGCAGCTGGATGTGAGTTACTGAGAATCGAAATAAATGGTGTGCGATTTGAGAGACCCATGTCTGTGTCTTAGAACTGCAGCTTTAGGCTGATGAGATAATGAGAATGTACTCAGTAAAGATTTTTTTTTCTTTAAACTTTTTTCAAATGTATTAGGAACTGCGAAGCCTATGACCCTTCGAAAACCGCCCTTACTGCTTCGAAATAAAGGTGCTAAGTTGAAACTGTTTACATGAACGAGTAATCTGTCTGTTAGTTTTGTGCTCAACAGGAATTAACTGCCCGGACAAAGTATAGATCATCATTTTCTAGACAATTTACAGATTGGAATGGAAAGTAGAAGCTTTTAATTTTAGTTAAAACTTGTACATCAATCCTCTACCAGTAACTGCTCACTACCATCCCAACATTAACAAGCATCCGGCCTTTTAATGGCTTGTCGTAAGTTACATTACAAACTCCATGATTTTATTTTATTACCCACAAGCTTCTGTCCGCAACTTTACCCATGTGAAAAGTGTTTTAAAGCGTGTAGTTTATTATTCCAAGAGATCATTATATCAAGTATATTAGGAATTGTGTGCAAAATACACATAACAGGTACCAGTTCCACACACACTGTGTATGTTTGTGTTTCAATTACGCCACGGGGTCTCATTGCTAAGAAAGAAAATTTGGTTCAAATAAATCTCACTAGATGGCGCATGTACACACACATAAAATTTTCTGGAATTGAACATAAAAATTGTTCTTGTTTAATCAACTCTCCTAAGTACAAAATTATGGAATATTGGGCTCTTGATTCACATTTCAAAGATTATTTAAACGGGTATTTTAAATTGATGCCAATAGATGGCGCATTTTTAAATTTCTGAGGAAATCCAATCGATTGTTAAAATTTGCATTGTAACACATTTTGGTGCAAAAAAACTGTAAAAACGTGCAAAAAAATACTATGAAACGATCCGTCACTGTATTTAAAGAAAAAAATATTCACGAACCTAGTAAACCCTTTTACTTGCAAGTCGCTGCTAACACCATCTATTGCCGTGAAACGGGATCTAGTGCGATTGATGTACTTACAAAAATAACAAGATTAATCAGATGAAAAATGCTAGTTACGTCGGCACGGTTTCTTTTTATGGGATGAGGCATCAGTATGCTAGTATTATATTATCTGTGATTACGCAAAAGACCAAACGGATTTGGATGAAATTTTACAATAATAATATTAGCTAGACTTATCATGAAAGCACAATTCTCACTACTCACCAAATTGGACTGTCGTTTTGACAAGAAGTCCAGATATTCACAACTGAATCTCGTCAAGTTCCATTCGTACGTGGTAGGGTCCTGCGGACAGAAGTTCTTGTCGTAGCTACAGAGGGGATCCGTAGAGTTTACTTCGTAGTTCACCACGGCGATCGGAAGGCCGACCGGGTAGTGACCGATGGCAAGGCAGAAGAATATCATTTGAGAGACTGGCAGGCCGATGAGGAAAGCTAAGGCACTGAAAGAAATAAAAAATAAAAATTACGAACACATATGGCAAAGAAAGAAATAAAAATTACAAATATTTTTGACGTGTGTACATGTGTATTTGTGTATATGTCTGTGGCATCAAAGCTTCTAAACGGATGTGTCGATTTTGACTTCGTTTTTTTTTTGTTTGATAGGCGTTTTACTGTTTGAATCGGAGTGTTTTCGAAAGATATTGTGTCATAATTACGTGTTCAATAGATTGTCGATCTAAGTGCGTCTACTACCAGATAAATTATGTAGCATACAATAAAAATGCGTCAGAGGAGTTTTATTTTTTTTATTTTACTTATGCTACGTAGTGTAAGCAAGAAGAGAAGATAGGGTAAAAAGTTTTTTTTTTCTTTCACGAAAGATGGTACCCGGCTTTGGGTACCGATCTAGATTAATCTTAAAGATCACATGTTAAATATCACAACATTTTATAAAATAAAGTCTCCCGCCGCGGTTGTACGCGATAATCTCAAAAACTACTGAACGGATTTTCATGCGGTTTTCACAAGTAGAAAGAGTGAGAAACGAGGAAGGTTTTTGTGTATAATTTGTCACGGGCGAAGCCGGGGCGGGTCGCTAGTTATAGATAAAGTGTTTTCTTTGGGAGTGTTGGACTTCGACAGTGGTAATTTCAACGTTTATTTATAGTACAAAAAGTTAATTAAAAAAATCAAAAAACCCGACTGCTTAAAAAGCGAACTAAAAAGATGTAAACAAGAAGAAAATCATGCTGTGCAGTCGGAGGATACATATTCGCGAGCTGGCTGACCAAAACCAGATGTATCCTCTGACTGCACAGCATGATTTTCTTCTTGTTTACATCTTTTTTGTTTTTTTTTTTTTTTTATATTTACAACATTTTTTTTTGGAATTAGGTACATTAAAACATACTCGTATAACTGTTTTATATTTTTGAAATTATCTCTTAAAACACTTTATTTTATTACCCCACACGATGGGCTTAAAAGAAAAATATTATGTTTTTCCCCCTCAAAATGGCGCCCAAAATCCGCCATTTTTTTTTTAATTTTAATTTTGCCAGTGACACTCGCAGGGTTAAGACAAATCGATTGACGTGAGAGTCATCAAAATCGGCCAACGTGTTTGGCCTCTAGAACGCCACATAGGAATAAACATACATATATACATAGACTGATAAACACATTACCCTCCTTCGGCAGTCGGGTAAAAATAAAGATCAAGTAATCCCTGATAAACCAAAAGAAAAGTTCTTGTTACATTGGTGGGTGTAGAATTTAATTCCAGAATGATTGAGGTAAATGACCTCTTTCACTAGGAAGTCAGCACAAGAACCTTTCAAATGACGATATAGATAATATGTGCGTTTTTACTTACGCAAAATTCCTAAACAAACTCAAGAAGTTCTTCCAAATCAGCGCCTTCATGTGGTGCCACTTCATAGGCATGTACATCTCCAGGCTCCTGCTTGGCTTCTCTTCTGGGGGCATAGCCTCTATGGGGTTGATCAGCTCAGGGGTGACCACCACGCGACCTTTACTGCTCATGGAGACGTTGTCACCGAATTCACCAGATATTTCACCAATTTCTGCTTCTTCGAGGTCTACAGCTGAAGGGTTCTGAAAAGAGGTAATAATACGGTATAAGTATACAGGGCCTAACAGAAAGGTATATTAGGAAAAATTGTTAATTCGCGCCAGCCGGGCGAGCACGGCCTCCTGTGACAGGCTTGATTCACACATTTTTATCACAGTTTGGGAGCAAAAACCGTAAAAAATGCGTGACTCAAGCCTATCTAAGAGGCCGTGCTCGCCCGGCAGGTGTGTTCATACTTTAAAATCATTAACGGTCATGGAAATGAACAATTTTCTCCAATGAAGTCATATGAAATGCCCAAAAATAAATGGATTATCCATACATAATTCCTAAAATATTTTGTATGGGCGATATAATATTTAGCTTGGAGCTTCATTTACATGTGAAGAAGCAGTTTTTAAAATATGATCACACCTGGCGCGAGATATTTTTTTTTTCTTTCTGGGTTATTATTGTCACAGTAAAAATATACAAACAGTATGGAAACTACCTAGAAACGCTCGAAACGGCACACTCACACAAACATACGCACCGACGAGACCACTCGGGCACATCTGCGGTGCTGTCAGTACTGAGCCCCGCGACGCGACGAGTGTGTAGCCGTATGTAGTTTCCATACGGTTTGTATATTTTTACTGTGTTGTTGTGGTAAGTTTACTTGGTTAAGCTTCTCTCCAAAATTAATTTAAAAAAAAAACTATTTCATCTAGTAAACCTGAAAAAGCAGTTCTCCAAGACATAAGAATTAATTAAAAAAAAACTATTCAACAAGATTTCTGCATAGTTTATTTAATTAACGCTTGCTTGAGGACTGCATAAGCAATGAGCAGTGACCGCCAACCAGTCTTTGTAACACTCTTATATTTAGAAAAAGGTCCGTAAGAACAGAGAGGACTTTATTTTGGACTGACAATCAGTCAATAGTGACATTCTTATAAACTTTAAAACTATCGCATTTCATAATGCAAAACAATATATCACGGGAATTTAACGCAACGATTTAGTTTTTTTTTATTATTATTTGACGTTTCGGTCGTTGCAACACGGCCGAAACGTCGGGTTATTGGACGATTCGCCTAAATTTAACTCGCCCGAATCTGGTGAATCGACCACTGTTAAAATATTCATTTTTTGTGTCGATTTGCCCGAAGTTAATTTTAGAGAACAAAAAATAAAAAAGTACAGTCGTGCTCACCCGTCTCGGAAATAATATGAAGAAGTCAGTTAAAAGTCCAGAACACTTATACCTGACTAATACACTTACTGGTATCGCAGGTAGTTCGACTCTCTCCACCACATCAGCCAGGATGCTGGATCTCCTCCTCTTGCCCAGGTTCTGGAGTACGGACAGCTTCAAGAACACGTCTTCTAAACTCTCACCCTGGTAGCGACGAATCAGCTCCGTTGGTGATTCTTCTGCTAAGAATCTACCACCTCGCATGAGACCGATCTGTAAGAATAGAATTATTAAAGATCAATGAAACATTATAATGTTGGTCATCAGGATTAATATTTTTGAAGACAGAAAAAAAACTGAACGAAATCTTTCGGAACAAAGATTTGAAGTAGGCATGGAAGAAAAGTCGAAAGGGACACGATGAACACACACAAAACACACAAACAAAACTAAAATACTGATTCCCTAAACCTGCCTGAGAATAAAAGCTAGCTGTAGGATTTTCACGGTTCGGCTAAACACAAAACTTTGTTAATAAAATAGTGCAATCATATCTATGCATTAATTTGCGTTAGTGTAGTAAACAGACACAGATGGAGAAATATCGTTCGAGAGACAGTGATGCTGAAGCAGAGAAGGAGGTCACGACCCTCAGTACTGAGGATCACGATGCAAGGAAGGGAAGTAAACGAACATTAGTAGTTCATTTCAATACTAAAGTTTTGAAGAGTTGATTCGTAATGCCAAAGCAATAAATGACAGCAGATTGGAGAACTAGCATTGCTGTCATCCATTTTAATGGCCCTACGATTAAAGATGACTAGCAGTGATACCAAAGTTGAATTTAGTTTAAAACCGGCCCCAATAGTTGTGGCAGCCTATGGGGGCATATAAAAGCCTTAGCTCTACAACTCCACAAGGATCAGAGGTAATAAAAATGATAAATTGCTCAGCTGCAACCATTCCAAACAAAATAAAACAAAACTCACCATATCAGCCTGCTTAGTCTCATCTATGTAATGGGTTGTGATGATGACAGTAGTGCGTCCACCCTTGGTGATATCCACCAAGTGGTCCCAGATGCTGCAAACAAACATTTAAATAATTAAAACTACGAGTATTATAACTGCACTTGTATTTACAATTTTCTACCAAATATTTTAGATTTGTTTGCTTACTGCCGCACTCAGAGACATTTAACGGTTACTTAAAGCGCCCCTTAGTATAGAATTTGTACTAAAAATCTATATTAAGGAGAGCTTTAAGTAATCGTTAACGTCTCTGAGTGTGGTACTTAGACATCAAGGTAAATAAAGTAGTTTTAAAAAGAAAAAAAATTAAATTAAATTGAAATTATTAGTTCAAACTCTGGCTATCGTTAAAGTTTGAGTTTGAGTTTGAAGTTTTCATTAGAAATTATCATTGTCAATTTTACTTTTTAGGTTTGCTTATGAGGAACGAATAGCAGAAAATTTAAGAGATTTATGAATTCATTGATATATGGAATCGAATTCGTAATGCGCTTTATCCTAATCAACGCTACGCCTACTACCGTTTTGAGTTTGTTTATTCTGTAAGTTTGTGAGCCTATTGCAGTTATATTTTGTGAATCGTGAAATACAAAGTTTAAGAAAGACACTGTCACAACAAAACTTGTGACAGGGATGCTGGTATGTGTGTGTGGGAGTTTTCTTCGATCCACAGACCATTCAACCTATAGTGAGAAGAGTGGAAAGAATTTCGCCTGCCACCACCCAACTTCATGAAACCCAAGGATCACTTGTCACCTAGACGTGAACTGCAGAGTTCTATAAGGAAAGCACTCAATCGATTGCGTACCCAAGTAGGCCGCTGCAAACACAATTTAGCAAAATGGGATCTGATACCCAGTGTGAGTGCGGTGCTCCTTTGCAGAATATGACACACATGCTGGAGTGTCCCAAGTGGACATACATCTGCACTTTGGAAAACCTTATGCTCGTCTCTGACGCCGCAATCGGTGTACCCATCTACTGGGCCCAGAATATTTAAAGAGTTTGCCATTGTCTCGAAAAGAAGAAGAAAGGATGCTTAACAAAGTCGCAACTATTTCTAGATTGATGCGGTATAATTTGGGATGTATTTGTTGCAACAAAATAAACTCACCCCTGTCGGAGCACAGGGTCAACTCCAACAGTAGGTTCATCCAGGATGAGCAGCTCCGGGTCGTGAATCAGGGCAGCTGCCAACGAACATCTTCTCTGTTGACCGCCTGATAGGTTCTTGACTTGTCTGTAATCGAATATTAAAAATGTTATAGCTTTTATTTGTATCATCCATCTTGTAAGATATTGTGGTGTTCAAACTACAGAATTTTTTTCAACTATACTTCTTAAAGGATAGCTTGATCTCTGCGACAGCTGTCAGTATTAATAGCGCTTGACAGGCTAACAATAACGTATACGTCAGTTTGACATAATAATATGTCGCAGCGATCAAGCTATCTTTTATCAAGTATAGAATAATATTTCTACTATATTTACTTATACCTACAACAATTTTAATATGCAGAATGCGTTTAATCTTAGGCTGGACTCGCACATTTTGAAATACCTCTCTGAATCCAGACTCGGAATTCATATTATTATTTAAGAAAAGCCTGGCAATGCATACAATTTCATTATGCCCCACACACATTCTGATTTTTTCATATGAATATAAAAATGTAATAAATTTTAATATAATGTAGTTAATCTTAAACATCAATTAAATTAGATAAGAAGAATAACAAAAAAATATTATCATTACTATGCATATTATTATTATTAATTAAAATGTTAAAATCAAAATAAAATAACTTCAATAGTTAACAGAACCAGACTTCACCACTACATTAGAATTATTATGTTTAATTTATGTTCCATCAGAAACTCAGCAATACTATAGAAACATTTGGCTGCTAAATATGCCTTTAGTTTTTTCTTAAATAGGTTAGTAACAGTTATATATCTGAGTGCTTGTGGTGGTTAAATATACGTGGTGCCATACATAAAACACCTTTATGCATTAGTGCTGTATTGGATCGTCTCACACACAATCTGTGCTTATATTTATCGCGCCGTTGCGGTTATATATCTGATAATTTCTTAAACAAACGCGGTTTAGATTTATTGGCCGATGGGAAACCCTTTGAGTTGTCGATAGATAAATACTAACTTGGTAGGGTTTGGCAGTTGCAGCAACTGGATCAGGAAGTCTATGCGTTCCTCCACAGCTCTGGTTTTCATGTTGGCGATCCATCCAAAGTAGATCAGAGTTTCTCTAATGGAAAACTCCCCGAATAGTGCCAATTCCTGTAACAAATAAATGGGGTGTTAAAACTTTTGTAGAAGTCATCGTTGTTTGTGATTGATTTTCTGAATAGGGATGCTTCCTGGGTAGAAAAATGATAATACTCTATAGTCCGTTATTAGCCGCGTCCAGACCGACAGAGCACGGCTCGCGCGGCAGCCTCGCGAGCCAATGCCTCGGTCGGTGTGGACGTGGCTCGGGCTGCTTCGGGCGCACGTTGCCTCGGCCGAGCGTGCCTCGCGGTCGAGCCGTCGGCTGTCGGTAAACGGGCCGTGCTCAAAGGTGCCTCAGTATGGACTGTGCGTTCGATGTGGACGGTCTGATTCTTTTCCTTCGGATAGCTCGGCCTGCCTCGCGAGGCTCGCCTCTGTGTTCCGGGATGATTACTGCAGCGTCAATGAAAGGCGAGGGTTAGCGACACACTGATTTATTGAACTAAGATATTAATCTACCCACCACCATACAAATATCATACCCGCAGTCATGATAACAACGGTACATTTCTCCCCTTTAAGCTTAGCATAATCTAAATAAAAACATGAATGTTTAGTAAGCATGAAATACATGTAACAAGCAGGTTATCTAGTGACTCCTGGTCGAGCCCGATTATAAGCTCGCACAGCACGAGCAGATGCATCTGACGGTGGTGGTGGTGTCTCCGGCCCGGATGCCGCTTCAGAACCAGTGGTCTGTGACTTCTCACCAACGCCGTCAGACGCGTCCTCGAATGTGTCCTCCGCCTCCTCACGGACCGAAGGAATTTCTCTTTCTGAAGATAAATCTTTATTCTCGGCAACTATACTAGTCCGAGATAACGAGTGGCGATTCTTGTTATGTACAGGTAAGATTTGGTCGACATGTCTACGCCACCCGACTCCACGACCAACGTCTACTTTGTACGAGACCGGTCCAGTCTGGTCGACTATAGTTCCCGACAACCACTTGTCCCCCCTCGCGGTGTAGTCGCGGGCCAGCACCGCGTCGCCCGGCGCCAGCGAGCGCGTTGTGCCGCCCGCAGCGGCCACTTGTCGCTCCTGCGTGCGTCGCACTACCGCCGATACGTCGGGCCGAAGTGCGTCAAGGCGCCCGCGGAGCCTACGCCCTTGCAACGCCACCGCAGGGGAGACACCAGTGGTTGCATGTTGGCAGTTACGATACTGGAATAAGAATTTGCAAAGTGCCGTGGCGACGTCCTCGCCCTCGTACAAAGCACGTTTGATCGCTTTCTTTACGGTTTTTACCGCATTTTCTGCTGCACCGTTTCCTTGCGGTCGGTAAGGAGCTGTGGTCACGTGTTTTATACAATTTTTCTTGCAATATGTTTTAAATTCATGTGAGAAAAATGGTGGGCCGTTGTCAGTGACGAGTAATGACGGTAAACCGAACCGAGCAAAAATTGTTCTCATGGCTGTGATAGTTGCCTGCGCGTCCGTCCTACTCATTGCAATAGCTTCTATCCATTTCGAGTTTGCGTCCACCATAATTAAATACCGTTTTCCCCCACAATCCCCAAAGTCTGCATGTACTCGCTGCCACGGATGCAGCGGAAACTCCCAGGGGTGTAGCGGCGCGTGCGGCGGCGCGTCGCGCACGGCGCGGCACGCTGTGCACGCGCGACATACCTCCTCTATGTCCCTATCTAAACTGGGCCAATATACATAATTCCTTGACAAATTCTTCATTTTATTCATTCCTAAGTGCCCATCGTGAATTTCATCTAAAATAAGTTTTTGTAATGCGTTCGGTATAACGATCCTGTATTTATAGATAAGACAACCCAATTCTGTAGCTAAATCCTGTTTCCTTGCAAAATATGGTTTCTCTGTATCCGACACTGTCAACGGCCAACCAAATGTGACGTAACCTTTAACCTTGCATAATAATGTATCTTTCTCTGTCTCCTTAGCAATATCCTTAAAGCTAATTGGAATTGTTTCCTCTATTAAATTTATGTAAGTGATTGCGTCCACTAAGCGACCCTCCTGAGGCAGCGGTAGCCTCGATAAAGCATCGGCCGGCCCATTGTCAGCCGAGCGGACAAATTCAACAGTGAAGTCGTATGCGGCCAGGCGTGCCGCCCACCGCTGCAGCCGGCTGGCAGCGGTCTGTGGAATTCCACCCTTAGCACCGAAAATGTGCGTCAACGGCTGATGGTCCGTACGTAATATAAAACTTCTACCGAACAAGTATTGATGGTGCTTTGTTATACCAAACAATATCGCGAGCGCCTCTTTATCGAGTTGACTGTAATTTCGCTCAGCCGCGTTTAGTGTGCGGGACACACAGCTAACCGGGCGCTCACTGCCATCGGAGTAGCGGTGGGCCAACACTGCGCCTAGCCCATACGCACTACTGTCCACCGCGAGCACGAGCGGCCGCCCCTCCTCGTAATGTGCTAACACTTGGTCGCCCAGGAGAACACGCTTAGCATCTTTAAACGCCTGCTCACAACTAGCATCCCATTTCCAGCGCACATCTTTTTTCAGTAAATTATGTAAAGGATATAACAATGTGCTCAAATTACTGATGAATTTGCCGTAATAATTTAACATTCCTAAAAAACTTTTTAGTTGAGTTATGTTTTCCGGTGTGGGTGCGCTGGAAATAGCATCCAATTTGGCAGTGTCTGGCCGTAAACCCATTTTGTCAATCACAAAACCTAAGTATCTTACGCTGTCTTGTAAAAAACTACACTTACTTAACTTAACTGTTAAGCCCATGTCGCGCAACCTATCGAGTACAGCTCGTAAATTACTAATGTGTTCTTTGTCATTAGCCCCCGTTGTGCAAATATCATCCAGAAAAACAACACAACCCGGAATACCACGTAGTGTTTCCTCCATTAGTTTCTGGAACTTCTCGGGTATGCACGCTAGTCCGTACGGCGTACGACGGTAGGCATATGTCCCGAGGTGAGTTGTAATTGCTGTGTAGGGTTGTGAGTCCTCTGTTAATAAACACTGTTCGTAAGCATGAGTGAGATCTATTTTCGTAAATTTTTCTCCTCCGCTTAAGTTCGCGAATAACTCATCAATGCGGGGCAAGGGATAATAATCACGCTTGAGTTTTGGATTAATAGTAATTTTATAATCCCCACAAATGCGTATGTCTCCATTTTTTTTAACAACCGGCACAATGGGCGTTCCGTAGTCAGAATAGTCGACGCGGTATATGGAGCCGTCGGACTCTAGTCGCGTCAGCTCACGCTCGACGCGGGCGCGCAACGCCAGCGGCACGGGCCGCGCACGCACGTACACAGGTTCATCGTTAGTCAGCTGTAGTCGAATGGCTCGCTTACAAGTACCTAACTTTTCCGTAAACACCTCCGGAAATTCAGCACATAAGCGGTTCACGAATCCATCGTCGGTTATTTTATATAAATTTATTTGTGTTACTTTCAAGGCACGCAGCCAATCTCGTCCCAGTAATGGACACGCTCCGTTTTTAATTACATACAGCGGCAAGGATTTTACTTCTACATCTCGTAACCTAACTCGGACTTCTATATAACCGAGCGATTCGATGCATGAACCAGCATAGCTACGTAACATCAAATTATCAGGCTTAATTATTTTATGTGAAAATTTGCGGGTATACATGTCTTCATTAATTGCCGAAATACGACTACCAGTGTCGATTTCGCACTTGGTCTCAAAGTTATCTATGATTACGTTTATAAAGTACGGTTTATTATCTTTACCTCTAGCAACAATATTAAACATATCGTCCGAATCGTCCTCACCACTCATATAATTTTGCCGACTGTCTACCCGGTTGCCACTACCTTTCACTGATTTGCACATTACTCGTAAATGGCCTCTTTGTTTACACTCGTCACAATTATAATTTACGTAACGGCACCTGTCCGCGCGATGCGCCTTACCGCAACGCCAGCATGCTGGCGCAGCAGCCGCGCCGCTCAGCGGTGTGCCCGCCGCGCCTACCGCGCCGGCCGGGCCAGCCGCACCGCCTGCGCCAGCCGAAGTGCGCGAGCCGCGGGCGCGTCCTCGGCCCCCGCGTGTGTAATGCAGGTCTTCACCTGCCTCGCCGCCAGCACCTGAGGTCGTCGTCGGCACCGTGCTGCCGCTCACCTCCGCGTGCTTCTCTGCAGCCTCCAGTGCTAGTGCTAACTCCACTGCCTCCTTGTATTCTATTTTCCTTTCGGCAAATATTCTAGAACGCATGGCGTCATTTGTCAAACCCGAAACAAATTGATCTCTAAGGTTTTCTTCGAGCGTAGAACACTTTTTACATTTGCCAAAATTACAAGTTGCTGCCAGATGTTTTAGCGCCTGTAAATATTCCATTAAGGGTTCGCCGGTCCGTTGTCTCCGCAGCCGAAACACGTGGCGCTCGGCGATCTCAGATCGCTGCGGTTCCAAATGATCGGTAACTAGCTTCACCAATGTCTCGTAGGATTTGTCCTCGGGAAAGTCAGGGGAACACAGATCACACATCAATGAATATGTGGCTTCGCCTACGATTGTTATTAACATCGGCACCTTTAGGTTATCTTTTACGTCGTTCAGTAAAATATATTGATTAACCCGGCGTATATAAGCAGGCCATTGTTTGGAACTGATATTGAACGGTTCTAACTTTCCGATTGGCATCTTAATAACAGTTGGTATAATCGATGACTTCACTTCACTCTTAATACAGACGCAAAAACTACTAATTAGTTCCGTCTTAGATTGTAAAATGTCTAAGAATCCCGTACTCGTCGCCAATGCAGCGTCAATGAAAGGCGAGGGTTAGCGACACACTGATTTATTGAACTAAGATATTAATCTACCCACCACCATACAAATATCATACCCGCAGTCATGATAACAACGGTACAATTACGAAGATAAAGCGCATCAAAGTTCAGAAGTGGGGGCTTGTGACGTCACTATGGCAGTATAAAGTGTTGTAACGGCGTGACGTCACACGATATTTCAACGCATTATGTCGTCGTCACTTTATGTTTACGTACGTTACGACAAAAAACAAATACTCTGTTGAAATCCCTATTGTGTGAAAAGTAACTAATACACATTACCTAGAATCTGCTTTCTACCGGATATTAATGCTGAAAAGTTCATTAGTTCTGTGCGGATATCAAACCCATGGCCTACAACATATAAACTATTCGCTTAGTCATAGAAAACTGTCCGAACTAGGCCGCTAAACTTGCAGAACATAATCATGGCTGCAGTATTCCCGAAAGGTTACAATAGAGGTGTACCTGGAGAACACCTACATTTCCTCAGGTATATTTTAGCCCCATGTAATAGAGGAGCCTAATATTGCCAGCAACCGGGCAAGGGCTGTTACTGAGAAGTTCTAGATGGAAAAACCCAATAACATTTTGCTCAATCGAACCTAAGATCTCATGCTCAGCAGTAACTCTCAATTCAATTCTTTATTGCGTACCATAATGTATATGTAGGTGTGTGTGTGTGTGTGTGTGTGTAGTGTATGTGTATAGAAACGTCCTCACTGGGAGCATTATTTCATGAGCATTTCAGTAAACAAGCAATCGTAGACGAGCAACAAATGCTTTCCAGCGGGCCCAGTATTCACTTTCGAGCAAAACTATGAACGTTCGAGTCGAACGTTCCCTGCATTCCAATACGATCTCGTCAAATGAAAGAAGAAAGAAAGATCAAGGAACTGTTCCTTGCTTTACAAGTGGCCAGTAATATTCCTACTTACATACTCATTCATTTCATTATCTGAGTACTCGCTTTCGAGCGTATAATATGATGCTCTGTGTTTCGAGCGTTTTATTTGCGTGAACATTCGAATGCGAGCCATTTCCGCGAAAATCGTTGCGACGTCCACACCGGCCGAAGTTCGCACTTGCATATAAGCTTTGTAACGCTCGGCTCAACGTCCACACCACTCGAATATGCGACGTCGAATGCTCATTACACGTGAATGCTCTCAGTGAAGACGTTCCTTATGTGTGTTTGTCGTGTATTTTTTTTTTATAGTTGGTAGGGAAATAATTATATTAGTAACAATTATGGACCCTGTCGGGCACAGTATAGATCAAGTAGGAGAGAGGAGAAAGAACACTGACCCTGTTACAAATAAACGCGGAATAAAGTTATACCAAGTATAAACCTATGAAAATGTATGTATATTCCTTTGTTATACCTGGTATAACTTTATACCGCGTTTATTAGTAAGAGGGTGAGTGTTTAATGTGATAAATAAACTATACTACACCAATAAACTCTTGCGAACAGTACATCAAAGACGCGTTGTTAAACTTACATTTAATTCGAATTTACTGTTCCTTTGGTTCCTAATGTTATAAAATGTATATATAGCTACTAAAACCTAGTCAGAGACTATTATTATGCTGCTAGCTGTTGCCCGCGACTTCATCCGCGTCAAACTCGATTTTTTTCGCCTGTGGAGCTGTGAATTTTTCCGGGATAAAAAGTAGCCTGTGTTACTCCTTATAACATCTGTTATCTACCAGTAAAAAGCCACTCAAAATGAGATTACCCGGCAAAAACAGACAGACAGATGGACGGAGAAAATCTAAAAAATTGCGTAGGTATTTGTTATTAGTACCGTTACCGTTATTATACTTCCACATGCATTCAATAAAACGTTGATAATTTGATATTACATACAGACACTTAATTTTTTTTTTATTTGTGTAGATTATTTCGGATTCATTTGGAAAGACAATAAAAATATTTATGGTGAAACCACTTGGGTAACCTACCAAAGAGTTAAAATTCTAACCCATAAAATAAATTTCCTACGACCATAATTTCCAATTTTATTTGTCAAGGTTTTAAATATTTAATCTCCGGACACTAATGTATCTTTACAATATTATACAGTGTCTGTTTGTTTAACAAAGTGTTTAATATTAGCTTGTTAACGACAAACCGCTTAAGGAAACATCCGCTGGATTACCTTCGGGGATATACGAGAAGTATGAAATGAGGATTATAGTGTGGATGGGACTACCTGAGTAGTAAAAACATAAATAACATTTCAGTTTGTTTGTAGTTTTAGGGTTAACTTTTTACATTAGTTTGTAGTTATTTTGTGAATTTATCGTAACATAATATCGCACAGGACCGATCAGTGTGGCGACGCTTGAGGGAGTCTGTCTGTCTGTCACCAGGCTGTATCTCATGAACCGTGACAGTGGGGCTACCATACAACAAACGCGATTTTTTTGCCGTTTTTTGCGATAATGTTACGGAACCATTCGTGCGCGAGCCCGACTCGCACTTGGCCAGTTTTATTAATTTATTGGCGCATATGGGCTCATTGACATAATGTGGAAAAATAGTGTCATTGTCTATGAATGCGCGCGCTGTGCAGTCATGCGCAATGAGAATCTAAATTTACCGCTATTTTTCCGTTTCCACTTTTGTTTTATTTCAACTATATGAGTGAAGATAGATAAAAGAGTGTATGCAACGGCATATATTTAGGTATTAAAAACACTCGTGTGATACTATTATCACACTCGTGTTTTAATAACCCCTATTATATGACCGTTGCATAAACTACTATTCCAATAGCAATCGCAACGCTCTCGTTTATAGAATGCCATTTGATTAGGGCCTCTTGGTCACTCTTTACGACTTCCACAGTTTGTGACATATTCCGTGCCAGTAACAACAAGCAACAATATATACAAACATATTAACTTCGAACAACAATACAAATCGTTGTCAACTTACATGATGTAATAAATTGGTTGCCTGACTGATTTGTATTATCCAATTTCTATTGTTCCATAACAAAGTAAGTACTAGCAATCATTGTAATAGTATTGTGAGTCACTGATTTGCTTGCGATGTTTTACATTGTTTGTTTGTAAGAAATTCCTTTGATAAAAAGTAAAAATTGTCATCTTAAATCTTTATTGTACACCATAAACAAATATATTACAATGATAAAATTGAACTCATACATCAAACCCTGGAGTGACAGAGGGAGATCACAAAAGAGATCCATCATCAAGTTCCAGCCCTTATTCCATGTTATAGTGTGTCTATCACGCCCGCACGTTCGCTTAGTCATCCCCACTTTTCCCCACACAGACAGAAACAGTATCGTGCACACCGCGTCCGTTTATACCAGAGCATTGGCGAGTGTATGCGAGTTATGCGACGTGTTGAAGTGTGGTCATTTAGTGCGTGTACGAGCGTGTAGTGCCCCACAATAGAACCGGTCACTACACATGTTACTTAAAGTCACCGCAACATGTTTACTTCTTCCATTCCACCCATCCAAACGCCTCAATATCGTACACCCTTTTTTAGGGTTCCGTACCCAAAGGGTAAAAACGGGACCCTATTACTAAGACTTCGCGATCCGTCTGTCTGTCTGTCTGTCTGTCTGTCCGTCTGTCTCCAGGCTGTATCTCATGAACCGTCATAGCTAGACAGTTGAAATTTTTACAGATGATGTATTTCTGTTGCCGCTATAACAACAAATACTAAAAACAGTATAAAGTAAATATTATAGGGGGGCTTCCATACAACAAACGTAATATTTTTGCCGTTTTTTGCTCGATATTAATAACGGCTACAGGTAGACGCCTGAAATATTCACAGAATGCTTAGTGTAATATTTGCTTCAAAAAATAATAAATTAAAATAAAATAAATTAAGGGGGGCCCATACAACAAACGTGATTTTTATGCAGTGTTTTGCGATAATGGTACGGAACCTTTCGTGTGCGAGTCCGACTCGCACTTGGCCGGTTTTTCTTTCTTATCATTCCTCACAAAATCCATCCATCTTTATATATACTATTATTTGGCCTCTCTTTTCATTTATTCACATAGTAACAATGAGTACAGTATAGAAGTATAGTATATAATACTTTGTTCCCACGTAGTTTTGTGTTTGTATTGTGTTTGCTTGCTTTTTAATATTTCTACAATCTTGAATACCATGGGTTAAAATTTCTTATCAAATAAGCCCAAAACCAGCCCCAAGCGGAAAAAAAACTGGGCATCCTAAACAGAGTGAAGTGATACTTCACGCCTGGACAGCTTTTAACTCTTTATAAGGCGCAAGTTCAGCTAAATATCAGCTTGCCGCGCTTGACTCGGTGGAACGCAGAGCTAAGAGACTAATTGGCGACGTCAAACTGGTGGTTGCTAAGATTCACAGCTTGGCTTATCACCGTAAGGTTGCCCGCTTGTCGGTCTTCTACAGACTGTACTTCGGCAAGTATGGTCATGAACTCCACGACCTCATCCCACCGGGGTAGCACTGAGGTAGCACTGGGTAGCATAGCATATATATTAGTTCATACAAAGTTATCGCGGCATTTAAAATGAGAAATGTCATCGGACTTCTTAGATTGTCACGATTATAGTGACAAGTCTAACAGGTTAGTGTGTCATCTATTTTTACAAAAGTTTTGAATTCATAGAACTTGATCAGAATTAAACGAGGTCAAATAACTAAATGTTTTATTAAACCATTTGGAACAGGTATCTTCAGGGTTTTACAATGAATCAGATAAGCCAAAATTAGATGTTATTTCAAATTGGGTTTTATTTAAAAATAACCCGGTGCTTGGGAAAATTTTATGAGTACTAGTCGCAAGGTTTTACATTTTAAATTTATTATTCTCATTTAAAATTCATAATAGGTATAACAAATAATTATAATTCTAATGAATGTATGATGAGTTTATTTTCCGTTCATTGTTTTGTTTATTTTAATGCTTTTGTATTTTTTGTGTGCTTTTAATGCCTTCAGTCATTAGCGTTGCTTTAAATTATGCCGCAATACCGATACTTAGACATTCGTTTTTTTTTTTTGCAAATCTACTTTTTCGAGATTTTTGTAAAACGTATTATTATTTTTGAATTCATGTCATTTTATATCGTTTTAATTGGAATTTATGACATTGTATAGGATAGTTATTGAAATTTATGACTTTGTATAAGATATTGGTTGGGATTTGTGATGTTATACAGGGTGGCCAAAAAGTCGTGTATCAAACGCAACTAGAGGTTAGATGGGGTCATCAGCTGCAAAAAAATGTTCTACGGGAGGTCCCTAAGGTCAACCCCGGTAGAGTTATAATTTATTCTGTCTGCACGACACGCAGCGCAGCAGCCGATCGCTCAACCAATACGCCAACCGTGTCGTCAAATGGCCAAGGCAAAGCCGGGGTGGGCCACTAGTAAATTACATAAAACGTCCATGCATTAAAATCCACGACGAACAACTTGCTAGAACAAGAAGTTAGGGCCGTTACCACTGGGCAATCTTTGACAGACACATCCCTAAACTGTCGTATCATAATATCATTTTCCGTCTCAAGAAAAACATAGATACAATACGACACAATAATTGGCTACAAACTACGACAAAATACTTATATAACTACACTCACAAATAACTACCCACATATATAGCAAATGAATATCGCTTCACTGATTACTTTAATATTATTTCTGCCTACATTGAATGGACAGACCACAACCAACGTTAATAGTTATTATATAAGGTTGTATTTCCTTTAGCATTCGCATGTCGGTTAAGACGTTATGTCAAGTTATGCAAGTGTCATACAATTACTGGACCAACAACAACGAACCATAACATCTTTAATATAAGGTTGATTATTCTTTAGCAATGGGTTGTCTGTTAAGACGTTATGTCAAGTTATATAAGTGTCATATTAGACGCTTTCTGGACACAAATTGCCGTGACATTAGCAGGAACTTTGGCACAATAAGAGTGATGGGTGATCCTAATTTTATCGAGGATCAGAAGTTAGTAGTCTTTACCTAGCTAACAAGTTTGTTCCTGTTATGAAGTAGTGAAGGAAATAAGTCTCAAGATGCCAAGATCAAATCAAGAGGGCAAAGTAAAGACTTATTTACCAGCAAAGTCCCATTTTTTGCGGCAGAAACCCAAGCCATAAGTCTAAGAACTTCATCCATCAATCATAGTGAATAATAGGTACAATCATCGTCTTCCTAACCTTATCCCATTTTACTTGGGGTCGGCGCAACATGTTTTCTTCAAAGTCAAAGTCAAATATATTTATTTCAATTAGGCCAATAAGCGGCACTTTTGAACGTCAAAAATTAAATGTTAATAAAAAATGTACAAGTAATAAAAATTGACTCTACCGTGCATTCGGAAAGTAGCTTGTTATGGAGAAGAACGCACAAGAAACTCCATACTTACTCTTTTTAAAAAAAATATGTTTTACAAAGTTTACTTATGTACATACATTAATAAATTCATATATGTGAGGACGATGCACCCAAAAATAGCACTACCCACTATACAACGTACAGGTATAAAGTCCATACTGCTTCTTCCATACTGTCCTGTGTCCTGTCCCCTGTCACGCTATCACTGACTCCCTTTTCTTTCATATCACTCCTCAAACAGGCCATCTTTTTTTTGGCCTTCTTCTCCCTCTCCGTCCATCCACATTTATATTCATAACTCTTTTAGTTACATGCGTTTCATCCCTCCTCATCACATGACCATACCAGGACAAACGGTTTCCTTTCAACTTTTCTGTCACTGGTTATCTAATCTACCTAGATTCCTCTAATAATAATATCTACCTAGATATTATTATTAGAGAAAGTTTGAAAGTAAATATTAAATATAAAAAAAAAAATATAAAAAAAATATATAATAATAAATATAATATAGTAAATATTTTTATGTATTTTGTTCCAATTAGTACCTACTAATTGGTACAAAATACATAAAAATATTTTCGTAAATTACTTAAGTTCATTACAATCTTAATAATTGCCTATGCCTTTCTCCTTTATCGTAATAATGACAGTGAAATGTCATCAAAAATATATAAAAACCCCTTTGTTAGCTAGTCAATGGTAAATCACATCACATCATCAACCTATTAATGTGCCCACTGCTGGGACATAGGCCTCCTCTCTGTGAGAGGGAATGGGCCGTAATCCACCACGCAGGCCCAGTGCGGAATTTTTGGTTCTAGGACATGCCGGTTTCCTCACGATGTTTTCCTTCACCGTTTAGAGAGCAGTGTAGGGCATGCATTTCGAAATTTCGAAATTTCATAGTTTCGAAATTTCGGACCATATTTGCATGTTTATTAATTTCGAAATTGACACCCCTTTTATTGATTTTTTTTTAATTTCGAAATTTCGAAACTGGAATTAATTTAAATATTATTTTATTTTTTATACAATTATGTAATTTATTATTGAAACCAAAATCATCTGAAAATGAGTCTGAATACGAATCTAAAGCCAATTAGACCGTTGCGTTGGATCACCTTGTGATCATGTGTGCTAACATTACAATAAAACAAAACCTAGCCATGGTGTTAAATAAATAAAGAAGAGTGAAGGAAGCTCGGCAATATATAAAAACCGAACTTTATAATAATGGTGGCCAGGGAGCGGAATACTTTGACAAGGTCTACAAACCTACGCCTGAACTTTATTACATAAAAAATAGAAATAATTATTTTTATTTTTTATGAACCTGCCTTGTTATCTCTCCACCATCCTTAGTTGACAGGTAGATAATGCCTCTGGCATTAAGTCCGCCTATGTACCTGTATGTTGCATGAAGTTTTAATAAATAAACATTTGGGGATAAACCAGGCAGTGTGGTATTTTTACCTCATTAAAACCAAACTAGTGATCAACATCAGCACTTCTTAAAATGCCACATTCTTGGGGAGACTATAAAGGAGTCTCCCTTGAGCCTCGCTGTGCACGGTAGCACATGATCACTGTGCCACTGTCTTTCCTGAGGTCACTCGGTGGACGGACAGAGTCCCAACTCTGGGTGCTCGAAACCCCGGCGTTTCACCTGCCTTAAATGATACAGGCGTGGTTTCAGCGTGTCTACATCGAGGTGGTTACCTCAACGATGCTTTCTTCTCCGAAAGTGGATGTGGGATTGGCCTTCTCACGATTCCACTCGGTGGCTAATTTTCTCTAGTTTTCTGTCTCCGCCAGCATATTCCTCACTAATACTGGCAGAGACAGGTCTCGCCCGATCCTGTCGATTAAGAGCCACCGCTCAAAGGCCCAAGAAGATACTCCTCTAGCGTGTGCTGTGCAGAATCCAAGTTACTTCTTGAATGATGGCAGTTTACCGTTGCCTCTCACCCAATCCTATTCAGGTACTCACCGAAGCAACCGTGCCCGATCAGTAACTGAATGTGCCATCCGCTCCACTTTTTTCAGCCAGCTACTTGCTATTCAAATAACCGTTTTACGCTGCGGGCTATTGATTTTAGTCCTGCAGCGTCGGACATCTGACAGTCTATTTCTGCCTGCGAGATTGGGCAGCAGTCTATGCAAAGCACTCACTGTCCTACCAATGCTGGGGAAAAGGCGCTCGAAATGCTTTTCAAAGCCTAATCGTACATGGTTAAACTAAGATAGTGGACTTGCGCATCTCATCCTATTGTCACTAACGAGCTGGGTGGAATTTTATGAGGCCCTATCTGTAACTATCTTTAAACTCAGCTCGGAAAGATGGATGGTATCGTCGAAGGCGTCCCCAGCAGTGGAGTATTTGTAATAGAAGTCTAGAGAAAAAGAAAATTCACTCTGTTTAAATATAAATTACACTTAAGCATCTCTCCAGACAACAAATTTTGCATTTTGAGTTTAGTTTAAGTATTATTCTGATTTTCCATTATATTTGGCTCCGCAGTTTCGAAATTTCGAAATTTCGGAACTGAGGAGTCCAATTTCGTAAGCCAATTTCGAAATTGAAAATTTACGAAACTGCATGCCCTAGAGCAGTGGTGATGAAATAATTTACACAAAGTAAAACGCCTGCCTGCGGGCTCGGACCCACGATCTACAACTTGTATGTCGCGGCCGATACCACTGGGCTGGGCCACTACTGCTCTCTGGTAAATCAGCATCAACAAAAATACCGAAGACGAGCTTGAATACTACCGAAAGGTCTGACCCGCACCAGCAGAAGAGGGAGGTCTATTCCCTGCAATGGGCTATATAGGCAAATTATTATGTATTAAATATAAACAAACCTGAGGCATGTACCCAATCCTAGGTCCAGGAACTCCACTGCCAGGACTGCCTGGCTTTCCACCAAGCACCCAGATCTCTCCGGAGTTCAGTCTTCTTCTGCCCACGATACAGGATAGCAAGGTGGTCTTGCCACACCCTGAAGCTCCAAGAAGACCGTATCTGAAAACAAAAGACTGTCATAAGAAAAGAAGAAACAAGATATTTTAAAACGGAATTGTGATTTCTTTGGGGAATCCCAAAGCAATGAACGAATGAATGAATGAATGGAATTGCAGGAATTAATGCCAGAATTAAACGGTTCATAATTATTTAAATCTGCCTGCCTAGCCTTTTCCCAACTATATTGGGATCGGCTTCCAGTCTTACTGGATTCAGCTGAGTACCAGTGTTTTTCTTGGAGCGACTGCCTATCTGACCTCCACAACCCAGTAACTGGGTATCATGGTACCCCTTGGCAAGACTGGTGTCAGATCCAATAATAATATAATTTGATTTTAAAATAATAAATTAACTATACAAATCTTTTTAAAACAATCTTTTAATGGACTAAAAAGTACGATTTGTAATATCGCTTGACAATATATTTCCAATGAGCCCCAAACATGATGGTGCTATCTTGTCTGGTTGAGGAGTTGCTATGGCCACCTTCCGGCTTTATCATGATACCAGCACCGTTGTGAAAGGTTCGTAAATAAGTCACGATTTGGGTTAATCGGATGCCAAGAAGTGCTTGAAAAATCGATTACTAGTTGCCAGACACACATACGAAACCAAAGTAATATAAAGCTTGTAATAAACTCCTTTTTCCCCACTGCTCAACTGAGCTATGCAGGTTATATTCCCCAGTGCTCAACTATTCGCAGTTGGGCACACACAGTTGAGCAGTGGAGAAAAAGGGTAATAAACAGTGACTTTTCTTCTTGGTCGTTTCAATGATTCCAAATTATTTATTTTATTTTTTATTTAGTGAATCATTAAATGGTGCCCTTTACCTTAAGTATTCTGTGTCGCTTACTATCTTGGATATAGTGGTCAAGCGCGAACCGCGAGTGTATAAAAAAAAAGACATTCAACGATAGGTGTTGCTTTCTATTAGTAAAAGCTCAAACAATTTTACTTCTTTTTAACCCCCGACGGAAAAAGCGGGGTGTTATAAGTTTGAGGTGTGTTGCTGTGTATCTGTGTATATGTGTGTCTGTCTGTGGCATCGTAGTGCCCAAACAGGTGAACCGATTTTGATTTTGTCGAGAGTGTTCTTAGCTATATATGAACAAAATCGGTTCAGCCGTTCAAAAGTTATGGGCGTTTCAATGTTTGAATCGGGGTGTTTACGCAAGATATCGTGTCATAATTACGTGTTCAATAGATTGCCGATCGAAACGTATCTACTATGTACTAGATAAATTATGTAGCATAAAATAAAAATGTGTCGGGGGTTTTTTAAATTTTGAAATGTTACTTGTTAATGTTGTTGTTATTATAGTATTATAATCCGTTCAGTAGTTTTTGAGTTTATCGCGTACAAACACGGCGGGGGACTTTATTTTATAATAATGTAGTGATGATTATTCGTTTCCATTTTGATGCTCCACTACTCCTAAAAACCTATGTACAATCAAATTCACTCATTGGCGATTGCTTGAACTGTACAAACTTACAAGAAAGTAAAACAAAATTCCACCCCAGATGACCATCAATATAAAAATGAGTGAGTTAAGGGAAAAAGACACAAAACTTCAAAGTTACTTCAAAGGAACAGTGTCACACAAACAATACTTCAAGAGTACTGGTTTGAAAAATTGCTAAAGTTCAGTTGTTAAACTACAACCGACACAGGGGAACTTCCAGTTCCTACATATTGACTTTGCGGAAGTTTCATGACTTTGATTTGCTCGATTGGTTTTGTTGAAAACATGTTTAGGATAAACGTGATGGATTTCTTGGAAATGTGCCTACATAATCTTGGTTTATACTTATTTATTTATTTTAGTACATGGAAGACTTACAGCTAATAAATACAGACAAAAAAAACTTTTTAACAAAAATTACAACCGACTTCCAAACTAAAACACTACAAAGTGAAAAATAACTTCAATTTCGGCAGTCGGTGTCAAAAAACGAAGAAACGAAAACAGTAACACCGACTTCAGGAACAAACAAACAAAAACACTACAAAGTGAAAAATAACTTCATTTACGGAAGTCGGAAACCCGGACTTTGAAGCATCTTGGTGTATTTTTATTGATTTGAATAAGCAAAAAATACGGGCCCATTATTTTTTGATAATTTAACCGGTGGACTTAATAGAATTTGCTGTTTCATACCCCGTCATCATCCCTATTATGTTTTTATAGAAATCCACAAGTATTTAATCTATACCATATTCGAACACGATTTCTGAATAAATTACTCCCCTATTCGACAGTTATTATTCAAAGAATTTTTAAACAATTCCATGAATTTCAAATGTATTTTTTCAGGCTCTCATCTTGGTCCGAAAATTGAAAACATTATCGTTTAGACTACAGAACTAAGAGGCGCTTCGGTGGCCACTGCTAGACTCGGCATTGTCAAAACTAGAGGTGGGCGTTATTTAACGTAATCGGTTTCAGTAACTGCTTACGAGGCTGATAATCGTGTAACTAGTTTCGTGGACAAAAATGTAACGATTATTTTACGTACGCAGTTGACAGATTGATATTCAAACAACGACGGCGCACGCATAATCGTTTCGTTCAACAGATGATTATTAAAATGATTTAGGTACGTGATACGATCTTAGAGCATTAAACTTACGAAACGAATACGAGTTCTCGCCAAACTTCTTGGCCGCCCTGAAATTGTCTACAATGGCTGCGCAGTAGAAAATCTCATACAAAAACAGCACCGTTTCGTGCCTCGCGCATGCGGTACTACAAAATAATACAATTTGAAAGAGACTGAAAGATCAAAGAATTTAAGTTACTTACTGTTTTTTGAAGAAATTGCAACCTTGGCCAGTTGACCGTGTTTCTATTGATTTTTTATAAATTTTACAAAATTTACACACATTAGCATACATATTATAATGCCTATAAACTGTTACATATTCGTAATCATAACATAACACAAGATCAAAACTAATATTATAATATCTATAACCTGCAACATTTTCGTAATCATACCCTAATACAAACGCAAAACTAACCAACGCTCTACTGTATACGGAAATAACTAGTTACAAAAATAAGCAGTTTTGAAACTAGTTACTCATATCCAAGAAACTACGTATAACCGATTACGCCTAAAAGACGTTACGACCCACCCCTAGTCAAAACTTTCATATAGCGTATCACTCTTTACTCATAGAAGTTGACAGTACGTGCAGCGTTGCCAATCTGTGGGGAGTTCCCCAAACAGCGGGGATTTTCAGTCCGATTAGGTAATTTGTGGGGAGTGCGATTATGTGGGGAAAACGCGGGGTATTTAGACATTTACACTAGAACTGTACTTAGAAGTAATAAAAGTAGTACTAGAAGTACTTATATGTAAATTTAATTCAAGCTTAACTCAACTTATCTGACAGGAAGGTTTTAGAGTTTATTTTATGGCTCGTTCTACCTTTCTCAAACGCATCTTTCGAAAGAAATGTAGAGTTCTAAAAAATTTTAAAACAGTGCATCGTAATTGCCAACACTCTGACACTATAGTAGCACTTATGGCCACTAGAGAAGGTAACTTAAAAATTGATCCATAAAATGAAACGGTAACCAAAAAAAATTGGCGCAAGAAGTAGATTAACTTATGTAACGTCTATTGAGTATTTATAAATATAACAAAAAAATATATAATATATGTTTGATTTATTAGAACATTACTTTTACGTAGTTGATTAAAAAAATTGGGGCAGCTGTGGGGAATGTTAATTTTATTTTCCCCAAAATTGGGGATTTTCAGTCACGTTTTTGGGCAATCCAGACCATGGACATCGGCAACACTGAGTACGTGACAAATCTGACTATGTATGTATCATATATCTATGATACCCCCCGTATTACACTATCATATACATAGAATCCTAACAATAATATCAAATCTCAAAAATCTTTTTTCAAAGACTTTATAATTCATATGTTCATATTACACTATCATAATAAATATAACTCATAGATATATGATATTGTAATACCCCCCGTATGGCTGTTTCAGCCGAAACTTGTGCTTAACACAATGAGGATTTTCTAAAAACATGTAGGTGGCAGCACTGAAACGTCAGGTCCAGGCCCTGTCAAAATGCTTAAAACACGGTCAAAATATGTATGCACCGCGACCCTACTCCCGCTTACCCTCGCGGCGCCCCGCATTTTTTTTTGTACCAATAGCGAGAGTCGAACGTAAAAGTGACATCATCGCGCGATTTTGCGTTAGCGTTATTTTGTCCGAGTAGTATATTTTTTAACATTAAATAAATTTAAATTGACGTCACGTTGACGATATAAGTTTCATTATCAAAGAAGAAGACCTCTTGTCAAAGTGGCGCCAACTGTTGTCGTGAATTTTCCAGAAAACCCTCATTGCACGGATATATTATTTACTAGCTTCTGTTAGTATCTTATATGCTATTCCTGGCTATAATCTATCTCTGTGCCATATTTCATCCAGATCCGTTCAGTCGTTCTGGCGTGAACATGTAACAAACACACGCACTCACAAACTTTTTCCTTTATAGTATTAGTGTGATTTTTTGTTTGATTTTTGTGTGTTTTTTTTGTATGAAGAAGATTTGCGTTTAGTTACCACAGTACAGCGTTCCTTGTTCTATGGTTTAGCCCACAGTCCACACCATTTGGTTCAAATTATTTAAAAAGCTTGCTAGACCATTGCCTCAAATGATCTTGGCCGTTTGTCAAATTGAAAGAACTCGCTTTTGATATTATTTTTGACGGCATTCTGCGACGTTTGTTAAGGTTACACTAGTCGGTCATTCTTCCATACAAACGTAGTCTTGCGATTACTCCAATGTTTGACGATGAACGGTCAAAATAAAAAAATATGTCAATTTGTCTCATTATTATCTAGCCCTGTATGGAAACAAAAAAGTAAAAATAAAATATATTTGAAAGTTATGAGCGTCGAAAGTTCCATATTTCAACACCAATTTTAACGATCTTTGTGTGGAAATAAATACCATAAGAAGAAGGAAAATTTAAAAACGGCCTCCATACAGAGATAGATTAGTAGTTCAAAAATGCAAATAATTTTGTTTTGAAAATATACATTTAGTAGTTTTTTCATAATATCTAGACTCCCAAAGGTCTGTTTATAAATATCACGCGCTCGTTTTCGTCCTAAATCATCATCCATTTCGCTACAAACTTGCAAAAGTGCTTTTTACGCGAACTAGCTTCTTACTGGTCATCACAGCATCTATCTCTTTCGCACGTGTTGTCGGATGAGATAGTATGCGTTTTAAGCCAGCGCGCAAAATAGTTGGTGCCGTCGGCGTAGACTACGGGAACCTTAAAAAGGGAAGACGAGAAATTAAGAATGATTATATTTTCATTTATTAGGGACATTGTGGTCAGGTTTTGTTGGAATAAATCGTTACGGAAGTTTGGGCCTAATTATTTAAGCCAATCATCGCTCGTTTATGGTAATTTGTTAGTGTGCAATACACTGGTCTGCAAAGAAATCCTACTTTGAATAAAATATTAAGACTTTATTATTATGGAGATGGGCATGCTGCATCTAGAACTTTGACGTTTAAAAAGTGCTGAACTCTGCCATAATTGAATAAATGATTTTTGATTATGATTATAAATCCCACGATGTTGGTAGAGAAAAACTTTGTCTTTTTTTTTGTTTGGGATCACAATCCCACCTCACTATTCCCAAACCACTGCAACTCCTGAAAGCCTCCCGAAAACCTCTGTCTATGATTCTTCAATATTATTTCACCCTCTCGTGTTATAACGCATTTCTTATTTCAATCGGAGTCCCCTAATTATTCTATTCGCAACCCTACCTCGTGTCCAAAACATTATGCAATATGCAAAACAAAAACGATCGCCTTTTGTTTTAGTTTTGTTTATATACCTAAACAAAAAAATGGCGATCAAAGTCACACGCTTAAGTGCATCATTGCCAAACATAGCTCTTCATGGGAAACGCGTCAATTTTTATCTAATAAATAGGTACAAACACGGCTTAAAACAGTAAACAACAATTTACAAACACGAATGAGTCGCACAAAAATGCCATATTTATAAAAAAGATTGAAGTCGGTTATCGGTTATGGTTGAAACCGTACCTAAAATCAGTTTATCGTCAAACTATAGTATAACATCTTTAATAAAACTCTGTGTTCAGCCACAGAATCCACCGCAACGCGGCGCGATTTAAATTCGCACGACTATTCTGTGAACTATAAAAGAAAGAAAATATTTTGATTTGTGACCCGCACAGGAGACACGAGATAGGCAAAACACAAACAATAATAAAAAATAAAAATTATATACCCCGTGCGAGACCAAAAAGGCTCCTATCTCAGCATGTGCAACGATATTAAAAAGAAAATAACGCTGAGCTGATATTCTGTTGATGTCACGGAAACATTAACGGAAACAGAACATACAATATTTAAGGAATAAAGCAGAATAAAATAAGTAATAACAAAATAGTATAAACACAGATGGTGAATCACAGTATGTATGTGTATAACATATAAAAAATATATAAATAAAACACATCACAAAGTGAGACTATGGAGGTATATGACACTGCACGCACTGCGGTAAAAAGCCGCGTCTTGCGGTCGGTTGGCCGCTCACCCCAAAGCGTTAGCGTAACTACATTTCAACAGTTATGTTTTTCAAATCCCATGTTATAATAAGAAACGCCGAGGCCTATTGTAAACAACCAGGCAAAAATCCAGGTTTCGGACCAAGAAATTCCAGAAAACCATACTGCCTGGAAATTGAACCCGGACATCATATTCAGCAATACGCGTAGGCTTATTATGATACTAATATTATAAATGCGAAATTTTGTATGGATTTGTGGATGTATGTTTGTTACTTAATCACGCGAGAACGGCTAAAATGATCTGGATGAAATTTGGCAAGATAAATTATAGTCTAGAATAGCACATAGGCAAATTTGCATCTCGGTATAATTTTACCTTGGGATGCCGCTGGCAAAAGCTAATATTTTTATAAAGAATTACGCTAAAATAATTGTAATATAAAGACAACTTACATAGCTCCTTTAGGTACTGTCATGTTCAATCCATCCAAAATGATGTTAGGATTCTTCTGTGTGCCATATCTCTTGTGTGCTCTCCTCACGCAGACTGCCTGCTGTTTCCTGTGAAAAATATAAATTTTCATTACTTACATTATTGTCTTTAACATTAAAATTATTGTCTTTAATGACGATTTATCAACTTTATGAGAAGTTAATTTCTATGATTGTAGTTGTAGGTCGTCGGTTCGAGCCCAGGCAGGCGCTTTACTTAGTGTAAATTATTTCATCACCACTGCTCTCTAAACGGTGAAGGAAAACATCGTGAGGAAACCGGCATGTCCTACAACCAAAAATTCGAAGACATGTGACTTCCACCAACCCGCACTGGGCCCGCGTGGTGGAATACAGCCCATTCCCTCTCACAGAGAGGAGGCCTGTGTCCCAGCAGTGGGAACATTAATAGGCTGATGATGATGATGATGAATTTCTATGAATAAATATTAGCCAGTTGCGAAGACATCAATGCTGACTGCCAAAGAGGGCTTTGTTTAACTACTTGCTTGTAATGGCTTGTCTTCTGCATCTTTTTAAAGTAAACGGAAGAAATAGTAGATTATATTTACAAGGTGACTGCCATCTACGATCTCTGCAATATCAGTGCCATTGCGCCAGCGTTGCCATCACAAAGATAAAGCTGAAATATGTAATGAACTAGTGACTCCAGCATTCATACTTTTTAAATTAGAACAAAGCAACGCTTTCTGTTGCCAGTTATGACATATGGCTCTGAGACGTGGTCACTCACAATATCAGAAAGCTTACAGTCACCCAACGACATAGCCCGAAGAATTGCCAAACTTAAGTGGCAGTGGGCAGGGCACATTGCTCGCAGAACGGATGGCCGATGGGGCAGAAAAGTTAAGGAGTGGTGACCGTGAACCGGAAGACTTTGCGTTGGAGGGAGGCCTTCCAACGCAACGTCTTCCGGTTGATCCAGGTGGACCAATGACCTGGTGAAGGTTGCGGGGATCCGCTGGATGCGGGACGCACGGGACTGGTGAATGTGGCGACGCTTGGGGGAGGTCTATATCCAGCAATGGATGTCTTTCCACTGATATTATGATAATGATGATGATGAACGCTTCCTGAAAGCAGGAACTGTAAGATGGTGCTATAACTCCCATGCGTACAATACGCAGCACGTCAACCGTAAAAAATCCAGTATAAGCTGGCCTCGTATACTATTGAATTTCTCTTCCATTCCGCTAGACCGGCTTATGGTCAAACTTTTGCTGTTACAGAATTATCCCTTTCTACTACAACAAAGAACTAAACTTACCTAGAAGCAACAGTAGACTTCTGTGTCTTGAACATCTTGTGTCTCCTGGCGATGAGCTCCTCCTCGATGGTGCTGATGGTGATAGGAGCCTCCGGAGCCCGGACATCCTCCATGGATATCGTCGCCCCCTCATTGTCGTACGCAGGCATCTTCTACTGTAACAAGGAGAAAAGGTGTTAAGATTGGATGCATTTGATGTAGGTTGTGCAGCGGTTCATGAAGAAGAATATTTGGGATTCCGTTGCCAACAGCAGGTGGCAGCGGCAGGTGATGTAATTTAAGGTGTCTCATAGAAATACATAGAAAAATGAAGTGTCGCGGCGACATGTCACTTGCTGCTAGCTTACTGCACCTGCCGGGCGAGAACGGCTTGAGTGACACATTTTATCACGGTTTTTGTTCCAAAACTGTGATAAAAATGTGTGCTCAAAACTCAAGCCTGTCATAGTAGGCCGTGATCGCCCGCCTGCAGTCAGCTACGGAATCATCGTCTTTATTTTCCACGTAATTTTACAAGATATTGTATCGCTCGCAATCTGCAGCACAAATTACTAAATTTATTTAACGATTCACATATCTCACAACATTCTGTCTCTGTCAACTTCAAATGTTTGATTGAAATAGAACGATGATTTAAATTTGTTTACCTATTGCATTGAGGGTCTTAGTACGTTTAAAGAACTACCAGAAAAATATAATTATTTCACTTACTTAATAAAAATAATTAACTTGATAGTGGAATAATACATTGTATATATTTAAGGATTACCACGCTTGCTTACCCATTTGCATGGATATTTACATAAGAGTTAGCTACCTGCCTATGTCCTTCTAGATATCATTGAATGTCTCACAAAAGCCCAAACATGCACAGACAGGTCTCGATGCAAACGTTAAACAATGGAATACAAAACATTATAATATAATGTTTTCATTAAAATGACAAACAGTTTAAAATAAATACATACTTTAACCAAATTTAAAATACATATTTATGCATTCGCATTTTTCATTATAATAAAGTTAATAATTTACTTGTTTAAGTAAATTATTCACATCTAAGCTTCAGTTTAAAGAAAACATACGATGCAAAATAAAACAAAGTTATTTAATTAGAGATCATACAAAAACTAAAGGTCTTGTCCGAACGATGAGATCATGTAGATTACAACTTGTTATTTTATCTAAATTTATATTGTAAAGAAGTAAAATCGTATGTTTCTAGAATGTAATCTCTCAAGATCTAGATTTTTCTACGAAAATTCAACCAACCTAGGGTTCTATAAGTTAAAAGTGAAAAGGTTACTTCTAGGCAAGCGTGGAGCACCATGGTGGACCACATCATCGCTTACCATCAGATGAGATAGTGGTCAAAAGCGAATGTGTCAATTATAATTTAAAACATCTTTAGAATACAACACTAGGTATCGTTGAGTTCCATAGGAATTTTTATCCTAGAAAAATTACAGTTCCTCCTAGGATAGACCATGGGAGAGAATCTGCGAGATTAAACTAATTTTAAAATAAGAAACAGATTAAATTAAACAAATGAACGCTAGACGTATAAGTGCTTACCAATGGCGACGCTTGTTCAGACTGAACGAATGTCAATGTGCAGGGTTGTCAACCGTTCAAGGCAAGATGTACTGGCATGAAAGAAAACCTAACGCACGCCATATGCGACACGCAATAGAAAAATAATAACATTTCTATGTTTGAATTTAATAAAAACATTTATCCTCTTACTAATAAACGCGGAATAAAGTTATACCAGGTATAACTAAGGAATAACCATACATTTTCATAGGTTTATACTTGGTATAACTTTATTCCGCGTTTATTAGTAAGAGGGTTAGATGATAATCTATAAAAAAATATCCAATTTTTGAAAGTAACTTTTAGTTTAATCCGTCAATAGCATAATTATTTGCTAATTTGCTACAAGGATCATTGGTTTCCTAAAATATATAATCATTGCAGCCACTCCACTGCTGGACTGGATTAGCCTCAAGCGTCACCATATCGACAGGTCCTGTACAACTCGTTTCCAGTTGATTAGGTGACCTCCACCAGGCCATTCGTCTACCTACGCGTACTGTCGCCATCCGCACTGCGAGCAATGCGCCCTCGTGGGGAGAATTCTTTGAAAATTCTTCGGGCTTTATCAGTAGCATTGGTCCATATGCAAGGAGCTAATAACAGCCGCATGGGTCGATCTTCAAGGTTAAGCAACGCTTGACGAGGTTGGTCTGTGGATGGGTGACCATTTCAACATACCGAGTTTCCTCCGTGCCTCGGAAACCACGTTAAGCCGTTGGTCCCGGCTGTCATTTGAAGATCTTTGACAGTCGTTACGGGTAGTCAGAAGCTAGAGATCTGGCACCAGTCTTGCCAAGGGGTATCGTGTTACCATGTTACTGGGTTGTGGAGGTCAGATAGGCAGTCACTTCATGTAAAACAGTGGTACTCAGTTGAATCCGGTAAGACTGGAAGCCGACCCCAACATAATTGGGAAAAAGGCTAGGCAGATTGATTAGTTTTAGATTATTAGTTTTAGATGCAAACGCTCGCTCTATAGCTCTCTCCATTGCCCTGTAGGTAGGTGACTTTCTACCTTCAAATAAGGCCCATTCGAAGGCTGAAAGTCACGTACAAGTATACTATTTGGAATAGTAAGATTTCAATTAGACTATACGAAAATATCATAAATTACATTAGAACTCTGCATGCAAATATAATGTGTCAAACATTTTTTGTTAATTTAAATAAACATTTTAACAATAGAATTTTGATTATGTTTTCTCTTAACTGAAGCTTAGATGTAAATAATTTACTTAAACATATAAATTATTAACGTTATTATAATGAAAAATGCGAATGCATAAATGGGTATTTAGAAAATTGGTTAAAGTATGTATTTTTAATGAAAACTTAAACTAAACTTTTGTATTTGTATTACTTTGTTAAACGTTTTAAATTTCACACACGCTGAAAAACAATATACAGACATGAATATGAATAAATTAAATATTTGTTTGAGTATAAATTTATGAAGATGTTGATTATTTGTTTTTTTGATGTTGTCATTTTCTTTCGGAATGACATAATATTAGTATGTATATTATTTTATCTACACTCACAACGTAATGTTCCAAATACGAATTCAAAAAATATTGTATAAACACGTACTTTATATTCGTGGATAGGTAAAATTAAAAAAAAAATCATTACAGTTCAACATTTTCCTTCGATTTTCAAACAACTGCATCATAAAATAACTTTTTAATTTTTATAGCACACTTTTACTTTTTAATTTTCTGGCGTGTATGGGCTGTAGTAAAGAAGTTTCATTGTCTGTGGATGCGCGCGCAGCGCAATGAGAATCTAAATTGCCCGCCATACCAAATATTTTTCCCTTTCCACTTTTGTTTTATTTCAACTGTACGAGTGAAGATAAAGTAGTGTATGCTACGGCATATAATTAGGTATTAAAACACTCGCGTAATATTATTATCAAATTCGGCTTCGCCTCATTTGATAAACCTACGCTCGTGTTATAATAACCCCTATTATATGGCCATTGCATAAACTACTATTATCTACACTCACAACGTAATGTGCCAAATATGAATTAAAAAAATATTGCATAAACACGTACTTTATATTCGTGGATAGTTAATTATTATTATTATTTAGTTAAAATTTAAAAAAAAAACCATTACAGTGCAACATTTTCCTTCGATTTTTAAACAACTGCATCATAAAATAACTTTTAATTTTTATAGCACACTTTTACTTTTTAATTTATTGACGCTTATGGGCTCATAGAAGTACTGTCATTGTCTAAGGAGGCGCGCGCTGCGCAGTCATGTGCAATGAGAATCTAAATTGCCCGCCATACCAAATATTTTCTCCGTTTCCACTTTTGTTTTATTGCATCTGTATGAGTGAAGATAAAGTAGTGTATGCAATGGCTTATAATTAGGTATTAAAACACTCGCGTAATATTATTATCACATTCAGCTTCGCCTCATGTGATACACCTACGCTCGTGTTTTAATAACCCCTATTATATGACCATTGCATAAACTACTAATATCTTCTATATATATAAAAGCGAAAGGTCACTCATTCACGTATCACAAAATATCGAAAACCGCTTGACGTATAAAGATGAAATTTGGCAGGGAGATAGTTTATAGTTAAAAGTCCTCAACCTCTCGCAAATTTGTATGAAAGTTTGGAATATTTTTTGTACTAACGTCCTGAAATTGAGCAAGTCTAGAGCTTATGAGTAGGAGACATAGCAAGCTAAGAAATAATTTTGTGATACTCTATATTTTTTAGGGTTCCGTACCCAAAGGGTAAAAACGGGACCCTATTACTAAGACTTCGCGATCCGTCTGTCTGTCTGTCCGTCTGTCTCCAGGCTGTATCTCATGAACTGTGATAGCTAGACAGTTGAAATTTTCTCAAATGATGTATTTCTGTTGCCGCTATAACAACAAATACTAAAAACAGTATAAAATAAATATTTAAGGGTGGCTCCCATACAACAAACGTGATATTTTTGCCGTTTTTTGCTCGATGTTAATAACGGCAACAGGTAGACGCTTAAAATATTCACAGAATGTTTAGTTGTATATTTACTTCAAAAAATAATAATTAACAAATTAAAATAAAATAAATGAAGGGGGGGCTCCCATACAACAAACGTGATTTTTTTGCAGTGTTTTGCGATAATGGTACGGAACCCTACGTGTGCGAGTCCGACTCGCACTTGGCCGGTTTTTTACCCGACTGCCGAAGGAGGGTAATGTGTTTATCAGTCTATGTATGTGTGTATGTATGTATATATGTATGTATGTATGTATGTATGTATGTATGTTTGTTCCTATGTGGCGTTCTAGAGATCAAACGCGTTGGCCGATTTTGATGATTCTTACGTCAATCGATTTGTCTTAATCCTGCGAGTGTCACTGGCTACATTAAAATTGGAAAAACAAAAATGGCGGATTTTGGACGCCATTTTGTGGGGAATAAAATTTTTTTTTCCTTCCATACCCATCGTGTGGGGTATCAAAATAAAGGATTTTAAGAGGCGATTTCAAAAATATGTAACACTTATATGTTTAAATGTACCTAATTCCAAAAAAAAAATTACTAAAAAGTTGTAAATAAAAAAAGTTAATTAAAAATATCAAAAAACCCGACTGCTTAAAAAGCAAACTAAAAAGACGTAAACAAGAAGAAAATCATGTTGTGCAGTCCGAGGATACATCTCGTATTAGTCAGCCAGCTCGCGAATATGTATCCTCGGACTGCACAACATGATTTTCTTCTTGTTTACGTCTTTTTAGTTTGCTTTTTAAGCAGTCGGGTTTTTTGATATTTTTAATTAACTTTTTCTAATTGGTGGCTTAAATAAAAAATGTTGCTTAGTGTGATAGGCATTTTCTGTTGACTGAAATATAAAAATAGTTTGCGTTAAACATCATTAAACTTTGTATCTTCATAACCACGCGGACGAAGTCGTGGGCAACAGCTAGTATATATATATGTATATTGAACTTATGTATGTATATTTATTTATGATTTATTTTATATTATTCTAACATTGTACACAACTTCTCTTCTTCCTTTTGTAAACTCTCTCTTTCACTCAATGGTTTGCTCGTAGAACACTCTTCTTTGAGTTAAGCTCGCCTTTGCACATCAACTTTATAATCATTCTATGTTGTATTTCATTTATGTATACAATAAAGTATAAGAAACAGTTGTAAATTGCAAAGATGTTTTTTTTTATGTTAGCCTACAAAATCCCACTGCTGGGCAAAGCTTTCCCCCGAATCCTGTCAAAGTCAAATGTATTTATTTCAACTAGGCCATTATGCGGCACTTTTGAACGTTAAAACATTTAAAATTTACATAATAAAAAAAATTAAAAATAAAGTTATTTTTTTTTTTTTGTTTTTTTTTTAATACTTGCCCCACACTAGGAATTTCTTCCTGTATCGTGGGTGCTTTTACAAACATATAAACTCACATACACAAACACCCAGAGTCGAAACAACTATCTGTAGGTCATACAAATATTTGTTCCGTGCGGGAATCGAACCCGCGACACGCAGCGCAGCAGTCAATCGCTCAACCACTGCGCCGTGTGCCCTATTCTACCGTGCATTCGGAAAAGTAGGTTGTTATGGAGAAGAATGCACAAGAAACTCCATTATTTTCCTGAGTAACCTCGAACCACGAGCAAGGGCTTACAATAGGGTCTAGATCGTCTCGCAAGAAACCAAATATATCATGAAAAAAAAGCGTTTTAATACACAGTACGTAAGTTCTATATTAAGTACACCGTCTCTCTTGTATGTACTTTTTTTACTCTTTAAGTTAAAAGCTATATTGATAAAGATATTACGAACAAAAAGGCTAAAAATATACTGTTTGTGACTAAAATTCTGCTGAACCGGTTTGGATCAGACTAACTACTTTAGTATGTCTATTTTCGTCTTATTGTCATTTTAATCCTATCAAACGCTTTGTTTACTGTTTTAGCTAAAAAGTGAATTATTAGAAAAATCAAAATGCCCGACTGCTTAAGAAGCGAACTAATAAGACGTAACTCATCATCATCGTCATCAGCCTATTAATGTTCCCACTGCTGGGACACAGGCCTCATCTCTGTGAGAGGGAATGGGCCGTAATCCACCACGCGTGCCCAGTGTGGGTTGCTGGATATCACATGTCTTCGAATTTTTGGATCTAGGACATGCCGGTTTCCTCACGTAAACAAGAAGAAAATCATGCTGTGTAGACACAATATTCAGATTCAGATTATTAAGAGGATACAATATTCGCGAGCTGGCTATCCTCCGACTGCACAGCATGATTTTCGTCTTGTTTACGTCTTTTTAATTCGCTCCTTAAGCAGTTGGGTTTTTTTGATTTTTTGTATTACCTTTTTTTATTTATAACCTTTTAGTTATTTTTTTTTCGAATTTAGTTCATTTAAACTTATAAGTGCAGTACATTTTTAAAATAACCTCTTAAAACCCTTTATTTTGATACCTCACAAGATGGGTTTGGAATAAAACAAAAAATTGGGCTCCCACAATATGGCTCCCAAAATCCGCCATTTTTCTATTTTCCAATTTGAATGTAGTGACACTCGCAAGGTTACGACGAATCGATTGACGTAAAAAATATCATAAACGGCCAACGCTTTTGGTCTCTAACAAATATACATACATAGACTGATAAACACATTACCCTCCTTCAAAAGTCGGGTAATAAACAAGGTTGTACGCACGAGGTAATGTGATTTAATGAGATTAGATTACCGACGACCTTTGTCGAGGTAGAATGTCTAGATAAATCCTTTATTACATAATATCTCGCTTGTTTTCCACGAAGGTTAAGCAGAAGTGTGCCTACCTTTAAATATATCAGATCAGATCTTCGTCTACTACTATTCTTAAAGAGTTTTTTTTTGAAGCCGTCCCACCGCACTATTCCCAAACCACTGCAACTCCTGATAGCCTGAATCAACAGTGGCGACCACCAGAAAAGCGCCGAAGCTCCAACTTATAATAATAAATTCAACTGTCTTGGATCCCGCTACGAAATTAATCAGAAAAGAATAGCTGAGGAGTAGGAAAAAATACAAATGTTCACTTCCCTCCATATGAAGCAGGAGACAGAATAAACAAGGCCAATAAGCACAAAGGGTCGTTTGCAATGGACCCAGCTGCCTAGCACCACTGATAAAAATTATCATTAATATTAATGGGTTATAACATTGTGAGCTGTTATATTTGAGTTCAATAATAGGTATGGCAAAAACGCTTGAACGCACGGAAATAACTCGTAAAGACTGTCATATTTCTCATTTGTAGATCTTTGTTTTGTCGTGCTTTGAGCACGAAGGATGCTTGGTATGTAATAAATGGTCCAACCACGGTCTTCCGTGATGGTGTTAGTCCACCATCACTCATCCACTGACCGACCTCGTCAAGCGTTTCTAAACCTTGAAGGTCGACCTGTGAGGTCGATATTACCAAGCTTAGTTCTAAAAATTACAAGCTAAATTATATTACAACCGATATTTTATTGGTTAATCTCTATCCATACTTATATTATACATGCGAAAGTAACTCTGTCTGTCCGTCTGTTACATTTTCGCGCTTAAAACGCTGAAGCAATTTAGATGAAATTTATTAAGGACATAGTTTGAGACCTTGGGAAGGACATAGGATGGTTTTTATCCTGGAAATAATTCTTAAGGGGGTGGAAAGAGGGGTGGAAGTTTGTATGGTGAACTAATAATTTCTCAAGTAAGGCGGCCCACACACCTACAATATTATTGTGCGATATAAATTAATGAAATTAGAGTATATTAAATTAGTTTTACGCAAAGAAAAAATGTAAATTAATTAAAATACATGAATTTATTTATATTATGTAACTACACAGTTTGAATAATAATAAGTAAATGTATTTACTCAGCTAACAAAGTACTTAAATGAATTATGGATTAAAAATTAATATTTGCATGTTTTATTTATTTCTATGACAAAATAGTGTAATTGCGTGGAATAAAAAGGCCTTTTTTAACCCCCGACGGAAAAACAGGAGTGTTATAATTTTGACGTGTGTTGCTGTGTATCTGTGTATAATGTGTGTCTGTCTGTGGCATCGTAGCGTCCAAACTGGTGAACCGATTTTGATTTAGTTTTTTTTTTTGTTTGAAAGGTGATTTTGTGGAGAGTGTTCTTAGCTATGTTTGAATAAAATCGGTTCAGCCGTTAAAAGTTATGGGCGTTTCACTGTTTGAATCGGGGTGTTTACGCAAGATATCGTGTCATAATTACGTGTTCAATAGTTTGCCGATCGAAGCGTGTCTACTATGTACTAGATAAATTATGTAGCATGAAATAAAAAAGTGTCGGGGGTTTTTTAAATTATGAAAAATTTTACTTGTTTATTTATAAAAAAAATGGCTATATGAAGATCTAATGTTATGCGGGCAACAGCTAGTCTTCTATATATATAAAAGGCAAAAGTGATTGACTGATGTATCAACGCACAGACCAAACCCTTAGGGCTAGAAACTTAAAATTTCGCACACGTATTCCTCTTATGACGTAAGGAATATCCCATCCATTAAGGAAGGATTTTTCAAAATTCAACCCTTAAGGGGGTGAAATAGGGGATAAAAGTTTGTATGAAACTTTTTATTAAAAAGTCATCTGTAGGATAAAACACGGATCACGCGAACGAAGTCGCAGGCAAAGTGCTAGTTGTATTATAAATAACTATGTAAAAAGTTATGTTCCGGCACAGGAAAGGTTAAGGCACAAGGTCTTCAACCTTTTAATGGTACTTCTTATAAAGTTATGCAAATTAATAGTAGGTATGTCTAATATGTACCTGAACATTATTAATTCCAACGAAGAATTTTTTGTAATCATAAAATCAAATTCAAATCTTTATTTTGAACATAGACAAAACAATAACCACAATGTTTCAGGCATTCACATCTCAAAATCAATTTCAAAATATACATGGTTACCCATCCACAAACTGAACTTGCCAAGCACAGCTTAACCTCTAAAATCGATCAATCAGCACAGCTATGTGTTGCGCCAACCCCGAAGGCATTATGGGACAAGTGTTGGAAGATGACGATGACCTCAAAACAAGTCAATCAATATTATTATAAACAGATTAAATATTAACATTATTTTCCGTCAGACAACAAATGACTGGACATAATGCTAGACTTAGACAGTTCCTCTCATTGTAGTCATGTCGGGTTATGTGTCAATTACTAGGCAGTCATTATGGTAAGCGATGACATTAAATGTACGTACACGGAAAATATTTATTGATAATAAAATAAATATAGTGTGGTTTCCTAGTATGGTTACCTTCTGTGGTTACCTAGTGTGGTTACCTAGTTTGGTTACCTCCTGTGGTTACCTAGTGTGGTTACCTAGATTGGTTACCTCCTGTGGTTACCTAGTGTGGTTACCTAGTTTGGTTACCTCCTGTGGTTACCTAGTGTGGTTACCTCGTGTGGTTACCATAAAAAATATTAAAATATGGTACGGCAAATCAATCAAAATCAAATCAATAATATTTATTTGCTAGAATATGGTACCTAAGTTGATACAGTAAATTTATTTCAGCATATTCTGCCATAACATGGCGTGCAATTGTATTGACAATCAGCGATGTCACATAATCTAACTTACAAATTACAGTTTCTATTGACTTGTCTTCTAAATAGTTCTTAATGCTATAATACCTTTTGAAAAGTAATAGTTTAAAAAGTATTTGATAAATGATTGTAAATAATAATCGACATGCATTTTTCTTAAATAATTCTAGTCTTATTGATGGCAGCCAAAGTCTATCACACAGAAGGCTCTCACAGAATTCTCACACTTGTGATAGGAAGGCACTAATTAAAGGTCAATTATAAATCTAATAAAACATAGGCCGCTTAATCTAAGCCATAAACGCGAAGACTCAGGATACGGAAACATCCAACATACCTTAGAAAAACTACTATTAAAACTTAATGAATCAGTAACCTCTAATCTACGCCAACGTTTCCTGAACGATATGAGTACAAAAAATTGTTTTGAATACATCACACCAACAACATAGGTCGAACAAAGTACGGGTATGGAAAATTACCTAATAACATTCTGTTACGGAGTAATATTATTATGGTACTTATTGAATTAATAGTAACTAATCAAGTATGTATAAACTTTTCTTGGAATGGTAAATGGTCTATATGTGTCGACAATGACTGGACATGCGTCATTTAGTCACCTGCATACAAACGCGCCTTCGATAGATTAGAGATAGATTTGATAATACATACAAGTGCAATGGTATCTAGATATATAGCCGACGGTTCAGAAGACCCCGTAAATAAGGAAATGCAACTTTTTCTACCCAAAGTTTGAAACGGAGATTTTTTATTGATTTTAATAATTCGGTAGACAATTGGTGTACCAATAATACTATAAAATTGAGAAACGTAACATTATTCTTTCATATAGACGTCATTAGGTCAGGTCTGAATAAGCTACCGACGCACCAAAATATCATCTTTATGATAAAACTTATCCGATATGACCTCAGCATTTAGGATTTTCCTTTCGTGTGAACAAATAATTTCCATGTTGAATGGATACTCTCATATCACATAATTTAAATCTTACAATGGAATAAACCATACATATTAATATTTTCTGGTTTTTTATTCAAAGAATTCACACAATTTACATACGATATAATACCATTTAAAAGAACTACTTGATAGTCTACCAGATAGATTAGTTCTTCATTAATTAATACAACCTCATAGCTAGTGTCTTTGACCGCAAACCGGTTATTCTGACGTCATCAGAAATACCCAATAGCCCAAGGAATCAAGGTTATCGGATCTCCAACAAGAATATCATGGGTTTGCGCGAAAATTCTGAAATTTAGACCATCAAGATTACACATTTTTTAAAGAACCTTTGTATTAAAACGGCTCCACAATATATGCATGGGTTGCAATGGAATTTGAACTTTATTTTATATATTAATAATTATCTCAAATTCTAAATCGAAATTTCGAATATATTGTTGCCAGTCAAACTCGATTATTGAAAAACTTGTTTGTCCTAGGCTAATGTTTTTATTATGAGATATTTTGTTTTAGTCAAACAACGTTACCTTATTGACTTTTTTTACCTTTGTATAGATTCTTTTACCGATTGTTTTGTGAATGTGTGAACATTGTAGGCCTTCTAGACTTATAGATGCTTGTTAACATTTGTTAACTTTTTATCTCGTTTTACTTTCATTTTTTTTTTCTTTTGTCCTCCCATATCTAAGTACTAATGCTGTAACATAGAAATATTGTAAAACCAAACCATTTTTTAAAAGAGTAACCGTGGAGTTTCTTGCCGGTTCTTCTCCATAGGAAACGACCAACCCGAACCGTGCACCTTTTGTCGACGTTTTATAAGTGCCCATGTAGGCCTATGTGAAATATTTTTTTTAATTTGATTTGACTTGTTACTAAGTAGCTAGATCCTACAGTGATTACCAATAAATTAGACAAAGTATTTATAACCAAAAATTTAAACAAAGTGTGGGGTTAAAAGCGATAAACTTTTATGTGCGACCACCTGCATTGTTTTCTTATACATAATGACGTTGTAAATCATTTTAATATTGTTGTAAGACAACTATTAATTACATTGTTTGTCTAATAAACCTTGAATCATGTCTCCTCTTTGTAAGAACTAAGGAAATAAACACTAACTTAACTTCCAAAAAATATCACATACATTTTGCTACATCTATTTAATTATCAAGAATACAATATAATAGAAAACATTTATTTTACACAAAAATAACAAACACAAAGTAAATAACCAATGTACCGGCTTAGTAGGCGTTTCGGCCGATGAGTTTCGCCCGATCCGGCCGGAACAGGAATTTGATTATTATTAATATTTTTGAGTGGTGTTTTGTGTAGTGACTTTTTTTTAATAAAATTTTGTACAGTCAGAATAAAAACCTTAGGTAGGGTCATATTATTTAAGTAAAACTCAGACAATTTTTTGGAAAAGATGAAGCTTAATACCATTACAACAATCAACAGTAAACATGATAAATCACAATAATCAATCTTATACATCAATTAAAAAGCGTTCAAAATGGCACCAGATGTATTCCACATACGGCACCCATCGATATTTCGGACTCATCGGCCGAAACGCCTACTAAGCCAGCGTACCCATACCTAGGTACCGAAAGAGTTACCAACTCAACATTTGCTCAGCACGAAACGACGGATGTCTTGGATCCGCCATTTGGCCACGTCGCGTTGATTAATCGATTTAAATATCGGTTATGCTATTTGTGCAATGTTTAATCATACGATACAACTCTGATTGTTTGTTTTCTCATCAGGGACGTAACCACTAAAGCGATGGTAATGAAATATGACGACGAGGTAGTCCACGATATGGATATATTCTGTATGAAAAATCGCCTGAGTATGTCCTACTTAGGCGATTTTTCATACAGAATATTACGAAGCAAAAGAAGTTTCTAAGGATCGTAGCAGATGGCGTTCTGTATTTTCTATTGATCCCCATAGGAAAAAAGCGTGAGTTTACGTTTCTTTGCGTTGTGCGTAAGAAAACCCTTCGTAATATTACATACATATGTATATATTTGCAGTGTATATGTGTAGTGTGTGTGTGTGTATGTGTGTGCAGTTTCTGGTAACTAGTTATTGTTGAATGAAATTTTGATATTCTTTTAAAATATAACTATGACAAGAACAAAATATTTTCTTAAAGACCCCCGAAACAAAATAACTTTAATTTAACTAGTAGTAAACAGGCTTCGATCGATAATCCATCGACACACATAATTACAACAAGATATATTGCGAAAATACCCCGATCCAAAGAGTAAAATGCGCATACATTTTGAACGGCTGAACGATATAAATATTAAACATAGCTAAGAACACTCTCGATAAAGTGACCTTTCAAACAAAAAACTGAATCAAAATCGGTTCATCCGTTTAGGAGCTATGATGCCACAGACAAGTACACAAATACACAAACACACAGGTACACTCGTCAAACTTATGAATATAACCCCCCTCTTTTTCCTTTGTGAATTGTGTTGTCAATCCCTACCTAATGTCGCGTCGGTTAGATTGACATCTCACTTTTTGACGTTACAGAATCGACCGGATGACGTACTCGTATATATTAAGTGGAAATAAAAGCTTCATATTTTTTATAGTGATAATAACAATTATGTACTTAAGTGTTAGAATTTTATAGCAAATAATAAATTAATTTATAATTACCTAACACCTTTAATGATACCCAAAAGTATAATTATTAAAATGAAAAAAATATTTTTAAGTATTTAATATCTAATTTACAGACCGATGTGATAAACAATTATTCTATTAAATAACGTATATGTGTAAGTTGTAAACTTATAAAAATCATGCGTTTTTTATGCAATTACGTCAGCTATGGCTTCTTGAGTAAAAACTCCGATCTTTGACATCCGGTGACGCCGTCGCGAATCAATTTATATTTTATAAAAACTTAATAACGTACGCCATAAATTTTATTTCCAGATTTATCAGTACCACATTCCTCTGTCATGTTTTTTGAGCGCCATTTTGTTATTTTATATATTTACCAGATGAATGACGCGATGTTGATTTCCGTCTGTGTGATTGGTCGATTTGGTCGATTGGATAGCGGTCAAACTCTTTGCGTTGCCGTATTTACTTACGCAATATGGCTTAGATAAAGTACCTATAGATTAAGCCTTATAATGACCTTGATTGATAGAGCGAGATGGCTAATTGGCAGCCCCATGTAAATAATAAGGACAAAAGATTATTTTTTGTCTTTGTCACCGTGGCCGGTTTCTGTTGTTTGTCAAACTCTAATACAATGGCAGGTTTGACAAACAAACTCGGTTTTGTTTGATTTTCTATGATTTCGTGGTATTATGTGTTAATTGAGACAAGGAATTTAGGTTATTTATAGATAATAAGTGTCAGTGCGATGGTGGGTTGTAGTATTCTTGTTCTTGTTGTAACACCAGAACTAACTATTGCTGTCTCATGTGCAGCCACGCCAGTGCTTAATCTATAGGTACTTTATCTAAGCAATACGGCTGCAGATGTATGAGCGAGAACGAAGTAAATAGAAAGTGTAAGAATCGTATCAGACAGTCTATAGTTTCTTGTACAGATACTCCCTTAGGATGAACCGAAGTACGAGTACATACGTATTAAGACAAGTTTATCTATATTTTGACAAAAAAGGTAGAACAATACTATTTGAACAAAGAACAAACAACAGTAAATCTAGAATTCCATTAGTATTAAATATTAAACAATCATAAATTCTAGTATTAACAGTTAAACCTAGACTTCTATAATTCTGCGTCATCTGTGGAAAATTCTAAATTGAATGTGATACCATCACTGACGCACTTCTGACGTCACAATCACACAGACCGGTCTGAAACCAGTCATTATTGAACATTGATCCTTCACAGAAAAAGTTAATCTAAGGTTACATTAGTTCATAGAGCAAAAAGTTCGTATTGTTTTTGTTTTTCAAGTGTAGTTAGGTATTTTTTTGGTATATTAAAGATTACAATATAATAATATGAGGATAACGATGTTTTGAATTGCATTTTTAAATTGTTACTTGGTTTTATGTATCTACACCATAAGTAATGAATTGACAAAATTGTAGCTACAGACAGCACAATCAATCTATTTTATTATGCGTACAGCTAAGGAGTGGAATTCCCTGTTGGAGTCTGTGTTTCCCGATAGCTACAATCTAGGGGTCTTTATAGACTGAATAGGTTACTATTAGGCAAGCGTGCTCCATCGTAGTCTACATCATCGCTTACCATCGGGTGAGATAGTGGTCAAGCGCGAGCCTATAATAGATAAAAAATTAATCCCACTGCTGGGATACAGGCCTCCTATCTGAGATAAAGACTGGGCCATAATCCACCACGAGTCCTCAGTGCGGGTTGATGGATGTCTATTATCTTCGAATATTTGGTCCTAGGACATGCCGGTTTCCTCACGTTGTTTTCGATAACCGTTATGAGAGTGATGAAATAAATATACACAAATTAAAGCATACATATACAGGCGTCAAAAGACCTGTCATAAGGTGGACTGCGTGTAGAGGCCACTGGATTCGAGATGGATAGGATCGGTCGATCTGGTGACGCTTAGAGGTCTATGCTGAGCAGACGACTTTTGACTCAGGTGATGATATGGTGATCAGATGCAGCCAATTCAAAACTTGTTTTCCAAGTCTTTATATCTATCTAATTAAATTTTAATATCATGATAAAATATTTGCAACGGCATCTATTATAATTATAATACGAGTTTTGATTTACTTGCACAATTTTGTTTAGTAAAAACCGAATTACGTCGAGGAATCAGGAACGTCTAAGTGGTACTTTTTTATTTATAACGCACTAGTATTTCAAAAATAGATCTTACTTTTCTCAACTCAAAATACATCACATAAAAATATGCCTTCGGACTTCCCGATGCAATGACCTTCGCAGGCGGCAATTTCCATGCATACCGAGATGTAAAAATAACATACAATTACATTATACACAATGTTGGAACGTCTTTCTATAAGTAGAAATATCATTTTTATAGCATTGTTGTGACGTGCAGAGCTGTGTTGGTTGATTTTATAGTATTTCCGAGCCTGTGACTATTCGATTTTCATTTGTTTGTTTTTGTTGTAATTTTATACGAAGATTACTGATTTGGGTTTTGGAACTCTCGAGGTTCGACAGTGTCATTTTCTCATATGGCGACTTACGAAATGCCTAAATGTAAGGGATTGATCACATGTGTGTCACTAGCGGGGTGCCAACTGAAAATCAGCGCTGGATGTCTGACGCCCCCATCAAATGCTGAGTTGGTAACCCTTTTGTTTGTTCTTTTTTACTATTCTTCTCTGTTACTTTGTTATTGTATTTTGTGTTGTGTCTATGTCGAATAAATGTTTTCTATTCTATTCCATTTCATTCCATTCCAGTCTATTCTATTCCATTCCATTCCATTCTATTCTTCCTGTCATTTCGATAGCGCTTGATAATCCCATACATGTTTGACAATTTAAGAAAAAAAGAAAAGAAAGAAAAATTGTTTATTCTGCACAAACTAAACGCACAATACAAAATAAAGAGTGGCATTCACTAAAGGTACAAATTAGCCAAAAGCCTCGTATTTAAAACGAAAAATTATAAAAAATCATCAAAATCAATCATCAATCATTACCGCGACGCTTTCGGTTATAAATGTAATTTGTCTAGACCCTAGAGCCTCTGGTAGACCATGGTCTAGATTAAGACCTAGAAATGATAAAAATTATAATAACAGGAGCCAGAGCAGGTATTTTCATCAGCCATCGCATCATTTGAATTACGTACGTTTTCTTTATGAAGCGTCTATTTTTTTTTTTGAGATACTGGCTTACATTGGGAGTGAAGTGAAAAATTCATGATCAACATAAGGTTTATACCCTAGGTTAAAAAAGCACCAATGCTTCGATCGACAATAACCAACTAGATAAAGGGTCACGTACAAAATCAATGCTAAATTCAGTCTGCGTGAATATATACTTATTACCCTACATTTACAATACTTACTGTGACAAACTGAATGAAATAAGAACTCACGTCTCAAGTGAGCTCTTATTTACCACAGAATAAATATACAAACAGTATGGAAACTACCTACAACCGCTCGAAACGGCACACTCACACAAACATGCACATCGACGAGACCCCAAAGCGGCTCGCACTACTGACAGCACTGCAGAAGTGCCTTAATGGTCTCGTCGGTGCGTATATTTGTGAGTGTGCCGTTTCGAGCGTTTGTATGTAGTTTCCATACTGTTTGTACATTTTTACTGTGTATTTATGGAGATGTATTTCTTGCGCCGACCCTACATCTAGTTGGTATTGTTGATCGAAGCACCAATTTAGCACTAGACACTTAGACACAAATTAAGCAGCCTTGTTTAATCGATTACATACTATTTTTAAACCAAGAAATGGCTATTGAACTTATAAGGAAGACGATTGACGACATGGCAGTAAACTTTATGGTCATACTGCCACGCCTTTTACCTTGACACCAATTGGCTATGGTCACTTATGGAATATTAATTATGAAATCGATGCAATCGGTGTCGTCTTCGTCCATATTTGGGCTGATGTGCATAAGATAGTAACTACTGGTTTTTAATATACAATTATTTATTGAAGGTTGTACGGGATTGCCTTTTTGCTGTGGGGTCTGATAATTTTTAAAGGCATCTTGAATATTTTCAAGGTGAATTGGGTATGGTGTCAAAAGTCCCTTGAATTATAAAGCTCCTGGCAATGTAATTATAATTTGTAAATTGGTCTTGAGGTTGAAAGGTATATAATTATTATTGGTTCCGGTCATGGATTAAAGCTTGAAAAAAGTTGTTTTATCTATACTTAATATCTATACTTATCCTAATATTATAAAGAGGAAAGATTTTTTGTTTGTTTGTTTGTACCGAATAGGCTCCGAAACTACTGGACCGATTTGAAAAATTCTTTCACCAATAGAAAACTACGTTATTCCTGAGTAACATAGTCAATTTTTTAATCCCGGAAACGGGTCCTGTGGGGTGGCCCACGGGAGCGAAGCCGCGGGGAACAGCTAGTAATATTATAAAGAGGAAAGATTTGTTTGTTTGTTTGTACCGAATAGGCGCCGATCTTTCACCAATAGAAAGCTACGTTATTCCTGAGTAACATAGGCTATTTTTTTATCCCGAAAACGAGTCCTGTGGGGTGGCCCACGGGAGCGAAGCCGCGGGGAACAGCTAGTATTGAAATATTCTGATTTATATTGCTTAATACATCAAAATATTTCAATTTACTACGGAAACCGATTTTCCGTCTTCCACATCTAGTATATCCTAAGTTCCCCCAGTGAAATATTAGCATGGAAATACATAGGGAATCTTGTAAAAGGTTTCACGATACAAACTTTTGTAAGAACTAATATCTCGTTCTTTTATTCATTTGTCCTTCTTATCTCATACCTCACTTTCAATATCTTTCTACTTCACACGCTAGGAATCTGCTTTCGTCTAACAATCTTCTCTTGCTTTATCCTTTTCATAGATTTTATTAATTTTTCCTTTCATATTCAGTCCATTCTTCTCTGGAATGCATCAAAATGTTTCAATTTACCATGACAACCGATTCTCAGCCTTCCACATCTAGTATATCCTAAGTTGCCCCAGTGTCTTAATATTAGCATGGAAATACATAGGAAATCTTGTAAAAGGTTTTACTATACAAACTTTTATAGGGACTAATATCTCGTTCTTTTTTTTATTAATATATCCTTCTCATACCTCACTTTCAATATCTTTCTACTTCACACGCTAGGAATCTGCTTTCGTCTAACAATCTTCTCTTGCTTTGTCCTTCTCATAGATTTTATTAATTTTTCCTTTCATATTCAGTCCATTCTTCTCTGGAATGCACTAAAATGTTTCAATTTACCACGACAACCGATTCTCAGCCTTCTACATCTAGTATATCCTAAGTTGCCCCAGTTTCTAAATATTAGCATGGAAATACATAGGAAATCTTGTAAAAGGTTTTACTATACAAACTTTTATAGGGACTAATATCTCGTTCTTTTATTAATATATCCTTCTCATACCTCACTTTCAATATCTTTCTACTTCACACGCTAGGAATCTGCTTTCGTCTAACAATCTTCTCTTGTTTTGTCCTTCTCATAGATTTTATTCATTTTTCCTTTCATATTCAGTCCATTCTTCTCTGGAATGCGCTTCCTCTTGATATAAGACGGTCACCTGTCAATATGCATTTAAGTGGAAGTTGCAGCATTATTTTCTACAGCCTAGGTAAGCGTGCTACATCGTCGACCACATCATCGCTTACCATCAGGTGAGATAGTGGTCAAGCGCGAGCTTACAAAAAAAAAAAAACCCGCAGCAGAGTCGTCTCGGCGTCTTTTTTATCAATTTTACTTCAATAATATATGTCTATTTTTTATGCACTAGTGTTAGAATTTTCGTACACAGTATGTGCTATTTATCTATTAAAATGAACAAACTAATTATTACCATTTTACCGTATAATCCATATTCATGGCACAATAATCGACAGATAACTTAGGAAAAATAATAATAACTTTACTTAACCTCGAAGCAATCCATGCGGAAACAAGAAGGAAGTTATTAGCAAACAATGCAATTACATATTAATGTTATTCATAATATTATAAGAGCTATAATATTATTGACAGTGAACTTCAATTGCAACTGGTTGGAATGGTAACTATATACAATATGGAAAACGCATGCTTTTAAAGAGAACGAATATTTTTATTACTCGATTTTCCAGCTACTTTGCCCGTGTATACTTAACAACAACACGCTTCGCTTTGCTTGCTTATGAATCGACCAGTGTTGCCAGTGGCAGTAGGTCAAATATTACATGAGACTCTCAAAAAGTTATATCTTCATGAGAAAAGTTACATTTCCTTAATGTATGTGGAAAACGACACTGATACCACTAATACGCTCACTCGCTCGCCGGAGTAAGCGGGATGGAAGATTTAGAAATACACGTGAGTGAATATGCAATACGTCAATTTGGGTATCACACAAAATCAGGTGCGACAACACGACGAACGAAAACTTTCTTAGATGCGTTCCGTTTCATGTTTGTTTTTTGAGTGCTGGAAAATATTTCGATATATTAAGTTCTAAAAGTAACGTAAAAGTAACATTTTGAGTCGTGTTACATGAGAAGGTCAAAAGTAACGTAAAATGTAACAAAATTAACATTCTGGCAACGCTAAAATCTACGCCCCACGACGTCAACGGCAGTGACCTACGGGAAAGTACTACTGGGATAAAAGTATCTAAGTATATAATCTGCCCTTGTAAAGGATACGGCATACGTAACATGTTACGTGTTTTCCCGGACGGAAAGGGCAGACCAGTTTTGAAAATATCGTTTCATACAAAATGTGTAATGCCTGTACACTCTTGCGCGAGAACCCACGTGAATGATGTACATTTCTCTCAGAGTTCAATCATGAAGTATATTGTTTAAAAACTCAATCTACAGCGTTTTCTCGGACTCTCGCGCGAGAGTGTACAGCCGGCATAAGAAAATACATACGTCACGGGACGGCGACGGCAACGTGGCCATTTGTATGAAACGCCACGTTCATTCGTCCCGTTCCATCCGGGATTAAAACACGTTACATACGCAGCGGCCTTTATAACTGCCCTTGGTGATTCAGTCATTTGACGTTAAAGTCATAATAACATTAGTTAGTTAATTGCCAAATCAGTGAGGTGGTCAGTTTCTTCAGACGTCGTGTGGTCTGACCACTGGTTGACCTTACCGGTCGTAGTATTAAGAAAGGCATGCATAAAAATATTGAGTTAAAAGTGCGTTTCATCATAATTGTAAACTTCCATTGATTACGAGCTATAAGAAAGGGTAATCAGTTTTACGAGTATAAGCGGAAAGACTCAACGATAAAATGCATGGTAAAGCATTATAGAGATCGTTCGAACCTCACCATTCTAACACAAAGAATATTTAAAAAAACCGGCCAGGTGTGAATCGGACTCGCGCACGAAGGGTTCCGTACTGTTATCGCAAAAACGGCAAAAAATACACGTTTGTTGTATGGGAGCCCCACTTAAATATTTAATTTATTCTGTTTTTAGTATTTGTTGTTGTTGAAGGAATAAAATAGTACATACAGTTTTCTAAGTAAGAAAAATATAGATATCTTACAAGAAAAGACTAAAGAGTACAGGACCATAACTTTTTGTATAAAGGTAAATACATAATAGTTTGAATATACAACAGTTGTTATATCGACAACAGAAATACATCATCTGTGAAAATTTCAACTGTCTAGCAATCACGGTTCATGACATACAGCCTGGTGACAGACAGATAGAGAGACGGACCGCGGAGTCTTAGTAATAGGGTCCCGTTTTTACCCTTTGGGTACGGAACCCTAAAAATATAACATAACAGAAAAGCTAGAAAAGACGAAAAAAATAAAATGTGTCAGTATTTTCGCACTCTTTGTTGTGATGATAATATATATGTCGCAGGGATATGATGAAAACAGGGAATTGATCAAATCTCTAAGCGATTTGATCAAATCACGGAGGATGTTAAAATAATAACACGTACGCTCGCTCTTAGGGCACCCCGACACGGACAGGTTAGGTTCGAAGGGGATGACGGGAGCTGAAGTGAGCGAGCAAAGCGAGCGAACTCAGCTCCCGTCATCTCCTTCGTGTTAGGTTACTTTAGACCCTGCATACAGAAATAGGAACCCCGCGCAGCGGGGCTCCGTCGGCTCTATTTTAACATCCTCCGTGATTTGATCAATTCCCTGTTTTCATCATATCCCTGCGACATATACGAACGGAGAGAGATCTGCGAGTCTACTCCCTATGCACGAAGTCCGTAGTTTCGGCTTTCGTTACGGGCGTCTCCTACTCCGTATCCAATAAGGACGCCTGATTCGTTCGAGGGCCGAACTACTCATGAATGACAACACAATTTGACAGTTGTACCTACTCCCGATGTTTTTACCCGTCTGTAAAATTGAATCTTTACAGAATAGGGTTCACTCCGAAGTTCTGGAGTACTTTCAGACGGGCCCACAGATATTTGTTCCAGATTTGGTTGTCTTGTGTATGTGAGTTTAAATGTTTGTAAACGCACCCGCGATACATCCCTATTGAAGTCCTTCCAAGAAAGCTTCAAAGTTGGTATGTCTTGGAACAATCAAAGGAGATTTATTAATTCAACAGTTCATAGGTAGGTACGTTAGATTGGTACTTCCGTTACTCTGTTAATGATTGCTTTATCTTCCCAGAATATGTGCTAATTATCTCAATAATTCATGCGAATGACGTGTCGATATAATTAATTTCCATAATATCAATAAGACACTGGCCTCGGGATATTAAACTGTGTGTGTGGAAATGTAGGCTATTAATGTTATCGGAAAACCCCTACTAAGGGTCTTGATTGTGGGTTGAATCATCACCGGCATAACCGTTTTCCAACTACGTTGGGTCCGGGTTCCAGTCTACCCGAATGCAGCTGAGCATCAGTATTATGGCTTGCAATTCGAATACGATGAATATTTGCCCCCTTTCACTATTCGAATAATGATTGCGAAATTTCGGGAATTTCGAATATTCGTTTTTTTTTTTCAAATTGTATATGTCGTTGGTTCATGCAAACAAAACAACCCCGAGCGAAGAAACAGAAGCCCGATAAGGCGTCCGTAGGGTCAGTTTTGTTCGAAAACGTTCGGGAAAAACTGCCGTCGTGGCATGCGTCGTTGAGTATCGGCTGAACCGCCATTTTGAATTAAAAATGCCTAATGAGAACTTAAATCAGGAGTAAATAGGTTACTCCTAGACAAGTGTGCTCCATCGTCAACCACATCATAGCTTACCATCGAGTGACATCACAGTTTAGCAAGCCTATTAAAATTGGTTCATGATTGCGGTACAGTGCTATGTTACAATTCTGACAGGTGACGTTTAACGGCCAACATTACAATATTATTCTTTTTGTCCCTTATCTTCATTATCATTTCAGCCGAAAGACGTCCACTGCTGGACATAGGCCTCCCCCAATCGTCACCATATTGACTGATCCCGTGCGTCTCACATCCAGCGCATTCCCGCAACCACTTGCCCTTAGTCACTCCTTAGGAAATCAGTAACTACAAAGGAAATTACCCATCATACTTGCCGCGAACTTCACAATACAATCAGTTTCCAAAGTCTTTGTAACATTTTTACTTAGAAACGTGTGACACATCTACGTTAAACAAATGGTAATCCCATACAAATAGCATTGTATTAACCACTGCAGTAAAGTTATGGGGCTTCCAAATTAACTATTAAATACAGCTGCCAACCGAATGAGCTGGGTTGCTCTCAGTAAATGGCTTTTGAAGTTTATTTCGTTAATTTTCCGGTGTGTGTTTGTGATTATAACATGCCCAATGAACAAGTTCAATGCCCTTAGGAACAAATTAATATAAGTATGTTTTGGTAGTATTTCCCAAAGGAGTATGTAGTAATATTGCTTTCTCCTTTTTTGACAGTTAACTATGTTGGAGGTTGAGATACTACTGATGACAGTATTAAGGCGCAGATACCCCTGAGTAGCTGATTTTTAAATGACAATCACGTCTAAACGGCTTGTTGCAATTTTTTTGAAAAAATATATGTTACATTAGACCATATTTTTAATAATTTGATCTTAGAAAATGTTGAGTTTTACTCGTTTACCATAGTGTAATTAATTTGTAAATTTATGTCTATCACGGACGTAAATACAACAATCGCATCAAAACCGCCGGTCGTATTTTAATGAATTTAGTTACCTGCATTTTGATCTGAGCAGCAGTGGCCCAGTGGTATCAGCCGCGACTTACAAGTTGTAGGTCGTGGGTTCGAGCCCAGGTAGGCGCTTTACTTTGTGTAAATTATTTCATCACCACTGCTCTCAGAACGGTGATGGAAAACATCGTGAGGAAACCGGCATGTCCTAGAACCAAAAATTCGATGACTTGTGACATCCACCAACCCGCACTGGGCCCGCGTGGTGGATAACAGCCCATTCCCTCTCATAGAGAGGAGGCCTGTGTCCCAGCAGTGGGAACATTAATAGGCTGATGATGATGATGATGACATTTTGATCTAAGGCTTTTTTTAAGTACAGAACACTACAGAATTTTGGGTCACGCGGGTGCGCGTTTTTTTCCCTCGAGGTCGTTTCCGACTATCGTCGTCTTAAGCTAAAAACTCCAGCATGCTCTTATGCCCGGTGCGTCAGGTAAGCGCAACAAATACATGAACTGATTGTTTTGTTTTGTTACTAACATAGCTTATAAGTAGGATGTACTAACAACATAAACAAGTTTGTTACTAACATAGTTTGAAAGTATTGTGTGTACTAACAATATAAATAAAATGTCGTGTCTAAATGTCTTACTAACATAGTTTTTAAGTAATTTGTAATACTAACAAAACTATGGACCTTTGAGTCTGCAATAAAATATTTTTATTTTTATTTTTTTTAAGGTTCTGCCTACGGAAAAACAAAACAATATTTTTCTGGAACTGGGAGTCAAATCTAAAATTTGTGTCATTGCACTGTCAGCAGTTGAACTCGCAACCACGAAACCAACAAAACAGTCAATGAAGATCCAAAACTTTTCAACCCTTTCACTCCGGCAAACGTAGTTTATTATTTTGTTTACGGATCTGTAATAAATATTCCGCATTCTAAATACCACAAAAAAAGTTGTCGCCCTTCAAACATAGGTACAGAAAAGAAAGATATCGTCAATACTTATTTCCTCTTTTATGTTGGAGGTCAACAATGTCTACATTGACAGACATACAGTTCCTTCAGCACAGGTGTTGAATCTATAACTTGACGATTGATTTATGTTTTTCGTTAAATTTATTTTTTATTTGTCGATACGCTCGTTTTTGACCACTATCTCGCCTGATGGTAAGCGATGATGTGGTCGAAGGTGAAGCACGCTTGCCTAGAAGTAACCTATTCACTCTTGATTTAAAGACCCCAAGGTTGTAGCTATCAGGAAACAAAGACTCCGGCAGGGAATTCCACTCCTTAGATGTGCGTATAATGAAAGTATTTGCAAAACAATTTGTACGTATGGGTGGGTTGTCCACCATGTACCGGTGGCACATTGCCGTACGTCTTGTTGTCCGGTGATGGAAAGGGCTAGGCGGAATCAAATTGTGCAGTTCCATCGCACACTCCCCAAAATATAACCGATAAAAAACCGACAGACTGGCCACTTGGCGTCGATGTTCAAGGCTCTGAAGCTTTGAGGTGACCAGTGCATCGTTACCGATAAGCCTCTTGGCCCGTTTGTCAATCGACTCAAGTGCATCAAGTTGATATTTGGCAGATCCATCCCAGAGGTGAGAGCAGTACTCCATGCATGACCGAACTTGCACTTTATTCAATTTAAGTTAGTTAGTTTGTTATAGGTACTTTACTGTTAGTCAATGTAGCATTATTTATCTCGACAGGTTAACAATGCAATAATAAGTGCATAAATCTAATTTGTATTAGTAGACAATGAATTATAACTTCATTAGCATTTATCATCGGCCTTATCCTTGTGATAGTCGGAAATTATCTTGCGAGTACTTTAGGTACGTATAGAGGGATTGATTGTTTAATTAACATACACCTCATCGGTAGTTATATTTGGCTTATGTTTAACTTACCACCAGATATAGTAACATATAACAGACAAAAATAGTAAATGATCACCAAAATTAAACCCGCATCTTATTGTAAAATTATAACCAAAGTTTTAACATCTCGCTATCCTGTTTAGGCAAAATGACTCCAAATAAATCATTGTTAACCCAAAAGTAGTAAATGATCACCAAAAGTAGTAAATGATCACCAAAATTAAACCAATGACCAAAAAGATTATAAAATTTCTGGGAGCAACTTGGAAGTAGCGCTCGCCGGCCGCTGCCGCGGCACCGCTCGCTTTGCTCGCTCGGCTCGCGCGCGGTTGGTCACAGTTCTAACCTAACCTAACCTATTTTACAACATTAAATAGCGCAATAATTTGCTATTAAAATTTGGTGATCAATTTACTCAATTTGGTGATCATTTACTATTTTTGTCAGTATATTACTAGATTTGGTGGTTAGGGGTTATCGTCACAAAGTTTTTTTTGGTGGTCATTATATTTATTCCCGTTATATTTTCGAGCCGTTTGGGGTTGAAACTCTTGGTTCGTGGGGTCCGAGTGCTCACGCTTTGTTTAAAGATCTTTCCAAACGCTTAGTTGTCACTTCACGTGACCCAAGGGCTGGCTTTTACCTCGGTCAGAGAATAAGCATTGCCATACAACGTGGCAATGCTGCCAGTCTTTTGGGCACATTACCAGTGGGCAACGATGTGGAGGAGTTTTTCGACGCCATATTTTAGATTAGTATATTTTTTGGTTTAGTTAGTGAGTAGTTTTTGATTTAAGTGTTTATGTTTGTAGTCTTAGTTAATTAAGTATTTTAAACACTGTATATACTTGTATCTATGTAAATAAAGCACACTTTATTATTAACATACAAACTTAAACATCTTACTAATATTATAAATGCGAATGTTTTGAAGGATGGATGTATGTTTGTTACTAAATAAAGCCAGAGCAGCTGAACGGATCTGGATGAAATTTGGCACAGAGATAGATCATAGTCTGTAATAGCACATATGCTTTTTATACCTGTAAAATGTTCCCTTGAAATAAAAAAATCACATTTCACGTGGGCGAGGCCGCTATCAGAATCTAGTTTATTATATTGGCAGGATAGGAAGCTTTTGTATTTATGACCCCAATGAAAAAAAAATACCTTAAGCATAATGCATTGTAGGTATAAATGAATATAATCATCATCATCATATCAGCTGAAAGACGTCCACTGCTGGACATAGGCCTCCCCCAAGCGTCGCCACATTGACCAGTCCCCTGCGTCTCGCATTCAGCGGATCTCCGCAACCTTCACCAGGTCATCGGTCCACCTAGTATGGGAAGCCTTCCAAAGCAATATTGCGCTAATGAAATTAATAAATGAGTTTAATCCTGCTAAAAACATAATAATTTTACACTTCCACCATCTAAATCACAAATTAATTAATTTTTCAATGGAAATGAATTATTTCGTACACCTGCGCGGCTAGAATTCCGCTATAAACTTATTACTTTGATGACTTCAATTAATATCCATTCACCTGATTTATATGATACTAGCTGACCCGGCAAACTTTGTTTTGCCATAAAAACACCAAACATTCATCTACCCTACCTACCCTACCCTAAGAACCCTACACTACCTACCCTACCCTACCTACCCTACACTACCTACCCTACACTACCTACCCTACACTACCTACCCTACACTACCTACCCTCCACTACCTACCCTACACTACCTATCCTACACTACCTACCCTACCGTACCGACCCTACCTACCCTACCTACCCTACCCTACCTACCCTACCCTACCCTACCTACCCTACCCTACCTACCCTACCCTACCTACCCTACCCTACCTACCCTACCCTACCTACCCTACCCTACCTACCCTACCCTACCTACCCTACCCTACCTACCCTACCCTACCTACCCTACCCTACCTACCCTACCCTACCTACCCTACCCTACCTACCCTACCCTACCTACCCTACCCTACCTACCCTACCCTACCTACCCTACCCTACCTACCCTACCCTACCTACCCTACCCTACCTACCCTACCCTACCTACCCTACCCTACCTACCCTACCCTACCTACCCTACCCTACCTACCCTACCCTACCTACCCTACCCTACCTACCCTACCCTACCTACCCTACCCTACCTACCCTACCCTACCTACCCTACCCTACCTACCCTACCCTACCTACCCTACCCTACCTACCCTACCCTACCTACCCTACCCTACCTACCCTACCCTACCTACCCTACCCTACCTACCCTACCCTACCTACCCTACCCTACCTCTACCCAACCCTACCCTACCTACCCTACCCTACCTACCCTACCCTACCTAACCTACCCTACCCTACCTACCCTACACTACCTGCCCTACCCTACACTACCTACCCTACCCTACCTACATACCTACCCTACCTACCCTACCCTACTTACCCTACCCTACCCTAAACGGGATAAAAAGTATCCTATGTCCTTCTCCTGGCTCTAAACTACCTCCCTGCATTTTCAGCTAAATCGGTTCAGCCGTTCTTGAGTTATAAGTGAAGTAACTAACACGACTTTCTTTTATATATATAGATAAGGATTTATTTGTCGGGTTTAGTCAATAGTACGGACGTCAAAACAAATCGCAAGCTAGCCATCTGGCGGCAAAGCAAGAACAACTATGCATTGGCGCGCTTTTTCTAACCGCTTGCGTGGTGGGAATAGCAGAGTATGGCAGTTGAGTACTGACAGCCTTAGAGCTAACACGTCGTAGAATCAGTGTCGATCCGTAACATTAGTAAGCAGGAATGTAACTTGTCTATTTGAATAAACTCAGTGTATCGAATAACTTGTGTGATTTCATTTTCACGACTGTACCCACCGACCTGCCCGCACACGATGTCTTAAACTAAGGGAATACATCCTAACTTCCCGATGGTTTGCATCTATCGGCCAGCCTTGATGCGACATATTTATATTAGTACATGGAGGACTTACAGCTAATTAATACAGACATAAAAGAAAACCATTGTATATATTGAGATTGTTGTGAAATATTCAATTAATTGATGATTCTGAAATTCATTGTGAAGCATAATTTTAAGTAGCACAACTTAAAGCCCCACAATTAATTATCAAAAGTTAAGAATCACTTAAAAGTTAGAACATCTACAAAATCATGTTTTGATAATCAATTAAAACAAAAGAATATCTACCTACTTCCTCAATTATATCAAAAAATTCTTGCATAACAAAACAGTTTTGTAATGTATCTGAGAAAAATCGGACACAAATTAAAAAAAACCGGCCAAGTGCGAGTCGGACCATTATCGCAAAACCTCCCCTTAATTTATTTTATTTTAATTTAATATTTTTTTTGTTTTAAGTGAATATACAACTAAACATTCTGTGAATATTTCAAGCGTCTACCTGTTGCCGTTATTAATATCGAGCAAAAAACGGCAAAAATATCACGTTTGTTGTACGGGAGCCCCCCTTAAGTAAATATTTTATACTGTTTTTAGTATTTGTTGTTATAGCGGCAATAGAAATACATTATTTGTGAAAATTTCAACTGTCTAGCTATCACGTTCATGAGATACAGCCTGGTGACAGACGGACAGACAGAAAGACAGACGGATCGCGAAGTCTTAGTAATAGGGTCCCGTTTTTACCCTTTGGGTACGGAACCCTAAAAATTACCTTTTATTTTATGTAAGTAATAACTTCTGTTATGATGCTACATATACAATTCCTAGGTACCTTCAGATACAAAAAACCTTACAAATATCAGCAAAAACCAAGCTTCTTCGCTAATTGTTAAGTAACCGCAAAAACGATTTAAACAAAAGCGCTTGCGATTTTTTTTTGTTATTTGCCAGCATCAAAATTAGCTAGGTAGTTATTTACTTTTTTGTTTTACCTGGTTCTCCCACTGACTTCCTCAATGGCCAATTCAATCTTCAGTACAATAAAGATTAACACTGAGGATGAACTAAACGTCAATTTAAACTTGAAATCTTTGATAAAGGACCTATAGATGTAGCCATGGCGTGGCCGCACATGAAACAACAACAGTTATTTCTGGTGTTACAACAAGAACAAGAACACTACAACCCACCATCGCACTGACACTTATTATCTATAAATAACCCAATCCCTTGTCTCAATAAACACATAATATCTACGAAATCAAAGAAAATCAAACAGGTTTCAGGTTTGTTTGACAAACCTGCTATAACATTAGAGTTTGACAAACAACAAAAGCTGGATATGGTGACAAAGACAAAAAATAATCTTACGTCCTTATTATTTACATGGGGCTGCCAACTAGCGATCCCGCTCTATCAATCAAGCTTATTTTATGGCTAAATCTATAGGTCCTTTATCTAAGCTTGAAATATTGACAGTATAGCTGTCAAAGTTTATTATGTACCTACTACAGGCGTAAAAACCAAGTTTACATTTAAATCATATTTAATACCTTAAAGCACTAACATTCATTGACCTGTAACTCATATTTGCCATAACTAATCTGACGTATCGCAAAATATTCACAACAATAATAATTATAATTAGGAAAAATCCGCCCACTCACAACACAAACAGTGGAGTTTGACATATCGGAGACCTTATGCTACACCAGCGCCTCTAGCGCCGAATTCATACGCGGTATCCCCCATTGATACGAAACTTCCCATAGACACAGTCGTATTGGCCTGTTCAGATTAAACTCCTTTCTTGGATAATTAATTTGTTACGTACGTCTACATTGACATCGACCCATAATGTTGGTCCATTAATTGAAGCAAAGTTAGCAACAAAGTAAGGAATCCTTGCAAAGGAGAGACGGTACTTCACACACACAACAGCTGATCAATCCGATACATTTTGACATTTCAATTGTCGCCTTCGCTGACATCGACTGCCACTTGTCTAGCTATACTTCATAAAAGATAGCTTGATATCTGCGACATATGTCAAACTGACGTATACCTTATTTTTACGTTATTGTTATCATGTCAAGCGCTATTGTTACTGTATTGATACTGACAGCTGTCGCAGAGATCAAGCTATCTTTTATGAAGTATAGAACCTCAGATAACCTTGTCTAAACGATTTTAACACAGTGTTTAACTCTTAAAACAAATAATTCTAGAGCCAGCCCATTCCTAATTTCATACATACCGTTACAATGTCATGTCGTGATAAATGTTACTAAATGTGTCATAACTCTTCTAAAGTCGGTTAAATCGTGTCACACGAGTTGAGATAACGTCCGACTTAAATACAAGCTTAAATTACGTGGATTTCAGTGATGTAACCACAGTTAAAAGGATTTTTAGACTAGGGCCCCATTTGATGCATAAGCTAGCGTAATTAAGTAAGTACATGGCACTACAAAACATTTATTTCAATTAATCCATTCAAAGGTATTTTTAAATTGTCAAACAGTCGGACAGTCGAAAAGATGAAGCTTGTTAATTCCCAAATTTACAGAAGGACGTGCAAGAAACTCCACGGACCTAACATACTAAACTGGTGAAGTATGAGTGTATTTTTTACTAGTATCCCCGAGTACAAAAAACTAAATTTTGTATTTTTCTAAAATTCAAAAATAATAAATATTATAAAAAAAACTAAGTTATAATTATGTAGGAAGTAACACTAGATCGCTTTGCCATAGATTATTTTTCATCTCGGAAAAATGGTCCCTGCAGGATAGACCATGGGACCAAAGCTGTTGGCTAAAGCCAGCACCCAACAGGAAACATGATGCAAAGCTGATCCAACAGATAACCCCACATAAATAGACATAGATTAAACAGAATAAATTTAGAAAATGACGGCAAAATTTTTAGTATTTTTAACCGACTTCCCAAAAATTTGGAGGTTATCAATTATACTGTTTTTTTTATGTGCTTTATTACCTCAGAACTTTTTACTAGGTGAACCTATTTTGATGATTATTTTTTTATTTGAAAGGTGGAGTTTCTAATGTGGCGTACCAGTGTGATGTTATGTTATGCAATAGTGTACAGACATGCTATTGCAGCTATCCCGAGTGAAATGCAGTAATTTAAAAAAAAATCTTCGGAGATATACATCAAAACTCTTCAACAAAATTAAAAATAACTTGAATTTCGGAAGTCGGTGTTCCTGTTTTAGTTTTTTTCGTTTTTTGACACCGACTTCCGAAATTGAAGTTATTTTTCACTTTGTAGTGTTTTTATTTGGAAGTCGGTTGTATTTTTTTGAAAAAAGTTTTTTGTTATATTTTCGGCCGATGTTGCAAGAGTTTTCACCCGTGTAAATATAAAATACCAAAGTATTTAAAATATAGGATAATCTCAAACACAGTCACCTAATCATAGATGGGATAGAAGTCGTTTTTTAGGGTTCCGTACCCGAAGGGTCCAAACGGAATCCTATTGCAGCCACTCAAGTGTTCGTCCGTCGTCTTTACACGGGTTTTACAGCCAAATTGTTGGAGTTATAGTCTTCAAATTTACACAGTATAAGCATTTTGTTGACCCAAAGCCACACAAATTGTCAAAAAATATTTTATATGTTTTTTAGAGGGTCAACTAGCTAAAGGGCGAAGTGTGGTATCGTTGTTTTGAGCTTGTTGAGTAGATAACACACTATTTTTTGTTTTAAATAATATTAAAAAAAAAGGAATGAGAAGCTAACAAAGTCAGCTTTTTATTACTTAATATTGTGCCGATATTTTTTTTATACCTCTCATTAAGCTATGATCTTGAAATATGTTTATAATGTTTATTGTTACGTTTATTTTCTAAAAAATACCAATATATTGATAAATAAGATTTTTCTTTGAAATTTCCTCTTTTTTCCTTTTACAACCAAATTAATTTTGCGGTTTGGTATAGTCATCGGCCCGTAACTTGGCAAGAGTCGTTAGATGCGCACAAGTATTATTTTAGGTCTCTTTGGTTACCAAGCGGGACGCGGGGGACGTTTAGCACCGTTCCGAGCGCGCGATTGGTTGGTCAGTTGACACAAGGATCGACTGACCAATCAAGCCGCGTCCACGTCCCGTTCGCTCTATACGGTGGTTGGTCAGTTCGCGCACTATGCGCAAGTTTACCCCCACTACGCCAAAACCTTGCCAAGTTACGTGCCGATGACTATACGGAATCTTAAATTGTCGAAGTCCTACACGCACTTGGCCGGTATTTGGTACTTTCCTCAGTGAATCACTGGGACACCCAGCGTTCCCTATTTATTTAATTAGATAAATGTGGACATACTACCTATTCATACCCTTCTGTTATTTCAGGGAATACAGACCAGTGTTTATTTACTAGAAAATATTATATTTAACGAACGAACTTCAAATAGTTGCCAGTGGAAAATTGGAAATAGTTGTCTTGATTAAACAAACATCCAATCCACTAACTAATTGAATACTGTTTGTACACAAACAACCAAAAATATAGATTATTGTTTGCCATTTATTTGCAAATACATATTTGTATATGTCTATTTGCACGTATATATATGCCACATAACACAAAACATTGCAAAAAACCCTTTTTATTTCCTGTTTTTTAAAGTTTTTAGTTTTCGCTTTTCAGTTGTGGTACATATATATAATTTCCACCGTTATGCCAGAATATATTACCTGAAAAACATGATACTTTAACATAACCGGTGAAATTAGAGTGTAACAGGGTGAACTGGACACATTTGCATACCCCTTTAGAGTATACCGGCGTGATGTTATGTTATGAAATGGTGTAAACAATAAACAGACATGCGATTGCAGCAATCCCGAGCGATTTGCCGTCATTTATTGAAGAGTTCTGTTGTATATCTTCGAAGTTCTTCAACAGATATTAGAGAAGCAACAGCTTTCAAATAAAAAAGGAATAATCAAAATCGGCTCACCTAGTATAAAGTTCTGAGGTAAAAAAGATAAAAAAAAAAAAACGGTCGAATTGACAACCTCCCGCTTTTTGAAGTCGGTTAAAAATAAAATAAGACAACCTCCAAGAGCAAGAGAACAGAACATCACTCAACCCAAATCAGTAAAAATCAAATAAGATCGCTCGGCGGTCAGCGCTAGTGATGTAGGCGTGTTTATAAGTCTAGTGCCAAACCATACACCAAAACTAACAACTTGCTGATATGATATTTTTTACAAAATTAAGACGATTACCTATAAGTCATAATCTACTACACACGAACATCAAAAACGTTCAACCTTCAAAACAGCCTAATGAGCAAAAAGCAAAAATAAAATCGCCACAAATTTAGTGCTCGGCTACATTACTCGTATCATCACTAGTGCTGACCGATTTGATACAACCGACGGCTGTCAGACGACGCATGTGACATGTTCTTATTTAACTCTCTTTATTATTAAAATATGTATATCCCTAGCAGATTCATTATAATATCAGCACCATATTTCTGCTGACAATAGCATGATTTTTTTATATTCTAAATGAAATACTTAAACAAATATGAAAGACTTTTTTAAATATCTCGATCAAACACGATGTTATGATGTGTCAATGTTGAGAATTAGAAAGAGAAGTCCGACGTGCCACATGACGTCAGATGGCACGATACGACGCTCATACAGCTGCCATTGAAAATGTTCGTAGAGAGAGACAATTGTTATACCTCTTTCGTTTTTCGATCAATTATGATTCTGTTTTCACAATTTTTATTCTATTTTAGTCTTTTTATCGATGAACTAGTCAAATAACAAATATTTTATTCATGCATTATTCTAGCTCGTGCCAGATCGTGTTATTTGCTGATGACTCATCTTTGATATATAAAATAGATCGTGGCCGATCTATTTTATATATCAAAGGGTCACAAAATCTTGATGATGTGAATAAGTCTATTCATCAGGTCCAAACTTGGTTCACGGCAAACAATTTGGTACTAAATGAAAAAGAAACCAAATGTATTAGATTCACATTGCCGAATGTCAATAGTAGCGAATGCGACATCATATTGAATGGGGAAAAGCTGAACTATGTTAATCAAACAGTTTTCCTGGGAATCACTCTGGACGATGAATTGCAATGGGGGCCTCACATAACATCTCATGCGGATCGGCTGAGCTCGGCCGCGTATGCTGTTAGAAAGATAAGACAGTTGACGGATGCGGAGACCGCGCGTTTGGTCTATTTTAGTTACTTTCACAGCATTATGTCATACGGTATTTTACTGTGGGGTCGGGCGGCTGACATTGAATCAATATTTATATTGCAAAAGAGAGCTGTGAGAGCATTGATGTATTAAAAAGGGGAAGATACGGTACTGAACACAGCGCTTGGTCCTACTAGACTAAGTGAATGTCCATAGCGGGCACTCAGGCGATTTCGCTCGCACTACAGCGCCGTCTCCTATCTCTGTCCTTGTCTATCGGTAACTGTAGGTTGCCGATAACTGGTGCGCCGAGCCCAGGTTTTTTGATCGCGATGTTAGCGCGTAACGTATCTTCCCCTTTTTAATACATCAATGTGTGAGAGCCATTTATAAGTTAAAACATCGAGAATCTCTTGGGGAGCTATTTAAAAAGATTAATATTATGACAGTTTCTTGCCAATTCATTTATGAAAATATTATGTACCATAATATGAACCATGTCCCTATTTATTTTTTTAAAAGAGTAAGTATGGAGTTTCTTGTGCATTCTTCTCCAAATCAACCTACTTTTCCGAATGCACGGTAGAATAATTTTTTTATTACATGTAAATTTTAACGTTCAAAAGTGCCGCATAATGGCCTAGTTGAAATAAATACATTTGACTTTGACTTTGACTAGCGGACGGCTCGCGATTTCACCCACGTAGTTCCCGTTCCCGTGGGAATAAGGGATAAGAAGTAACCTATGTCACCCGGGGATAGTGTAGCTTACCAACGGTGAAATAATTTTTGAAATCGGTCCAGTAGTTTTTAAGTTTATTCGTTACATATAAAAATACAAATCTTTCCTCTTTATAATATTAGTATTGAGATTTTAGATAGATATTTTACTTGGGACTTTTTTTCAACAGTTTAATAATTTGTAACTTAAGAGTAAATAAGGGTGCTTGACATAGTTTATGTACAAAGTCCGTCGATACGTCATTTTTATTCCTCAGGAAAGTTATCGAACTATTGAAAAAATAGCCCTTAATAAAAGAAGGTTTACTATTAAAAATAAAAACTACAAAAAATCAACAACTAATATAACATAATCGTCATTTGTACCTAAATAGATTTTTGAAATAATAAAATTACTATAAATAATTGCATAGAATAGAATAGAATATACTTTATTGTACACCAAAAAATTAAGTTACACATCTCTTACTCACCCCATCACTAGCGCTGACCGACTTGCTACACCGCGCGCTGCCATTCGGGGCATGTCCACACAAGTTACACAATTATTACGAAGAAGTCTGGTGATTTTGATTATTTTGTTTCTTGTTTCTTACTATTGCGGATATATCCGTTAGTGAGAAGATTTGGAAAAGAAGGATAGTAAACAGCTGTTTTACGTGACTTTTAAATATAAACTTGAACGCCTATAAAATAAATAGGTCAACCATTTTCATTTATACATCTATACTAATACTCGACCGATTTCAAAAATTCTTTCACCGTTGGGAAGCTACACTATCCTCGGGTGACACAGGCTACTTTTTTATCCCTGTATTCCCACGGGAAAGGAACTACGCGGGTGAAACCGCGAGGCGTCTGCTAAGAGTAACATAATTTTATACCTGTTTATACATTCTTATAAAAAAAATCCTTCTAATATTCTTAAATGCCAAGTATCCGGGCACAAAATTATATCTAGACTTGAAGCCTATTTAATATAGACGACATGTGACAATATCACAATCCGAGAGTTTTGTATTTTTCTTACATACACTTTATTAAACAGCACATATCGAGAAAATGTGACAATTATGCCAATTTTGGACAAATTTGTCGCATTGTCAGTTATATCAATTAAATAGGACCTTGGCTGCCGCTGAGAATCTCGTAAAAAAACCCCAGTGCACTTTTACTCGGGTATCAAACCAGACAGACAGCTATTTCAGTTCAATCTCAAATCTGATGCCACCAATTGCATCAGACTGCTTGAGAGGCGATCTTGTTTCGAACGTTTTTTATTGTTTTTGCATTCGTTCTTGAAAACAGCTCTATATTTATTTATTTATTTAAAGTTCATGTACAATGGTGATACATAGGCGGACTTATTGTAGCAAAGCATTCTCTACCAGTCAACTTTTGAGTTAAAAAGGAAATAACAGTGATAAGTGTACAAAATAAAAAATATGAACAATTGGATATTAATAAACTATCTATATATATAGCTAAGAACCAGGAGAAGGACATAGGATACTTTTTATTCCGTTTAGGGTAGGGTAAGTAGGGTAGGGTAGGTAGGGTAGGGTAGGGTAGGCATGTAGGTAGGGTACGGTAGGGTAGGTAGGGTAGGGTAGGTAGGGTAGGGTAGGTAGGGTAGGGTAGGTAGGGTAGGGTAGGTAGGGTAGGGTAGGTAGGGTAGGGTAGGTAGGGTAGGGTAGGTAGGGTAGGGTAGGTAGGGTAGGGTAGGTAGGGTAGGTTAGGTAGGGTAGGGTAGGTAGGGTAGGGTAGGTAGGGTAGGGTAGGTAGGGTAGGGTAGGTAGGGTAGGGTAGGTAGGGTAGGGTAGGTAGGGTAGGGTAGGTAGGGTAGGGTAGGTAGGGTAGGGTAGGTAGGGTAGGGTAGGTAGGGTAGGGTAGGTAGGGTAGGGTAGGTAGGGTAGGGTAGTTAGGGTAGGGTAGGTAGGGTAGGGTAGCTAGTGTAGGGTAGGTAGTGTAGGGTTGTTAGGTTAGGGTAGGTAGGGTAGATGAATGTTTGGTGTTTTTATGGCAAAACAAAGTTTGCCGGGTCAGCTAGTACTTCATAAAAGATAGCTTGATATCTGCGACATATATCAAACTGACGTATACGTTATTGTTAGCCTGTCAAGCTCTATTGTTACTATATTGCTGTCGCAGAGATCAAGCTATCTTTTATGAAGTATAATAAAATAAAATACTTAAATAATTTCTAAAACAATTGACTAATAAATACCAAATTCTAAATGAGACTGTGAGTTTAAAATATAATAACTTTGACGAAGACCGAGCTGTGTATGAGAGGACAAATAATAGTTCCGGATTCTACGATTAAATGAAAATTTACTCTCAGCTTTTATGATATATCTTTGTAGATTTTAACGCAAATCCTCATAATTTCAGCCACAAGATATCCACTGTTGTATATAGGCCTCTTCCAAAGGACGCCTCATTGACCGATTCAATTTATCAGGTGATTGATTCACCCAGTGGGAACTTGGGAAGGCTTCCCACGTTGCATTACGTGGTTTTTCAGCGCCATCGACCATCCGATCTACAAGCAATGTCCCACTGTCACTTACGTTTGGTAATTCTCCAGGATACGTCGGTAACCTTGGTTCTTCTTCGGATATATTATCTTCATTTCTGATTCTCGAATCATTGTATAATAATAAAATTCTCAACATTGTTGGTAAAGCTTAGATTCAATCAACAAAAAGATGGACACTAAGATTATATTAATGAACACGTTAATAATTATTTCCTTTACGAATAAACAGTGTAGCAATGTTACAATGGAAAAACCCCAAATATACTGTTTCGCAAACAGTTATAGATTGCGGTTGAAAAGAACTTGAAAAACATTATCGAGTTTGGCTTGCTTTATTTGTCTGTCTGGCTCTGACATTTTAGACCGGATACTTAAGCTAGTTGCAGGTCTATAATTTGGATTTAAGGAGTATTGGTGATCTTTAATGAAAACCAGCGCTTTTTGAAATTAAAAATGAGAAAATATGATAACAATTTTTTTTTTTATTTCACATAGGCCTACATTTTTTTTTTTTTTTTTTTTTATGAAACTTTGCCCCACACTAGGAATTTCTTCCTGTATCGTGGGTGCGTTTACAAACATATAAACTCACAATCACAAACACCCAGAGCCGAAACAACTATCTGTAGGTCATACAAATATTTGTTCCGTGCGGGAATCGAACCCGCGACACGCAGCGCAGCAGTCAATCGCTCAACCACTGCGCCAACCGTGCGCCCAAACATGCTACATGGGCTCTTATAAAACGTCGATAAAAGGTGCACGGTTCAGGTTGGTCGTTTCCTATGGAGAAGAACCGGCAAGAAACTCCACGGTTACTCTTTTAAAAAATGGTTTGGTTTTACAATATTTCCATGTACAAGATAGATATGCGGGGCAACGTAGGCCCGACAATAAGTCGTAAGAAACTAAAAAAAGAAGATATCAACCCACACTGGTTGTTTCTTCATACAAGAAGAAATAAAGGCTATAAATAAATCTCTTAAACCAAGTTGCTGACTCAGAAAATACTAAGAATTTACTAATACTATATGTCATTAAGTAATCATTAGTTACAACATAATCGTACACTTCGGTGCAACGTAACCGGCCAATGTTCGCCACGCATTGGGGCCAAGGTTTGGGCCAACGGAACTCGTTTTCAAGTCGCAATAAATCGTTATGTCATTGGTTATGCGAAATTTTAAAGTAAACAATTGAATTTGGTAATAAATGTAATTTGTATAAAAACAGATGATTGACATAAACATTGAGTTTTATAATGTGTTGTGTTGCGATATATGCTAATTTTTACTAACCCCCGGCGGAATAAGAGGGGTGTTATAAGTTTGACGTGTGTTGCTGTGTATCTGTGTGTCTGTCTGTGGCATTATAACGCCTAAACGGATGAACCGATTTTGATTTAGATTTTTTTTGTTTGAATGGTGACTTTGTCGAGAGTGTTCTTAGCTATGTTTGGTGAAAATGGGTTCAGCCGTTCAAAAGTTATGGGCGTTCGTTTTACTGTTTGAATCGGGGTGTTTTCGCAAGATATCGTGACATAATTACGTGTTCAAAAGATTGCCGATCGAAGCGTATCTACTATGTACTAGATAAATTATGTAGCATGAAATAAAAAATGGCCGAGGGATTTTTAAATTTAGAAATTTTACTTGTAGGCAGTTATTTTTAGAATTAATTTAAAATGTTAGCTGACTTAGTTTATATAGGTATTTGAATATTTCGAGCTTACGATATAGAGCTATTTGTAAACTAGAACAATAATTAAATAAATAATTAAAATCCAACAGTGCAATATTCGTACTGCACTGTTGGATTTTTACCAGATCATTAATATAATTAATTTGTAATAGATATTTTGGCGTTCGTTTAGGCGTTTCTTTGTGTTTGTGAAAACGGGATGGTACGTGTCCTTAGCGAATCCTATATTTTATAAATAATCTATAAGAAAAACTTGTGTGGTACAATTATCGATACTAATCTTATACCTTTAAACGAGCAATTCTTGTATATATGGTACACTATCTATCTTCTAATATTATAAAGAGAAAAGATTCTTTTGTTTGTTAGTTTGTACCGAATAGGCTCCGAAACTAATGGACCGAATTAAAAAATTCTTTCATCAATCGAAAGCTACATTATTATTGAGTGACATAGGCTATTTTTTTAATCCCGAAAACGGATCCTGTGGGATGGCCCACGGGAGCTAAGCCGCGGTGAACAGCTAGTTATCAATAAAATAATTAATAAAATAAAAATGTTTGTTTGATCAATAATAAATATCAATCAATCACGCCAACATTGGACGAACTTGCCAATTTTCCTTAACATTGGCCCTAAAAGGATTAAATCGATACTTAGCAAACATAATTAAGGCCACTCACCATACAGAGATATTTCAAGGATTGTGATTGGTGCAAACGAGATATGGTAATAATGTTAGTTAATCTAAGGTTTCTGTGTTTGTTTGTTTCAAATTATGACTCAACTTGCTGACGCCCTCGGCTCTGCCCGCATGGAATTAGTACTTATAATTTTATAAATTTACTAGCTCCCGCCAGCAGCTTAGCCCGCGTGCAAAGTTATGTAGGGTATTTATACTGTAACCTTTGATTTTTAATTTCTAATTTTAAGTTTTATTTTGAATGTTGTATTTATAGCTTTTAATTATAAATATTTAATTTTGGATTTTTATCTTTTAATATTGGATTTTGAATTGAATTTTTGATTGAGTGATATATTGTGCATAATATATATTATATGCATTATGCATGCTTTGCTCTGTTATATATAATTGCATTGTTTACCTGAAGGGTTACTGATTGCCAAGACACATGGCAACTGCCTAGTTTGGGAATCAGGGTTTCACAGTTGCTTTTTTGCCTTGTTCTGTACGTCACAATTAATTTTAAATTGATTTTGTAAGGCTTTGTTATGAATAAATGAATTATTAAAAAAAATCGTTTTCTTATCCCAAGGAAACATATTCCCGGGATAAAATGTATATGTGCCAGATTTCATTTAGATCCGTTCTGCCGTTCTGGCGTGATTGAGTAACAAACATACATTCATTCAAACTTTCGCATTTATAATATTAAGTAAGATTACATCCTATATATTATTCGGGTATTAGCAGCCAGTTCGCTCGCTTGTATTAGTACTTCTATATCCTATGTATTATTCTGATAGGGCTATGTATATTATTGTAAAGTTTCATCAAAATACATTAAGTAGTTTTTGCGTAAAAGAAGAAGAAGAGGGAAAACATCAGGTCCAGATCTTAAACGCATAGTCAGCATAAAAAGTTAGAAATGTAGAAAACTACTTAAACTGCAATAAGAGAATGCAAATAAGGTATCGCTAATACCTTATTTGTGTGAACAAGTGGACTCCAAACTTGTTCTGGCTGCAAACCCAAAACAGGCTTGGGAAGCATAACAGAATCAGACTGATGTGGGTCCCAGGACATTCAGGGAGTTTGCAGACCACGGCCAACAAACAGATTAGCTGTCTAATACCGATCTGGAACACTCCAAGAAATTCCTGGGCTCTACGTTCAAGGCACGGTAATGCATTTGGAATATAAGCAGGGGGCAAATCCGCTACCTGCCTGGGGCTTTCACTGGCCACTTTGGAACCAACAACATGCTCATGAAGATGGGACTAACTGCGGCATCCATTTGCTGGTTGTGCGGGGAATATACGGAATGCATGGAGCAACTTCTGTGCACATGCGATGCACTGGCTAGTAAGCGAATGAGTCTTCTAGGGGTAGGATATCCAAGACCAGAAGACTATAGGCTCATACCTCGTTGTAAACCTCATGAATAAGATTTTCAACGAGATTGGGGAGGGAGAGTTATCTAGTGGACCACAAAATATCCCAATGGGTCGAAGTGTCCGAGTTGTTTCTAGGCCCCTCCACAAGATAAGATAAGATACCTTATTTTGACTAACAACTAAAGTGTAATATGAACAGAAATATATCTTTATCAAAACCGTAACATCAAATACGAATATTTTTGCTAAGATACATCAAACTCCTTCCAAACAACTTGGTAACCGTGGCCGCCTTTACTCCATTCGAATTTCAAACGAACCCGAATCCAAAATGGCCGACCCAAACGCAATATCACTTTGTTTTCCCATTGTTCTTAACTAAAACTATCAAAATTATTGATTGTAATTAAAGATATAACGGTAACTGTCTACCTGTACCTTAAGGGCTATTAATCTTGTTGACAAAAGGAGGCTTCCTCTTAAAACAAATTGTTATTGTACTGTTTGAATGGTTTTGTAACCCCATAGAATTTATGGGAGGCAATATTTGAAGTTGTGTAGAGATTTTACTATGCTGGAAGGGTTAATGAAGGATATTTTAAAGATAGATGTGGTCACATCTTGCTTATCACCTTCAGGTTGAATTTCAATTGTAAATCATAAATCAACAATTTCTATTGGTCTATGTGACAGTTTGATTTTGGGTATTGGAAGTTTTTGTTATGTGACTAAAATTATACTATACACCAGAATATTGACATGGATAAGCCCAATAATGTTTTTTCTTTAAACAATTTGAAAATTATTCCGCACTAAATCACTAGAATACGAATAAGGACTATTTTTTTTTACCCGATTGCCGAAGGTAATGTGTTTATCAGTCTATGTATGTATGTTCCTATGTGGCGTTCTAGAGACCAAACGCGTGGGCTGATTTTCATGATCCTAAAGTCAATTGATTTGTCTAAGTTTTCTAAGTGTAATATGAATATAGCCAATGATATTCAAATTGGAAAATAGAAAAACGGCAGATTTTGGGCGTCATATTGTGGGGGGCCAATGTTTTTATTTTCTTCTAAACCTTGTGGGGTATCAAATTAAAGGGTTTAAGAGGTGATTTCAGAAATATAAAATTCTATGTTTAAATGTTAGGTACATTTAAACATAGAATTCAAAAATATTTTTTTTACACAATTATTAAAAAAAATAAAAACCCGACTGCTTTAGAAACGAACTAAAAAGACGTAAACAGGCATAAAATCATGCTCTACAGTCGCAGGATACATATTCCCGAGCTGGCTGATCAAAACCAGATGCATACTCCGTATGCATTGTGGGTCTCCCACGGCACAGCATTATACTGAGTGGAACCCTTGTCGCCACAATCACGACATGCATCTGCCTGGCACCTTTTTCACCCTATTTATTTTCTGTTTTATACAAAATGTGGGTAGTATATGTTATTATTGTTTTATTTATATCTCGTCTTTACTAACTTAATTTAAGTACTACTGATACTATTGTTAAGGGTATTAGCATAAGCATCTACTTATTTTGTATGTCGTTTTGTGACTATTTAAAACTTTTTAGGGTTCCGTACCCAAAGGGTAAAAACGGGACCCTATTACTGAGACTTCGCGGTCCGTCTGTCTGTCTGTCTGTCTGTCACCAGGCTGTATCTCATGAAACGTGATAGCTAGACAGTTGAAATTTTCACAGATGATGTATTTCTGTTGCCGCTATAACAACAAATACTAAAAACAGAATAAAATAAATATTTAAGTGGGGCTCCCATACAACAAACGTGTTTTTTTTGGCTGTTTTTTGCGATAATGGTGCGGAACCCTTCGTGCGCGAGTCCGACTCGCACTTGGCCGGTTTTCTTTATTTCTTTCTTTCAAATGCATTCTTTTCTAATAATAACTCTGTAACCCAACTGTTTTTCCGCTTCTAATAAGTCTACATAAATAGATAAAAAATATTTATTATGACTAGATGGTAAAACCTTTGAGAAGCTATTACAATATTTTGTACAAACGCAAGGCCAGTTAGTTTAATACTTACATTATAATTTGTTATACAAACATTTGTATGTATTAGGACAAAGAGTGACTCACACATAAATATATACGTTTACATATTAAATTATCATTTCTTTGAATCTAATAATTTCCGTATATTTTACATTTTATTTGTTTGTTATAAAACCACAGAATAAATATACAAACAGTATGGAAACTGCCTACAAACGACACACTCATACGCACCGACGAGACCATTAAGGCACTTCTGCAGTGATGCCAGTAGTGCGAGCCGCTCAGGGGTCTCCTCGATGCGCATGTTTGTGTGTGTGCTGTTTCGAGCGTTTATAGGCATACTGTTTGTATATTTTTACTGTGATAAAACCTTAATTTGGCCTGGTAAAGCAAATAATTATAATTTTTATTTATTTTATTTGATACTTTTTCAAGATAATTCCTTAAGATATTGATTGGAATAAAAAGTAGGTACATAAAACACAACACTACGACGACAACTTATTCATTGAGTTTTTTTTTTTATCTGTTGAGCTGTTTCTATGAAAATCGTCGCACCGAGAGCCTAAAATACCAGAACAAAAATCGAATATATTTTATATTCCAAGAAGTTCAAAAAAATAACCTAGGGAATATCTATTTCTTAAGTAATTTTAAAGTTTTGTCGGAACAAACATACCTAAGTTGTTTTACAATTTGTCAAATGGATTTGACAAGCTGCCGGAACAAATACACAAAAATGTCGAATTGCAAACAGTCTAAAATATTCTAAGAGCAAATAGTTTTTATGTAAGGTGTCATAGTGTATTACTTCCACCAGCGTTTTTTCTGTTCTGTGATTACTTCAATGTTGTTTTATTTTTTAGGAGTAACTCTACTATAGGCTGAAAGATCTATGCTTGTGCCTCGCCCCAGATATGGTTGAATGGTTTAAAAAAATGCCCTTTGTATAACGAAAATATTTAAAACACCTTGACTTTCAAGAAAAAATACAATTATATCGATCCAAAACATAAGGGACCTCACAGATGGTGCGACATTGCATACGCATTTTCTGAGAAAATTTCAAGTGCAAATCGGTATCGGAATTTGCCGCTAGAGGCGCTGGTGTAGAGCGAGGTCATCAAAATGTCAAATTGCATAGTTTTTTGGCTTTTAGCGCGAATTTATTTACTACTTTTTTATTGTTGTGAATATTTCCCAAATATTGCAGACTAAGATAGGTACGGGTTTTACCAACCATTGTTTTAATAGAGTTTTAGGTTTCGGACTAATTTATCCTCCTTTTTTTCGAAAAAAAAAGTGGGCTTCAAGAAAATGCGGCATACTCGACTTTATATTTAATCGCACTTCTAAGGCATTAGAAATGCTTCCGTGTGCGTAATAACAACGTTTAACAGCTACATTTATAGACCTTACTCGCTAGTGGCGCCAACTGGTGAGCACAAAAACGGAAGCCTTTATTTCACTTACATCGCATCGAGCCAACAGAAAGGTCGCTAACTCTACCAAGTTATTATAATTATTACGAACAAGACATACCTTCGACAAAACCCGAAGGTTAGCTAGTTAGGCACATCAAACTTTCATATTTACACGTTCATTATTACATTTATAACAAAGATATGAGTCAGCAGAATGATGGCTGACGGTGTATTGCAAGACCAACGTGATACACGTATGAAGAAATTTAACGGCAACGGTTTTAGGAAACCTTTTGGTAATAAGTTTTGCTGTTTTGTTGATTTTTACTATGTTAAAGTGACCGCAGACAGATGCGATGTGACTTCGTATTTTTTAACCGGCTTACCAAAAAGGAGGAGGTTCTATGTTCGACATAATGTATTTTTTTTTTTGTTCACCGATATCTCCGCCAATTGTGGACCGATTTTGAAAATTCTTTTTTTGTTTTCATGAGTATATTTAGAAATTGGTGCCATTTTAATTTGGTGAAGATCTGATGAAGAACTTCGGAGATATACAACAGAACTCTTCAATAAATAACGGCATATCTCTCGGGATTGCTGCAATCGCATGTCTGTTTATTGTTTATACCATATCATAACATAACATCACGGCAGTAAGCTCGAAAGGGGTACGCAGATCCCTCATTTCACCGGTTATGTCCAAGTTTGTTATTCGTGTAATCTATTCTGGTGTTATAGGTACTTACTAAACAACTTACCAATTAGGTAAAACTAAAAATGGAAAAATAAAAATTCTTTTTGTAAAAAAATACTACCGACTTCCAAATAAAAAACTACAAACTGAAAAATAACTTTATTTTTGAAAGACGGTGTCTATATCACTAAAATTTGGTACCTACGAAAGACACCGACTTGCAAAAATAAAGTTATTTTTCACATTGTAGTTTTTTATTTGGAAGTCGGTAGTATTTTTTTGCAAAAAAGTTTTTTTATTGTAGAAATTTTCTACTTGACTTAATGCTTATTTATTTATTTATGTACACACAGAAACACTTTACAGAGAAAAGTAATAATACAGATTGAAGAGCACAAAGGTACTGGTAATGTTATATGTCCCCTGGATGAGGCAGAGGGCGCCCACAGATGAAAAAGAAGTTATTTTTAAGGTGACCGCAGACAGAATTGAAGCGACAACGCTTTTTCGTAGAGACAGATAAATCATTCTCAATGAAAACGCTTTGTCACAAGTCTCAAATATATTGACCACGTGATATTTTTCTAGGAATTGTCAATCCCTGATGAGTGACGCAGTATAAATCAATATCAACGGGATACAAGTATGAAGTAATTTGAAGGCAATGTTCTAGGAATTTGTTAGGTAATAATTTTTTGCTTGTTTTTGTGGATTTTTCTTACGTTTTAAGGCGACCGCAGACAGATGCAACGCGACAACGCGTTTGCATCGAAATAGTTCCACAGATAGAAAATATTCGCCGATTTTTCAACTTGATACCTAAAATTTCTTAAGATTTCAACTGTCTAGCTATCACGGTTCCCTGAGATACAGCCTGGTGACAGATAAACGGACAGTGGCGTCTTATTAATAGGGTCCCGTTTTTGCCCTTTGGGTACGGAACCCTAAAAAGGGCCGTAAGTTTCCTAATAACTGTTTTGCCGTGCAATAGTTCCATATTCGATTTATTTTTATGTAACGATTTAATGGCAACCCCTCAAAATGTCAGTTTATTCTACGAAATTAAAAATCAGAGTTTTCTTTTTTAAATTGTTTTCGTTGATCGAACGTCACTAATTTAGAACCTCGGCAGTCTATCTCACGATGATTCTTATTTACGCTATTTAAAAAAAAAACATGATGGTGCAATTTGTAAAACAAACACATTTATTTTCCTTACTTAGCACTACCATTTAAAACCTAGAGTCACCTCTAACCTCAAGTGCATTGACTTTTTAAATAAAAAAAGTATCAATAGAATTCAATGTACTTTGTTTTATACCTATTTATTTTGTGAACATTTATCGAATGATACCTATATTGTTCACTCTGCAGGAGTCTGAAAACTTTAAACTCTTATTGCACTGATTTTAGGTTTACAATGCAGTATATTTCACTCTCGTAAATTTCACTTCTATTAATTGTTTTTAATGTACAGTTTATCACATTTTTTTATCATTTTTTTTATTATTTTTTTGTTACTTATATTCCGCAGGACCTTTGACTATTACATACGTATATAGATGCAGTATTTTTATAATATGTTTTAATTAATAATTGTTTTAGTTATTATTATTTGAAAATTTACACTTCGATTTAATATATTGCCATCAGCTTGCAGCCAATGAAATATTACACTGGAGGTGAATGAACTAAAATATAAATTCACTTTTTGTATATATACTTACCTACCGTTAATGCAAAAAGCATAAAAACAATCTGCAAAGCTTTGCAAGTCACTGAATCGGAAACTACCGAAGTGTGAAAAATACTTTTAGCTGCTGAATCAGGTACCTAACTAGATAAGTTTTAATGCAAAAATTAATTTTAATATTACAATGGTAGGTGCTTGCTGAAGTTGGTTTAGGTGCTCGTGAAATTAATAATCACATAACATAATTATCATCACGTGTATCTCAAAGGGTAGGTACCTGTACCTACAGTAAGTACAACTACATTTCACCTTACACCTACTCCGGGCTATTACTGAGTAAGTACACCCACATCTCACATTACAACTTCTCCGGGATATTGAGTAAGTACACCCACATGTCATCTTACACCTTCTCTGGACTATTGAGTAAGTACACACACATGTCACCTTACAACTTCTCCGGGCTATTACTGAGTAAGTGCACCAACATATCACCTTACTCCTTCTTCGCGCTATTGCTGAGTTAGTACACCCACATGTCACCTTTTACCTTCTCCCGTCTATTACTGAGTAAGTACACCCAAATGTCAGCTTAATCATTCTTCGGACTATTGAGCAAGTACAACCACATGTCACCTTACAACTTCTCCGGGCTATTACTGAGTAAGTACACCCACATGTCACCTTACACCTTCTCTGGGCTATTGAGTAAGTACACCCACATGTCACCTTAAACGTTATCTGGGCTATTGAGTAAGTGCACAGACATGTCACCGTACAACTTCTCCGGGCTATTACTGAGTAAGTACTCCCACATGTCACCTTACACCTTCTCTGGGCTATTAAGTAAATACACCCACATTTCATCTTACATCTTCTCTGGGCTATTGAGTAAGTACACCCACATGTCACCTTACACCTTCTACAGACTATTGCTGATTAAGTACACCCACTTGTCACCTTACACCTTCTACGGGCTATTATTGAGAAGAAGGCAGAAGGAAAAACCCAATAACACTGTTCCTAACCCAGGACCTCGTGATCAGCAGATCGACCACCAGACCATATCCAGAAGACCACGAATACCAGAAAACATACAACAAATCCAGCGAAAAAAAAAATGGTTTTTATTCGTCTACTTTTGTTCAATTCTGTACTTACCCTAAACAGTCAGTTTGATTAGCTCAGTATGTATAAAAAATTTAAACTGATTTTTATGCAAATATTCTTATTTTATTAATGAAAAGCACTAAAATATAAGATTTAAACTTATTAGAATTCAAATTCGAGTTACCTATGAATAAACTAAAAACAATGATTTGCTACTTCAGTTTTGTTTCATCGATGATTTTATACTCGAACAAATAAATGTAACTTAGTTTATAAATAAAGTGGATTTTCCCGTTCTTATGCATAATATTTTAATGAGAAATAACTGGCTTCGTCAAATTGGACTTTGTATTGAAATCCTTTCGAAATTTCAACTCTATTTAATTCACAAAATTCCAATATTTCCAATAACAACTTTTAGATTTAACACCTTCACTGCCGCTCCAGTCACCGGTGACCTCAAATAACAAAAATAAATAAATAAAAATAAATAAATTGTTTATTGGAATTTAAACATTTGTACAGACACTTACGAACAAACATCATACAAAAATAACAAATTAATATTAGCGAGTAACAATGTATTTCACTTGTGTTTTTATTGGATTCTGACACCCAAAGAAAGATTTAGCTTGTGTTATGGATACATTTTCTATTGTGTATACTTTCTGACAGACAACCTGTTAACAGAACGTTGAATTCGTAATGTTTTCACGGTTATTTTTACTTAAGATTTCCATTAAAGTTATTATAAAAGCTCTAAAGCCTTTTCAAAAAGAGTTTACCCCCAAAAAAGGAATTTTCACTCACCTCCATAAATTAATCATTTTATTCAAGTTTCGACAAACATAAATACCTAATAACCATACAAGTATTTACTTATCATTATCTCATAAATACGAAAATCTTTATTCTCATAAATACGAAATCTTATTCGAAAAATATCAAAGACAATAGATTAAATCAGTCTCGGCGTAGCCTTTATCCAAAATACCAACTATATGTTATAACTAGCTGTTGCCAGCGACTTCGTCCGCGTTAATAAATTTTTTTAATTTTTCCACAGGAGCTGTGAATTTTTCCGGAATAAAAAGTAGTATATGTTACTCCTTATAACATCAGCTATCTACCAGTGAAAGTCCCGTAAAACTGGTCCAGCCGTTTCGGCGATTATCCAGCAAAAGCAGACAAAAATCTGTTTTTTTTATTAGTACTGTATATACTTTCACATGCACACAATAAATCGTTGTTATTTTGATATTATATAATACACTTGAATTTTATTGATTTGTATAGATCTAAATGTATGAAGCTGAATTCAAAAGGTTTTTGATATGGATGGTTACCCATCCACAGACTGACCTCGGCAAGCTTTACTTAACTTTGAACATCGACACATGCGACTGGTATTACCCAACCACGAGGCTCTCTCATTCGATTAAATCCAATTAATTTGGTTGTATCGCTGATCAATACACGGTATTACTCAAACTAATTAGTAACAAGATGTCCGGATGAATAGGGCTCATAAGTTTGATCTGCATGCGTCTGAGCCAATTAGCGTCTTTATTAAAGTTTATTTTTGAAGATGAATGGGACTTTAATGATTCAATTTTAATTCGGGAGTCTTTTTATTAGGGTTCCGTACCTCGAAAGGAAAAAACAGAACCCTTATAGGATCACTTTGTTGTCTGTCCGTCCGTCTGTCAAGACCCTTTTTCTCAGGAACGCGTGAAGGTATCAAGCTGAATTTATATCAAATACTCAGGTCTACTGTCCCTTAAAGCTCTATAGCTCAAACTTCTAAGCCAACGCAATCAAAAGATACAGCCGTTTATGCCGAAAATTTCCGTAAATTTTTGACACTCGCATCTGGATCAAAACCTACTGTGAACTCAGAATCTTGAAATTTTGTACGAAGCAACGTCTTATAGCACAGATAAAGGAAAAATTGCGAAAACCGTAAATTTTTAGTTACATCATATAATAAAAATATTTTTAATAATTTTAAACTTACTACCCCTTTCCTCATGAACGCGTCGAGGTATCAAATTGAAATTCATATCAAATACTCAGATCTAAAATACCTTTAAGCTGAGGTTTGTACGGAACCCTTGGTGCGCGAGTCCGACTCAAACTTGGCCGGTTTTTATAGTAGAAAATTGTCTAAATATTATATCGCATTACCGCACAGGATAAAATTAAATTACCTGGTGAAACTCTTCAGACGTGATGTATATCGATATGTAATGAAAATACAGAACAATATATATGTCAGATCCAGGTACATAGGATCATGATTTGACCTACTTAGTGACATACCGGTGTTAGATTATAGTCGTGGGCGCAGAATTTGGGACACGGGTAAACTAGAGAAATATCTCCAGTAACTTCTACACAGTTTTAAGTCGTTACAGAGTCATTTACTATCACTATGGTACTAAGTACTAATCTGGGCTTGAAAGGAAACACTGAGTAGTTCCTAAGCCAGTATGTTGTCACGGCCATGTTCGAACGATTACTGTCACTCTCCAATGAACAATATCGACACCACACCAGATACCTAGACTCAACCCAGTACCAAACAAGGTACTTGTGTATCATTTTAAGTAAAAAAATCATGACATGATCGGACATATAAATTAAAATATTTTCTTTTTCGCCAATTTTTAACTTGACGCTGGGTCACCTTTGGATTCACCTTTTAAACAAAGATATCCAGCGTTTATCATACTATATATTTATATTAAACACACTAATATTATAAAAGCGATTGTTTGTGAGTGTGTGCGTGTGTATTTGTATGTTTGTTACTTCTTCACGCTCAAACGGCTGGACGGATCTGCATGAAATTTGGCACAGAGATAGATTATAGTCAGGAATAGCACATATGATACTTTTTATCCCAGAAATCTGTTCCCTTGGGATAATTTTTGACATACATGCGGGCAAAGCCGCTGGCAGAAGCTAGTCACACTATCACTTCACACTAATATTAAAAAGGCGAAAGTTTGTGAGTGTTTGTATATTTGTTACTTCTTCACGCTCAAACGGCTGGACGGATCTGCATGAAATTTGGCACAGAGATAGATTATAGACAGGAATAGCACCTTCCAGGATTCCTTTTATCCCGGCAATATGTTCCCTCGGGATAATTTTTGACTTTCACGTGGGCGAAGCCGCTAGCAGGAGCTAGTTTGGTATACATACACCTTATATAAATAACAATCTAAATAAATTGTGACCTCTTAAGAAAAATATTTAATAAAAGCTGGTTAATAAATTGGCCACTTAATAGACTATTACCACAAAAAATATAGGAGACCTTTGGCCAAAAACAAGACCTGACTTTAATTAAAAACTTAATCTTGAATTTATGTCACCAAATAACAATTAGTTAAACAAATTACTAGTGCATTAAACTATAAATTAAAAACTTTCATAAATTGACAAAACACCGTGATATTGCTACGATAAATTTTTTGATGAAAATTCTCAACCAACAGCGTCAGTATTTGGGTACAAAGCTATAGAAGAGCTATATTGCAAACAAGAGCAAGAAGATATCTGGTCGTGGAATGTGGTTTTCGCGTCAATATTGTGTGTTGAAAATTTAAAAAAAGTTGGGAACAGCCATTTAGTGACTGTGCCTAGAAGTCCTATAAAGAGTGAATTTTTAACAGTGATAACGTAAGAATGGTATTGACAGTTTCTACCGACATTTTAATGTCGGTATACTTTTTGGTATATACAATACCAAACATTATGGACTTTGGCATTCGTCGTCGCTATAGCCTAAGATCTAGGCTATAGCGAAGATCCATAATGTTTGTCCATCATAATGTTTGACCATCACGAAGATCCATAATGTTTGTCCATCACGAAGATCCATAATGTTTGTCCATCATAATGTTTGACCATCACCAAGATCCATAATGTTTGTCCATCACGAAGATCCATAATGTTTGTCCATCACGAAGATCCATAATGTTTGTCCATTACGAAGATCCATATTGTTTGTCCATCACGAAGATCCATAATGTTTGTCCATCACGAAGATCCATAATGTTTGTCCATCACGAAGATCCATAATGTTTGTCCATCACGAAGATCCATAATGTTTGTCCATCATAATGTTTGACCATCACGAAGATCCATAATGTTTGTCCATCACGAAGATCCATAATGTTTGTCCATCACGAAGATCCATAATGTTTGTCCATTACGAAGATCCATAATGTCGGTTCATAATGGAGATCGATTGGAGGTCTATAGTACAGGCCTCGGTTTAGTTTAGACTCCAGATCTCACACAAATTACAAACTTGTAAATAATTTATAATGTCAGCTGTATAATGTATGTACTTGATGTAATTTGTGGAGATACAATAAACATTTTTTTTTATTGTAATGTTTGGTATTGTATATTATAATGTTTGGTATTGTATATAAGCTTTTGGTATTCGTCATCGCTATAGCCTAAGATCTAGGCTATGGCGAAGATGCGACTGCAGAAATCTGCAGGACCAGGATTTTTGATTAAACTTAATTTTCATATGATACTTGATAGAAGAATAGATTGTTGCAGGGTTGCCTGGAAATATCTAGTCGCAATTATTTTGTAGTATTGTTTGATAGTTAACCATGTAAAATACTAACTTCTGCCAGTGGCTTTGCCTGCGTGAAAAGTTTTTTCTTATCCCAAAGGGAACATTACAGAAATAAAAGTAGCCTCCGGACTATAATCTATCTCCGTGCCAAATTTCATCAAGATTTGTTCAGCCGTTCCGGCGTGCTTGAATAACAAACATACAATCATACAACCAAACTTTCGCATTTATAATATTAGTAAGATAAAACATTTTCAAGTGATCAAAACTTCGTCATTTGAAAGAAGCTGGTGTAAAAAATACGTAAAAATAAGGTTACCAGCTCTCAGTTAGCGGCAAGCTGTTGGTTACCTGCAAAACCTGGCAACTCATAAAGGGCAACGGGTTGGAAAAAGGCCACAGTACTGAAGCCATGTTAAAAGCTAGTTTTAATAATAGTATTTTTTTTTTTTTTGGTGGGAGCCATCCAATGACTTCTCCCGCTCTGGGTGAAGCGGGAGGGCCTGTCAGACTTTTACTGACTAAAACCCACCCGTGTTCCTTCAGTTGCTTGTGCCAGGGCCACGGTAACTCTCTTTCAAATTTATCCGCGACCCAGACAGGAGTTTTAATAATCCTGCTCTTTCAAATAATTCGAATATTCGCCGAAAGTCAAATCTTCAAAACAACCTTATCCTCGAACGAACACTGCAAACCTTTCAAACGCGTATTTTCTTCCATAAAGTTCCCAAATGTGACACTAATGTTTTTTCTGCACATTTTTTACCAACCCCCTCTTCGCTGGAGGGTATAATAAACCCTATGGGGCACTTTACGACGCAACTTCAGCAGTTTTAAAGTAATCATTTGACTTTAATGGGTTGATTATAAGAGACTTATGGTCCGATTTCCCTTGATTCTCAGGTATAGACGCTGTTAAAATTTTTAAGTTAACTTACAGATGTCAATTTAAATTAGTTTAGGAAACTTGGCAGTCGTAATGTGTATCCATATCTTAATAAGATAAAGTAAAAAAAAGTAAATTTATAAAATAAAAAAACTCGACTGCTTAAAAGGCGAACTAAAAAGACCTAATCAAGAAGAAAAGCATGCTGTGCAGTCGGAGGATACATATTCGCGACCTGGCTGACCAAAACCAGGTGTATCCTCAGGGGAACGAAAAAAAAAATTTGGGCCCCCATATTATGGCGCCCAAAGTCCGCCATTTTTCTATTTTCCAATTTTAATGTAGCCAGTGACACTCGCAGGGTTAAGACGAATCGATTGACGTAAGAACCATCGGAAACAGATCAGAAATCGGCAAACGCGTTTGTTCTCTAGAACGCCTCATAGGAACAAACATACATACATAGACTGATAAACACATGACCCTCCTTTGGCAGACGGGTAAAAAGAACCAAGCAGACCGCACGTTTTTCTGACGTCACAATTTGTTCATGCTAGACCGAAAAGAACTCGCTACGCGGTCGGCTATTTTCGGGAGTGACATTTAAAATGTTGACAAACATGTTGTTGTTGTATATACGTTCACTATACAAGGAACACAACATTTTGAACATTCAACGAATAAACAAAAAACACTAAACAAATAAAGAAACAATCGACATTCGGTTGGCTGTTTCTTTATCTATACTAATATTATAAAGATGAAAGATTTTTTTGTTTGTTTCATTGTTTGTTTGTCTGTACCGAATAGGCTCCGAAACTACTGGACCAATTTAAATAATTCTTTCACCAATAGAAAGCTACATTATTCCTGAGTGACATAGGCTATTTTTTAATCCCGAAAATGCGTTCTGTGGGGTGATCCACGGGACCGCCACGGGTCAAGGGACCAGCCGCGGGAAACAGCTATTTACTATTTAAATCTAGGGTATTCAGAAACTTATTTTTCAGGTAACTGTACTACCTATGGTTGTTGCCCACGAAATATGGTTTTTTGTTTTTTTTTTCTAATCTTTTGATATCGAAACCCAGAAAGCGTGTGAAGTATTTCCAGTTAACTTAGGCAATGCACGTGGTCCCAGCGCTAAGAAATAAAATTTGGTTCAAATAAATCTCACTAGATGGCGCGATATGCACCGATTTGTGTGTAAAATTAACATTTTCTGTAATTGAATATAAAAATTGTATGTTCTTGTTTAGTCAACTCTCCTAAGCACAAAATTATGGAATATTGGGCTTTTATTTCACATTTCAAAGATTATTTGAACGGATCATTTAAAATTGATGCCAATAGATGCATTTCATTGATTTCTGAGGCTTCCACTCGTTTATTTAAAGTTGTATTGTAACACATATTGTTACAATGAAATTGTAAAAACGTGCAATAAATACTATAAAACAAATCGTCACTGTATTTAATGAAAAAAATATTCACGAACCCAGTAAACCCTTTTACTTGCAAGTCGCTGCAAACACCATCTATAGCCGTGGAACGGAACCGAACGCGATCGTAGTACATGTAAAAATAATCATTCTAATCAGACGAAAAACGCTACTTACGTCGGCACGGTTTCTTTGTATGGGATGCGGCATCTGTATGCTAGTATTATATTATCTATGCTTAGGCCCAGTTTTTGGATCTGTAGTTAACTCAACCAATGGTTTTAAATTTCGGTAAAACTCGTTTATTCATCAATTGTTAGCATCACAAATCTTAAATTAAGAGTTAATTATTTGACCATTTGTTAGACAAAAATATGATGAACAAACGCGTTTTACCGAAATTTTAAACCATTGGTTAGCATAACTATTTAACCATTGGTTGAGTAAACTACGGAAAAAAAAACTGGGGTTTAATGTTACCCTGTAATCACAAAGTCTAAAAAGTAAGTAAACTCACATCTTATTCTAAGAAGCAAATGTGTCAAAATCCGTCACCTATTCGTTTACTTAAAAATAACTTATTACAACACACTGCATATTAGTTAACATATCATCATAAAAAGATGAGCAACAGTTTTAGTTCGAAGAAAAACACATTGGTACATAAGAGGACATAATTGTCTCAGGATCTTTGACGCAAATTTCTTGTTTATTTAGCGCTAAATAAGTAGTTACAAGGTTAGGTAAACTTAACAAACGTATCGGAATTAGTTACACAAACATTTTTTGGTGGAGTATCTATATATGAGTGTCAATCGCGCCAAATCGGCTTAAAACAATGGTAATTTCTATTGTGTCTGCTAATTGACACTTGAATCAATGTACAGTTTAGAACTAGCTAAAAATGTATTACATGATTAAAGTACTCATTATTATTAACTACAAAAAATACTGCGAGAGAATATATCTCACTATCATAGTTAGTCTCAATAGCAGCTTTTGTGTTCTAAAATTTAACTAGATCGCTGGTAGAAACAAAAGTTGGTTACATTCGTTTTTCAAAACTATTTTAACAAACTTTTTATCCGAACGCGGATCTTTTATGCAATTAAATTTAACAATAAAGCTTTTCGTACTCTCAGTCGAGGCGCAAATATTTTTCAGTCGCAAATTTATAATGATGTTTTTTTATTAAATCAACTAATCAAAAAACACAACATGTATTTTTATTGAACACTTCCTATTATTTTTAAATTAAAAATTTAATATTAACAATCACAAAACTAGAAAGAAACTCAAGTAGGTAGATGAAATTAAAATACTGTCGGCGAGCAGTCCTATCGGGTGTTTACGTACCGTGCGGCGTGGCGCAGCTGTAGGTAAGTAATTTAAGGTCAGAGCCGAGTCACAATACTGTTAGATATCTTTACCGTGATAATACCCATTACGAGGAAATGTATACGATCGAAAAGGTTAACGGGGTGCGCATGAATTCATGCGGGCCAATACCTTAGCCTAATTGCTTAAGTGAATTCGGCAAGGCAAAGAGTTTTTACTCCATAAATCGACCAATCACAAGCAAGATGAAAGACGCAATGTGGATTTCCGTCTATGTGATTGGTCGATTGATGAGGTCATCAGCTGTTGGCCGATGCGTGATTAAATGTGCAAGAATTCTAGCGTCCATTGTTTAGTGGCCGCATGCGCCACTGTTGATCAGGAGTGCGAGTTTTGTCGACGTTTTATAAGTGCCCATGTAGGCCTAGGTAAAATTAAAAAAAATGTTTTTGATTTTGAGTGCCTGCAATGGATTCGGTTCCCGGCTCAAGGATTGGGGTCGGGGATCGGGTCAATGTGGTATTGGGTTTTTCCATCTCATTAGCAAGGCTGAGTCTGGATTTGCACCCGGTTGACGGTAAGAGGCTTACCCAAAACATAAATAGTGATTTTTTACTGTACATACAGCAGCAGAGAAACTTCACCCCCTAGTAATGTATAAAAAGCGACATCTATGGACAGGAGGATAGACAACTATGTTTACGTGCGCCACGTGCGCGCCATCTCTGTCATTCATCAATGAAAAATCTGCTAAGATATTTTAACTAGAAATAAAAAACTGACGGCGCTCATTATCTATCGCATCTTACCTATTAATATACATATAATAATAGGTATAACCCTTCAGGGAGAGAGCAGTAGTGGACCAGTGGTAACAGCCGCGACTTACATGTTGCAGGTCGTGGGTTCAAACCATAGATATCCGTGGTTCGAACCCAGACAGGCGCTTTACTTTGTGTAAATTATTACATCACCACTGCTCTCAAAACGGTGAGGAAACCAGGATGTCGTAGGACCAAAAATTCGAATACATATATGAGACATATACCAACCGCACTGAGTCCGCGTGGTGGATTACGGCTGAGAAAGAGGCCTGCACGCACAACGGACCAAGTTGGAGTCTAAATGCGGAAAAGGGAGTCCATCTATCCTATCCTCTCCTAAACCTTCAGAGGACTCAGACATGAATTTGCAAGTACCTCGACATTTCAGCATAGTTCAATTGGTTTGATAGACGAAAGTGAATGAAAATATTGACAATGTATAATTGTTTATGGTATGCGGGTATGCGTCGTATTGTGTTGTAACTGGTACAAAGAAACAAGGTATTGTTTTCAAATAGTTAAATCAATCAAGATGGGCCTTGTTTAGTAAGCATTGTTAAATGCGACATAATTGTATATAAACTAGAAAATTGACGTATTTTTGCGATAGAGGGACTCGTGGTTAAATAATAACAGCAAGGTATCTTCAAGGTTAAGCATCGCTTGCCGAGGTCGATCTATGGATGGGTCACCATCCTTTAGAACCCCACGCTCACGACGGAGGGTTGGTCTTAGTCGTGTGGGTAGATGCACATGAACATTGTTTCTGTGTGCCCAGGCGATACTGAGCGCTCCCGAGCTTACTCACACAGAAATAATGTGCATCTATACACACGACTAAGGCCAATCCTCGTTCGTAGGATAGAACAACTGTTCAAGGTATTTCATTTAAAATAGTTTCTCAAACCAGTCTACATAACTGGCAGTAACGGCATACTATCAGAATAAAGCTACCATAATTATTTAACGAATTGGAACAGGTCTAAGATCTCGCTTAAAATGCTATTAGGCGAACTAGTTTTACAAGTCTGAGTGCTCGGTTTGAGTACTGTTTGAGATTGTAGTAATATAATTAACTTAGCACAATATTTATGTATAGGTCTTGACACTAAGGTCTTTGCAGGTCTTGCTAAAGTTTGACGTGTTACCCAGTTACTGGGCTGTGGAGGTCAAATAGGCAGACGCTCCATTTAAAATACTGGTATTCGATTGCTGACTGATTCGAAAAAGCTGACTGATCGATCTTACCATTAAGGTAAACATAGATATTAAACGATGTGCATCTACCCATTTATTCCCCCAACGGAAAAAGAGGACTGTTATAAGATTTACGTTTTCCTGTGTTTGTGTATTTGTCTGTGGCATCATAGCTCCTAAACGGATGAACCAATTTTGATTAGTTTTTTTATGTTTGAAAGGTGACTTTATCGAGAGTGTTATTATCTATGTTTGATGACAATCGGTTCAGCCGTTCCAAAGTTATGGGCGTTTTACTGTTTTAATCGGGGTGTTTTCGTAAGATATCGTGTCGTAATTACGTGTTCAATAGATAAATTATGTAGCAAAAATAAAAAAATGTCAGAAGTTTGTTTAATTTAAAAAAATTACTTGTTATTTACTTACTTGTTTATTCGCTCCCTTAGCTTTTCCTCAGGAACCGTGTTATCTAGAAAAATAAAATAGAAATATATTATTTTATCTCTTTGATTTTAACATAATATAAGATTTAGATATGTTTATTTGTGTACAGCAGTGAAATACAGACGAACTGAATACAACAAAGCATTGTCATGATTATTCTTTATCAATCAACCTGTTTCCATTCCAATAGTGTTGCCATTTCTATCCAGTTAATAGGGATGTTTCCTGAGTAGAAAAATGATAATTCTATTAAGTCCGTCAGTGAGATTATCAAATATTTTGGACACGTATTTTTTGCTATATCATCATCATCTGCCTAGCCTTTTTCCCAATTATTTTTGGGGTCGGCTGCCAGTCTTACCGGATTCAGCTGAGTACCAGTGTTTTACATAGAGCGACTGCCTATCAGACCTCCACAATCTAGTAACTGGGTAACACGATACCCATTGGCAAGACTGGTGTCAGATCTCAGGCTTCTGACTACCCGTAATGACTGTCAAAGAACTTCAAATGACAGCCGGGACCAACGGCTTAGCGTGCTTTCCGAGGCACGGAGGAAACTCGGTATGTTGAAATGGTCACCCATCCACGGACCGACCTCGTCAAGCATTGCTTAACCTTGAAGATCGACTCGTGCGGCTGTTATTATTTAGCCACGAGCTCCTCTAACCTCTCCGCTCCTTTTTGATTTATCAAATAAATAAAAATTAACAAAGATAAAAAGCGCATCAAAGCAGTCGGAGAATACACTGGCTGAATAAAACCAGATATACCATCCGACTGCACAGCATGATTTTCTTCTTGTTTACGTCTTTTTAGTTCGCTCCTTAATCAGTCGGGTTTTAGATTTTTTTAATTAACCTTTTTTTATTTGTAACTTATAAGTCAATTTTTTTATTCTTATTTTACTCTTTATAAGTATTATATATTTTTAAAATCACCTCTTAAAACCCTTTATTTTGATATCCCACACGATGGGTTTGGCAGAAAAAAAATACTGGGCCCCCCAATATGGCCACCAAAATTCGGCATTTTTCTATTTTCCAATTTTAATGTAGCCAGTGACACTCGCAAGGTTTAGACGAATCGATTGAGGTAAGAATCATAAATCGGGCAACGTGTTTGGTATCTAGAACGCCTCATAGGAACAAACATACATACATACATAGACTGATAAACACATTATCCTCCTTCAGCAGTCGGGTAAAAAGAGGTTGGAAAACGCGTATTTTACGATGTTGGAACCTTTTTGAAGTAAAACTTCTTTAGCAGCGTTGAGCGATTTTTGATAGTAGCAATACTTATCGGTTCACGTCAGCGACATGCTAATGTGACCTGTGTGCTTATGCCGAGTTTCTTAACGTACTCACTCGTGATAACGTAAACGAACTCTTATGTCAAAATGTATACAAAAAAAGAGGTTTCTCCGTACCGTCACCAGACGGCGCTTATCCAGTTTCAATAAAAAATAAACGTTTAGGTTAACGCGATTGAGCGTGAGTAAAAACTCGCACTAAGGCCTCTGTTTCAAGTTTTCGCTTCTGTCGGCAGATCCCATGACTGCCTATTTTTTCTTACGATGTAAATTTCTATAACCAGTTATTAGGACATTTAATATAATTTAAAATCTTAGCATAACGGATTAATTGAACACATAATAGAGCCTTAAAAATTCCCAAAACTTGCGTCAACGAAAATACCGAACTGGTTTCACACTTTTTGGTATTTCCTAGCAAACAGGATTGTAATCTAAACAATATTGCTATTTTAGGAAAATTTTCACAGATATGTGATAATTGTTATTAGCACATATCTACGTCATTATGTATTAAATGAAACGAATTATTTATATCGATGTTATAAGGGCCTTTATGCAAGAATTGGTGATGGAACCCTATAGCCTAATTGCGTAAGTGAATTCGGCAAGGCAAAGGGTTTTGTTCCCATCAATCGACCAATCACATACCAGACAGAAATCTACATCGCGTCTCAAAACCCAAGTCGAGACAGACAGGCGGACATGGTTACGGAACCCTAGTAAAGGGTATTTTACCGAAATGTTAAACCATTGGTTAGCATATTAGCATTCATCAAAAAACTGGGCCTAAGGACACCTACAGTTGCGAAGATTTGTAAGATTTATTTACCTACAGTTAAACTCATTGCTGTCGGAGGATACATATTCGCGAGCTGGCTGACCAAAACCAGATGTAACCTCCGACTGCACAGCATGATTTTCGTCTTGTTAACATCTTTTTAGTTCACTTTTTAAGCAGTCGGGTTTTTAGATTTTTTGAATTAACTTTTTTATTTATAACTTTTTAGTTATTTTTTTTTTCGAATAGCTACATTTAAACATAATATGTGTTATATGTATTTTTAATCACCTCAAAAAATCCTTTATTTTGATACCCTACACGATGGGACAGGAAGAAAAAATAAATTTGGTGCCCCACAATATGGGGCCCAAAAGCCGCCATTTTTATTTTTTCCAATTTTAATGTAACTAGTGACACTTGCAAGGTTAAGACAAATCGATTGACGAAAGAATCATCAAAATCGGCCAACGCGTTTGGTCTCTGGAACGCCACATAGGAACAAACATACATACATACATAGACTGATAAACACATTACCCTCCTTCGGCAGTCGGGTAAAAACTCATACAACTTAACTGTCAACACAAATCGTGAGTCAAAACAATGATACTCTCAAAATTCCTAACTTCTCCTTGACTAGGTATTAAATACATACTACTAGTATCACACGAGCATTCATTTTCTCCATTGTTTTATCTCAAAATTAAATAAAAACGTAAGTACATTACGCAATGGTCAACGTTTTTTATACAACAGTGCTAATACAATGTTTTGTGAGAAAACTTAGCATGGCTATTGTCTAGACAAGAACTCATGTCGTATGTTCAATGTAAGATGTCCTAGCTGGGTAATTATATATATATATATATATAAAAGCGTGGGTTGCTTTTTAAGATATTTTCAAAATGACACTACTTTTACCAATATCTGTGAATAAGATATTATAACAATTGACATCAAGCACTCCATGCTTTTTTACAATATTTTTTTTTTGTTTATCACACCATTCTTAATTTAAGTTTGTTGCAAATTATTATTTTCTAGTTCTTAGTTTGGTTTTCAATTATGCGTGTTTTTTTTAGTTTTTTTAAACTATTATTTATTTTTAACCCCAGACGGAAAAAGAGGGGTGTTGCTGTGTATCTGGGTATATGTGTCTGTGGCATCGTAGCTTCCAAGCGGATGATCCGACTAAAAAAACTCGTTCTTTTATAAATTTTTCAATATATACCTACCTACCAATAACTCCGCTACAAAAAAATCTTCGACGTGACCTTCGATAACCCTCTCCTTTACCTTTTACCCTTTGATTTCAACCACAAAGGTTCCAATGTCAGCGTAATTAGATCGTTAGCTACCAAGGGAAGGAAATTATCGTCAGCAATTATGGTTTTTCTTTGAACGCTACAAGACGTAAGGCATTGGACGGACTTGCGACTAAACTGATTCAGATCTTGCTATTTGCGAAAGGTATTGATTGCGCCTTGCGGTTCGTGGTCGCCACTCCAGAACTTTTCAGCCCCAGAACCATCCGTTCTGAAAGCAATGTGCCCCTGCCACTAATTTTATGGAAAAATATATTTTACGGTGGACCATTTTCTAAATAATTTGTTCAGAGATAATTTTGAGTTTTATTCGTATAACATGGTGTAATTTATTTGTAAAGTTATGTCTAACACGGACAATTTAAATATCTACATTTTGATCTTAGGTTGTTTTTTTAAGTCTTAGAATAATAAGGAAAGTACAACAAATTACTGAATTTCTGGTCGCGCGGGTGTGAATCGCATGCGCGTTTTGTTCTCAAGATCGTTGGCGACTATCGTCGTCTTAATACCATATTAGCTAAAATTAGTCTATTAGTCGTAAGCGTGATTACTATGTGTTCGGAATTCGGTCCCCAAGCAAAAAGTTGTAAAAAGTCTCCATTGAAGTTCCTACCACCTCTTTCGTGCTCGTGCCATATGTGGCACTTAAGTTACGCAATGCTTCTACTTTGGTCCTCTTACAGATATCCTCTTTCTGATTCGATCACACAAAATTGACAAAATTTCAAGACAAATTATCAAATTAATCTCGTGCAACTTTGTACTTCAACTTAGCAACTTTAAATTTGTGTTAAGTTTTTCGTGCAAATTGGCCTTAGTGATGTTAATTATGTCACCACTCTGCCTGCCAAATGCCTTGCCTTGTGATATAAAAATAAAAATTAATCAGGCCATTTTCTAAAAAACTAATCATTATATATTTACAGAGAGAGTATTGAAATATTTGGTAAGTATATCCGTTTGAAAAATATTTAGAAAACAAAGACATTACTGTAATACAATACAAAGCGTTTCCTCTAAACAAAATTTATATTTAGAATCGGGCAAAACTGGCTAGCAATGATTCGTAAATTTTTTTGTCTGGTTAAATCGGGCAGGAAACGGGAAAAAAAATGTATAATATTTAGCAATCATAAAAGATATCCGCAAAAACAATTGACGCAATATTCAACAAAAACATCGTTGCTGTTGATCAAAACAAAAAAAAAACAAAGATATCTAACACTAACATGCTTGGAGTTTAATCTTGTCGATCAATTATAACGACAATATAAAAAAAAATCTAGTGATTTTCGGTTAGCCGTGATCAAGGTTTAATAGTTATAATGTTTTGACGTAGATACAAGCATTTATTATATCCAATATAATATGGAATCTTAGATTAATTGCATTTATTTATTTTACAGCTTTTCCGATTTGTGCGGTTTTTTTATAGTAGTAGGTATACCAGAATTATTATTATATTTTAGTAAATTCTGTTATTAATTTTGAATACCTGTTATAGTGGCACAGATGCATTTTTCATAGTAAACAACAGCTTAATGAACTTAAATTTATTATTAATGTCTAAACATTATGGGCTGAAAAAGAAAACTTTTATTATTTAGATTTAAATACAAAAATGCACATCGTTGAACTTTTGACAGTGACACAATTAAACGCCCCCGAAGACTGTCGCTAAGCGACATTGCCACAATACGTGTTCATTGAATTAATTGTTTTATCTATAGATCAATTTTATATGGCACATTGATGTCGCTTTTTCACGTGCGTCGCCTCAGTCTTCGGGAGCCTTAAATATAAATGATTTGTCGCATCATTTACACATTTGTTAACTTTTTATCTCGTTTTACTTAATTTTTTTATTTTTTTATTGTTTATACAACTCATTGTTGGGCCCACGTTGTCCCCCCCATATATACATACTAATGCTGTAACATGGAAATATTGTAAACCCAACCCATTTTTTAAAAGAGTAACCATGGAGTTTTTTGCCGGTTCTTCTCCGTAGGAAACGACCAATCCGAACCGTGGACCTTTTATCGAAGTTTTATAAGCGTAGGCATATGTGAAATAAAAAAATTAAAAAAATATTTTTGACTCCACGATTAATCGTCCCACCCGTGCGCACCCTAACAAAACTGTAACAATCATGGCTACGACTCAATTCTCATCATAATGACTTTCCCCATTAAAGATTTTTTAACTTCCATAAGGCAAGAGTTAAACAATTGACATTGTTTTAATTACTCAGTACTATTGTTGAAGACGTTGTAGTACGAATTATAATGTTGCTTTGAATGAATATTTTATTGTTCTTTCCTCTTGTTGTGCTGTTGTGAAGGTTGATTAGCGTCTGGCAGGGTCGTTGTTAGTAAATAAAAGTGTTGGTAAGATTGTGATACGATGAGTAGAAGATGGTAGTGGACTTTAAAAATATGGTAGTAAAATGTTTGACACATAATAGTTGTTAGTTTGTTTGGTTAAATTTTGGGGAAAAATCAATAAATAGGGGTAAATTATATAAAAAATCACCGTTTTTTGTATGAGAGCCTCGCTTAAATATTTATTTTATTCTGTTTTTAGTATTTTTTTGTTATAGCGGCAACAGAAATACATGCACACAATACATATCATGGTTCATGAGATAGAGCCTGGTGACAGACAGCAAACCATCAGACTGACAGACATACAGACGGACCGCGGAGTCTTAGTCATAGGGTCCCGTTTTTTCCCTTTGGGTACGGAACCCTAATAAATGAGATTTGCTACAAAATGTACCTTAATATTGATTAAGAAAAAAACAGATAGGAAATTATAAGTACCATTAAGAATTTATTTCATGTCAATTAGCTTATAAATTCGCAATAATATGTATTAGGTAAATATATCTATACTATCTATACCAATCTATATATAAAAATGAATCCCTATTTCCCTTGGTCACGGCATCACGCGTGAACGGCTGGACCGATTTCGCTTATTCTTTTTATGTTGTGTTTGTTATTGTTAGGAGAAAGAAAAAAAAATAAGAAAAAAAAAATTGCTACCTTACCTACATAGGTGCTGGCTCAGCTAGTAATATTATAAAGAGGAAAGATTTGTATTTTTGTATTTAACGAATAAACTTAAATACTACTGCACCGATTTCAAAAATCTTTTCTTCTTTCACCGTTGGGAAGCTACACTATCCCCGGGTGACATGGATCCATCTCTGTGCCAAATTTCATCCAGATCCGTTCAGCCTTTCTGGCGTGATGGAGTAACAAACATACATCCATTCGTCCAAACTTTCGCATCTATAATATAACTAGCTTCTGCCTAGATTGTCGAAATTTATCCTAAGGAAACATATTTCCGCGAAAAGTACTCTGTGTGCTATTCCAGACTACAATCTATCTCTGTGCCAAATTTCACCCAGATCCGTCCAGCCGTTTGAGTGTGAAAAAGTAACAAACAAACAAACACACTAACAAACTTTCGCCTTTATAATATTATTAGTGTAAAGTATGATTGTTTATTCTCCAGAACTAACTAACATTACCAAGAAAAGCGTAAAAGGTTGTTGTATTTGCAATGTCATAGAACATCAAACATAGAACAGAATATAGCAACTGTGTGCAACATTTGGCTACATTAGAAGAACATAGCAATAGCCATTTGGTGTAATATTTGGAAGGCATCAGAAACTTGGGCAATATCTCAAGTATATGAAGATCTCGTGAGATATCGCACACAGTAGCGGGGAGTTACGACATTCTACATTCAACTCATCACGTGTTTGTATCACGTTTTGTACTAATCTATCTGGTTTAATGCAATATGAATAGATTTGTAAATAACTTACTGGGAAATAGCAAAAACGTTGAATAGTTTAGATAGTTTTAGTATGACTACATTATTGGTATAATTTACTTAAAACTTACTTAAATTTATTCATTAATAGCTTCTGCGTGTGAATGTCGAAATTTATACCAAGGGAACATCTTCCCGGGATCAAAAAGTCATTACATGTGCTATTCCAGACTACAATCTATCTCTGTGCCAAATTTCATCAAGATCCGTTCAGTAGTTTTTGCGTGAAAGAGTAACAAACATACAAACACACTCACAAACTTTCGCTTTTATAATAAAAAATATTAGTGTGATGCCCGGTATTAAAAATATCATATGTGCTATTCCAGATTATAATCTACATCTGTGCTAAATTTCATCCAGATCCGTTCAGTACATTTTGCGTGAGAGAGTAACAAACATACACACACACACTCACAAACTTTTGCATTTATAATATTAGCGTGATTTACTTTATTGTACACCACTTAATAAGTATGTATAAGGACAAAAATGTATAAAAAGAAGTGTACAATGGATGATCTTATCACACAAGGCAATCTTTTACAGACAACCATTAAAGGTATGTGACTATCCACACATATCAGGGCCGTGCCAGGGACGTGGACGGACCGTGCCCTGGCAGGGGCTCAAAAACACGGCCCGTGCACGGACGTGTGTGAACGAGTTCATATAAAATGTACCCACCGATATTTTTTTGAGCCCCTGCCGGGGCACAGTCTGTCCACGTCCCGTGCTTGACCCGGGCACGGCCCTAATATGTGTGGACAGAGCTTTAGCTGGTAAGATCTTAATTATGGTCATCTTGGGGGATCAAAGCTACCAACAGGTGCACCGCTGGGCCGTAGATAATCCTCCTTCTCGTATTACTAGAGATGTAATTCTTGTGTTTCTTAGGAACATTCGCAGACTCCATCATAACCTGTCAAAATCACCTCCAATTTCCCTACATTAAAAAAAAATGTTATTGATCGTCGCCGAGATAAAATTGCAACGTGCATTTCAATGTATTTTAGTTCGAGAAATGGTCTTCAGATTGTGTTTAACCTAACTCAGAAACCCATTTATTAAAAGTTTTATACCAGCTCAACTTATATAGTTATTTTTTACCCGACTACGCAACGCAAAGGAGGGTAATGTGTTTATCAGTCTATGTATGTACGTTTGTATTCTGTTTGTTCCTTTATGGCGTTCTAGATACCATTCCTTACGTCAATCGCCACTGGCTAAGTAATTGAAAAAAGAAGAAGAAAAATGGCGGATATTTGGCGCCATATTGTGGGGTCCCAACATTGTATCGTATGGGGTATCAAAATGAAGGGTTTTAAGAGATGACGACAAAAATACTAATAATATATACCACTTATATTATGTTTAAACGTTATTCGGAAAAACAAATTATAATAAAAAAGTTAGGTTTGTAAAAAAGTTTATGTAGAAATATTTTAAGCAGTCGGGTTCATTGATTTTTACATTCCCTTTTTTAGGGTTCCGTACCCAAAGGGTAAAAACGGAACCGTGATCTTTTTGCCGTTTTTCGCGATAATGGTAAGGAACCCTACGTGCGCGTGTCCGACTCGCACTTGGCCGGTATTTTTTATATCATAATCTTAACCAAAATTAAAAAGAGGCAAATTTTCATTGGTATAGCGGAAAGCCAAAATAATTTAGAGATCTAAATCGTTTGCCCACTAGACCATAATAAGGCTCATTAAATACTGGTTCTGATTATGACACCTGCCTAATTAAGTAAGTTGCTCACCTTGAGATACGCATCGTACCTACCTATGTCGGTAGGTACGTGCGTATCGCCACGGTACACGCTTACACTTAAGGGCCTACAACCGCTTTAGTGCCGTAAAACGGTTACTTTCTAAAGCAAACTCCTTAGTAACGGCTAGGTGAAAAGGTTTGAAAAAAATATATATTTATTATTGATTCATGTTCATTTTTGAAACAAGCTTTTTTTCGTGTAACTAATAGTTTTGCTTTAAAAAAAATATTAACAACACGATATTTTTTCGCAACTTTTGGAAACTTCTCCAAAACGACTTGGATGTTTAAAAATATTTTTACACAGAAAAATTGTTGGGTAGAATTTCTGCCTTACTGAAATAGCATATGTAAATCAAATAATATTTTGCTAACAAAACTGTTTAAAAGGGGGTTCAATATTGATATTTTGGCATCGAGCGGGCGCACGGCCAGTACTGCGTTAACATTGGGGCGTATATATCGAGTTCGGTTGTATACTCCATAACATGAAAACTGCTTAACCGATTTTGATAAAACTTGCACTATGACCTAAGTTGAGAGATCCAATTAAAAAAAAATATCATGTTCCAATTACTAGTTTCGGAGAAATGCGTGGACAAAGCGAGCAGTGCTGGCCCAGGTATCGGCCGCGACTTACAAGTTGTAGGTCGTGGGTTCGATCCCAGGCAGGCGCTTTACTTTTTGTAAATTATTTCATCACCACTGCTCTCAAAACGGTGAAGGAAAACATCGTGAGGAAACCGACATGTCCTAGAACCAAAAATTCGAAGACATGTGACATCCACCAACACGCACTGGGCCCGCGTGGTGGTTACGGCCCATTCCCTCTCACAGAGAGGAGGCCTGTGTCCCAGCAGTGGGAACATTAATAGGCTGATGATGATGATGATGCGTGGACAAAGATACATGCATACAAACATACATACACATAATGGATTCATCCATTTGTTGTATACCAAAATGTTTTCCAGAATGTAAGAAATACTTTTCTGAAAACTGTATCAAAATCGGTTCAGCCAAACCGAGAAAATCGCGGGCAAACATACGGGTCAAACTGAGAACCTCCTTTTATTGAAGTCGGTTAAAATCCACAATCTTCGTTTAATATGTACATTAAAAAGAGCCTATTTCAAATAAATAATTCGATTTTGAACATCAAGTAAATATCTTGCCTGTACATAACCTGTCTTTGAGTATCGCCATAGATATAATAAACAAATATTTAATATATCTATGAGTATCACACTAATATTATAAAGGCGAAAGATTGTGTGTGTGTGTTTGTATGTTTGTTAGTTCTTCACGTTCAAACGGCTCGACGGATCTGGATGAAATTTGGCACCAAAATAGATTATCACATAGGATAAATTATCGACATTCACGTGGGCAAAGTCGCTAGCAGAAGCTAGTAATAAAATAATAGCCAGTCCATACAACTTCTAGGTCGTTTTGTGAAAAATAAAGAACTTTTCTTTCTAGTGGTAGGTAGCGCTCTTTGTAATTGAGTTTATTTATTTATTATATGCTATATTGTAAACCATAAAATCAGGAGAGGCAGGTTTGTTTAAGAAAGACTTCTATTATAACTATTTCTGCTACCAAGCAATATTGCTTTGTTCCGGTTTAAAGAATAAAGATGAACATAAAAAAAAATCATTTTTACAAAAAAAAAAAACTACCGACTTCCAAATAAAAAACTACAAATTGAAAAATGACTTTCTTTTTGGAAGTCGGTGTCTTAGGTTGGTACCATTTTTTGCGTTATGGACACCGACTTCCAAAAATAAAGTTATTTTTCACTTTGTAGTTTTTTATTTGGAAGTCGGTAGTTTTTTCTTGTAAAAAAGATTTTTTTTATTTTTCACTTTTTAGTTGTATCTAATAGGCAAGTTGCCTTTAGTAATGTACTTATAATGCCAGAATAGATTACCCGAATACCATGAAACTTGAACATAACCGGTGAAATGAGAGTGAACCAAGGTTTACTGTACACATCTGCGTACCCCTTTAGAGCTTACTGGCGTGATGTTATGTTATGTATAAACAATAAACAGACATGCGATTGCAGCTATCCCGAGAGATTTGCCGTCATTTATTGATGAGTTCTATAGTATATCTCCGAAGTTCTTCATCACATCTTCACCAAATTAAAATGGGACCAATTTCGAAACATACTCTTTCAAACAAAAAAAATATATTCAACATCGGTCCACAATTGACGGAATAATCGGTGAACATACAAAATAAAAAGAAACAAAGTCGAACATAGAACCTCCTCCTTTATTGAAAGTCTGTTAAAAAGGATTAATAACATAATTTCCGCCATATCTCAAAAAACTGCCACAAAAACTAAAATATATATGTTAATTACTACTAAAAGCCCATTCGCGCAAAAAACAGAGCCGAAGCCAAACAGGATCCCAGTTATTTTTACAAAACTAGTTGCCAATGACGCACTTCGCACAAGACCTTAAGGACCTATACAGGTTTCCATATGGTGAATTGTAATCTCGATCGTAGAAATAATTTTTATGGGCCTTGAGTTTGTAGTTTTCACTTTTAGGGTTTCGTACCCAAAGGGTAAAAACGGGACCCTATTACTAAAACTCCACTGTCCGTCTGTCTATCACCAGGCTGTATATCATGTACCGTGATAGCTAGACAGTTGAAATTTTCACAGATGATGTATTTCTATTACCCGTATAACAACAAATATTATTAAAACATACTGGTGTGCCGTGGGGCTCCCATACGTGATTTTTTTGCCGTTTTTCTCGATAATGGTACGGAATCCGTCGTGCGCGAGTCCGACTCGCACTCGACCGGTATTTGTTATTAATACGTGTGACGACTATCTCGGGTTATTGGACGACTATTAAAAATATTAATTTTTCTGTGTCGATTCGTCCGAAGTTAATTTATCGGTGGGCGAATCGACAACTACAACATTATTTAGTGGGCGATTCGCCCTAATTTTATTGTAGAGAACAAACAATGTAAAAGTACAGTCGTGCTAACCCGTCTCGGTAATAATATGAAGAATTAATCGAAGTTAATAGATATTTTACTAGAAACTAGGAAAGCAATTAATTAAATAAGTAATTACCACTTCAAACGTGGAGAGATATTTATACCCAAACTACCAGGAGGCCAGAATCATAATGAAGTATTTGCAGAGCTAGAATCATTAGAGGTAGAGACTGACGGAGTACTAGGGCTTCAGAATCGAAAATCGCCCGGTACTCTTTTTACCGCTCATGTTTCTTTTGATTCATTGGCCCCTATCTCTCCTAATGGTAAGGGATGATTGGTTGACGTTGGAGTGCTCCATTGTCTTGTATAAAAGTAATCCATTCACTCTTGACTTGATGATCCCCAGATAAATATAGACACAGACTCCGGCAGAAGATTCTGCTCCTCATCTGTACGCATCGCCATGAAACTATTCCTTATACGTTTTGTTCGTTAAATTCAAAGAAAAACGTAGGTACATTGTTTTAAAAAACGTTCATAGATGCTTAAGATACTCCAAAAACTGGCCAAGTGCAATTCGGACTCGCGCATGAAGAGTTCCGTACTATTATCGCAAAAAACGGCATTTTATTTTTTTTATCGTTGCCCCACACTAGGAATTTCTTCCTGTATCGTGGGTGCGTTTACAAACATATAAACTCACATACACAAAAACCCAGAGCCGGAACAACTATCTGCAGGTCATACAAATATTTGTTCCGTGCGGGAATCGAACCCGCGACACGCAGCGCAGCAGTCAATCGCTCAACCACTGCGCCAACCGTGCGCCCAAATTAAACACGTTTCTTGTATGGGAGCGCCACTAAAATATTTAGTTTTATTCTGTTTTTGGTATTTGTTGTTATAGCGGCAACAGAAATACATCATCTGACAAAATTTCAACTGTCTAGCTATCACGGTTCACGAGATACAGCCTGGTGACTGACGGACGGACCGCGGAGTCTTAGTAATGATGGTCCCGTTGATACCCTTTGGGTACGGAACCCTAAAAAATGTAGGTAAATAGTTTTAAAAACTTTCATAGATGCTCTAAAAACCTTCTGGATAAGGAAAAAAATAATTTATGTTGGCATTTTCCTAATAAATTACCTGTTTTTGTAAGACTAGTCAATTTAAGGTGTTACTTCCTTCCTTCCGCACGGAAACTACTAAGTATTTTTAAATCCATTTAATTATGTGGAATACTAAAAACACCCTGAACCAAGGCTAAGTAGATCCAGATGAATATAGGCTCTTTATCATCATCATCACATATCAGCCGAAACACGTCCACAGCTGAACATAGGCGTTCCACAAGTGTCGCCAGATAGATCGAACTGTGCGCCCCGCAGCCTTTTCTTTTTGTTGGAACAATCCCATCGCACTATTCTCAAACCACTGCAAGTTCTGTCTCCTGTCTCCAGTCTCCCGCAGCCTTTACCAGGCTTAGACTTATATAATACTAGCTGACCCCCGAGGCTTCGCTCCCGTCAATTGGCTATCTACCTACCCTACCTACCATACCTACTCTACCCTAACTACCCTACCCTACATACCCTATCCTACATTACCCTACCTACCCTACTCTAGCTACCCTACCCTACTCTACCTACCCTGCCTAACCTACCTACCCTAGCTACCTACCTAATAATTTGATGTATCATCAATAGTTTTCTCAGCGCACGCAAAAGAATGAATTTCACAGGCAACATTTTGCTACTTTGGGTTACATTATTGCAATTTTCATAAGGATAAAGATGGAGTTTCTTGTGCATTCTTCTCCATAACAAGGTACTTTTCCGAATGCACGGTAGAATAAATTTTTATTATATGTAAATTTTTAATTGTTTGACGTTCAAAAGTGCCGCTTATTGGCATAGTTGTAATAAATATTATTGACTTTGACTTTGATCTCTATTTATTTTGAAAATTTATTATAGCCGTTGACACTCAGGAATAATGTAGCTCTCTACTGGCGAAAGAATTTTCAAAATCGGTTCAGTAGATCCAGAGATTACCCCCTCAACGTCACAAACTCACAATCTCACAAACTTTACCTCTTTATAATATTAGTATAGAAGTATAGACTAGTATTCAACTAGTATTCTATATAAAGTAAGACTTGAAAGAAAGACTAGATTCCAGCGAATGACCTTACATCAACTAACACCCGGTTTCTGAAATGCCATTGGATGGGAAATCAAGTGATGTGGTTGGCTTTTAATCAAATTCATTTAACCAATCAATCTAGCTGTTTACAACTATGCACGCGCTAGAACACATTTCAAATTAATTTTACGATAATTTACCCTAAGAATAGTATTATATTATCTGTGCCTAAGATTACTAATCCAAAGGAAAGAGAGCATGAACATAACCTGAAGTTTTTCTTAACAGTTGACCATGATCCAGCGGATGTGGGGAAATAGTGACGTCACATTAGTAGTAAGCCAACAAGTCGTAATGGGTAAGTAAATAGTAATTTACTTGCAAGGTCGGTGAGAATTGTAGGGAAGACAAAGTATATTGAAGGTTTTGATTAGGCTAGTGTCAAATATATGGATGTTGAAGAGGCAATGGATTACAATCAGATGTTTTGGATTTTGTTGTGCATTTTGCGCTAGGAATCTTGTTAAGTAAGGAGTTTTATGTTGTTCATAGCCGGTTTTGGCTGTGTTAGGCTTGAAGATTTTAGTGTTGAAGAGGCAATGGATTAAAACAAGACGTTTCTGATTTTGATGAGCATAACGCACTGGGATTTTTTTAACGTAAGGTGATATACAGTGAAGGTTTTAGCTGGGTTGGGTTCGAAGATATAGGTGTTGAAGAGGCAATGGATTGTGTTTAAAGGTTCGTAATTTGGTTGTGTTTTGTGCGTTGAGGGTACCTCATAAAACAAGATGATACATAAACTTTTGTTTAATGTTTTAATGGTATCTGCTAATAGATGATTTTCTTTTTACTGTCTTCTTCTTACTTTCTTGTTAGAAACTCAATTCCAAAATCCCGTACTGATATCGTGTTTGATTTTGCAACAGTAGGTACCGAGTCAAGCGCCCTTGCATATTGTCTATAGCAATAAAGGTTAGGTGATTAGTACTCGCAACCGGCGCGAGGCGACGTGCGTATATGATCAGAAGGCTAATTCTTGCGCATTAAAATCGCTCAAATTCAATTTGCAATCTGAACTCTGCGAAAACCAATGTCAAACACTTGTCAAATGGAGGGAAATTAGAAGTGATTCGACAGGTTGAAGAGACTAAGATTAAAATGAGAACAAGTAAAATTAAAAAATTTAAAAAACCCCCGGCACAGTTTTATTTCATGCTACATAATTTATCTAGTACATAGTAGATACGCTTCGATCAGCAATCTATTTAACACGTAATTATGACACGATATCTTGCGTAAACACCCCGATTCAATTTTGTTTGATTTGATTTGATTTAATTTGATGTAATTTGATTTAATTTGAGTTGATTTGATTTGGTTTAGTTTGATTTGATTTAATTTGATTTGACTTGGTTTGATTTAATTTTATTTAGTTTGGTTTGATTTGGTTTGATTTAATTTAGTTTGATTTAATATAATTTAATTTAGGGTTCCAATGATTATAATTGTGATAGATTATTGATATGTACGATATTATTGTTATCCACCATAATGCTAATTATTATTGTGTAGTGAGTTCCAAATAAATTGCTGTGCTTACCTATAATTTAGATGCATGCAGTGCTATTATATGTATTAATGATAATTATTATGAATGTACTTGTGTGTATTTAGTTGGTTTGCCTAAATAAATAAATAAATAAACAGTGAAACGCCCATAAATTTTGAACGGCTTAACCGATTTTATTCTAACATAGCTAAGAACACTCTCGACAAAACCAACTAAATCAAAATCGGTTCACCCGTTTGGACGCTACGATGCCACAGACAGACACACATATACACAAATACACAGATACGAAGATACACAGATACACAGCAACACACACAAAACTTATAAAACCCGTCTTTTTCCGTCGGGGGTTAAAAATGGTTATATTATTATGAAAAATCTTATCCACCGAGTCTATTCCTCTTTTTCCGTCGGGGGTTAAAAATGGTTATATTATTATGAAAAATCTTATCCACCGAGTCTATTCCTCTTTTTCCGTCGGGGGTTAAAAATGGTTATATTATTATGAAAAATCTTATCCACCGAGTCTATTCCTCTTTTTCCGTCGGGGGTTAAAAATGGTTATATTATTATGAAAAATCTTATCCACCGAGTCTATTCCGTAAACACCTCAAAACTTAAGTGGTGCACCTAAGTTTTTACAGAATAACACTACATATGTCTACCTCGTCACCTTATCCGACATTCAAAGAGATGACACTTCCCGAGACCACGTAAATAACGTCAACTAAACAAATATCCAAAGACCATGTCCTGTCTGGTCATTTATAGCTATTTGATTTATGATATATTATGAAGTTCCATAATGACGCATTCCTTCTCAGAACTAAGAAAAAACAGTACTTAATGCAATGTCACGATGATTAAGCAAGTTCAGAGCTTAAGTAATATAAACTGATTATCATTTTGTATTTTTTTTGTATTGGAACTTGGTCTGTAATTTTTCAAATGTCCGTTTTACGTCTTTTTACCTATTTGGTACTCATCATATGTCTGCCACGCAGCATAGGCGCCAATGTCCGATATCATAATGATGGTAAACCCGTTGCAAATTAATGTAACCAATTAAAGACGGCAAATGAACCAACGAAGACATATGGCATCCACCAACCCGCACTGGGCCCGCGTTGTGAATTACGACCATTAACTCTCAGGAGAGGAGGCCTGTGTCCCAGCAGTGTGATCATTAAAACGCATCAGCGTTTCAATGATCGTGCGTTCGAATCATCAGATTATGATGATGAAATAAACCAACATAGATCAATTCATTTTAACCACACAAATCCATTCTTGAAGATGGAAGTCACCGTCGAGGCCAGAAAGAAATGAAGAGATGACTTGAATGCATACCATGAGGGCTGGTTCGAGACGTTGCAGGAAAGGAGTAACTGGAAGAATTTAAAAGTGGCCTTTGCCTAGCAGCTGTGGGACAATAATGAAATGTGACGATACGGTTAGCGCAGTGGCTGGGTACGTTCCACCACGGAACAAATATTTGTATGGCCTATAGATAGTTGTCCCGGATCTGGCTGTTTGTGTAAATGAGTGTAAATGTTTGTCATCATCATCATATCAGCAGAAAGACGTCCACTGCTGGACATAGGCCCCCCCAAGCGTCCGCACATTGATCAGTCCCATGATTCTCGCATCCAGCGGATCCCCTCAAAAAATGTTGAAAATGATAGGATAAAACCAATCGTTCATAATATTATATCATAATAACGGAAGTGTCATTTACAAAAGAGGAATTCATTTTTAATCTGACTTCTCGTTTAAAATAATCAACAACTTTACCCGCTATATGTATTATTATCATCCGCAGCATCCACCCTTTCAAAACCACCAACATTTCAGTTTCCAAACTCGCATGCCAAAAACAACCACAGATAAGGTCAGGTACACAGTTTCAAGCAAAACATTGACATTTGACTGACAGCGGAGATACGTTTGTGCGAAAAGTTATGAAACTATTTGTTCTAACGTGCTAATATTACGAAGAACACTTATGTAGGAGTCAAGGCAACTGACTTATGAACCTTGACTTCTATAGTTTCTTAGAAGCTACTGAATATTTGTAGTTAAGTGACATACCCCTTGATTAGGAAAGAAAAATGCTTTAAAAAAAATACTTCTTGTGTTGTCCAAACCAAAAGTATCAATTTCAGCCTAAGGATAACTGTTATAAAATTCAGTTGTAAGATTTGACCCATCTATATACATACAAATAAATAAAATTGAAGTGTCTGTATGTAATATCAAAATAACAACGTTTTATTGAATGCACGTGAAAGTATATACGGTACTAACAACAAATAAGAAATTTTTAAGATTTTTGTCTGTCTGTCTGTTTGTTCCGGGTAATCTCCGTAACGGCTGGACCGATTTTGACGGGACTTTTACTGGTAGATAGCTGATGTTATAACGAGTAACATAGGCTACGTTTGATCACAAGAAAATTCATAGTTCCGGCGGAAAACAAAAAATTAAAAATATATTTTTTACGAGTTTGACGCGGACGAAGTCGCGGGCAACAGCTAGTACATACTAAATGTAAAGGCAAGCTTGTAAAAAGAAGCGGCTTTTGTGCCAAGGAATCAGCCACGCAAGTCACCCTGGAATGCGAAGTTTTGTTTTCCAATCCTTGGAATTGTGAGGTCACTCTGCGAAACCTTTGAAGCCAAGAACCTTATGTGCTTCTGGGTGGTGCTAGGCTGGATATGTTAGCTAGGATCCCCATGCAAGACAAAAGTAGCTGCGGATAATAGAGTCCACAGATGAAAGAGATATAGAGCAAAACAAAAGTCGATCAATAATTGTTTGAAATAATTGTAAGGGACTTCGGTGCCCTGGGGCAGTTGCGTAGCTACTAAATAAAACTTCACTTTATTTAAATTAGTAAGTTAGTTTTCGACATAATTGATTATGTCGAACACAAATTCATTTAAATAATTTTAATAACTAACAGAGTTTTTAAATTATTTGAATGACAACTTCGGGTGACATATTTTGCAACAATTTGTTCAACCATGCGTAAATCTTGTATTAATAATTATGACTTTGTGGTGAAGTCAAGATACCTGACATATAAACCTTGTCCCCTAAAGGAAGCTACTGAATAAGTTAAGGTCTGAAAATGACAACTTAGGGTGAAAGTTGAAATTTTGACAAGGAAACAAGTAATACTCAGATAAAATATAACAACAAGACTTGGCTTGACATTGAGTGACGTGATCTTGAACGAAACTTAGGTTACTTGTTAAGTACATAAGTTACTAAAATGTAATTACTAAACACTGAGTTGGAGTTTATAAGTCTACTTAGGAAGGATTTATTAGTATTTGTCTGTTTGTGTAATTTAATGTTTCCTGCTTAGCATTTTCTAAGTACCATTTGTTTTAACATTAACTTTCATGATTCATTTGGTTCTAAGCTTCTTTGAGACACGCACGAGTGTTTTTCAAACCTGTTTCATTTTTAGGGTTCCGTACCCAAAGGGTAAAAACGGGCCCCTATTGCTAAGATTCCGCGGTCCGTCTGTCAGTCTGTCCGTCTGTCACCAGGCTGTATCTCATGAACCGTGATAGCTAGCCAGTTGAAATTTTCACAGATGATGTATTTCTGTTGTCGCTATAACAACAAATACTAAAAACAGAATAAAATAAATATTTAAGTGGGGCTCCGTCACAACAAACGTGATTTTTTTGCCGTTTTTTGAGATAATGGTACGGAACCCTTCGTGCGCGAGTCCGTTTCGCACTTGGCCGGATTTTTATTTATTCCAGCCCTCATTAATTTAGTATCTAAATTGATGAAACATAATCTTTCGATAAACATTATTGGGAATACCTTGAAGAACTTAGACATAAAATCTGAAGCCCATATTCTAGAACGATATAAATAGGTACTCAATTTTGATTTAAGAGCATCGATAAAGCGTAGTAATCAAGACTTGTTTATTCTCTTTTAATAAAAAGAATTACCCTTGAAAAAATTATATACTGGTTCTAAAGTGTACTTTTTGCTACATAAATCTTGATTTTTGGCTCTAAAACACAACATCTTAGCAATGGGTTTTGTCCACGTGCTGGAAAACGGCCCACTATCTCACAGAGATAATTCCTGAGACCTAATAGAAAATTAAGCTTAATACACTGCCGAGCAATGAAAAAGATCTAGTGACATAGCACCAAATTACTACTAAACGGGAAAGGCTAGCTTAATGACGCCGTCTGCAATAATGAAGTACATTTAACAGCGCATCATAATATTACCAACTGAAAACGTAAATAATGTATTCAAATTTTAAATTAAATGTGAAAAAATTAAATTAAGGCATTTTGTGGGTGGTACTTTTTCATTGCTCGGCAGTTTAATAAAGTTTAATTGTTCATTGTTATAAAATGACCTTAGAACTATTTATAAAATAAATATGCTACCTGTAACTATTTTAACAAGCCATGTATTTTGAAGGTGGACATCTAGCTAGGTAGTAGCTGAATCTTGGGCAACAGACGAAGGTGTCGTAACCAAAATAAATAAAAAACAATTTTCTTATTTCACATAGGCCTACAGGGGCACTTATAAAACGTTGACAAAAGGTGCACAGTTCGGGTTGGTCGTTTCCTGTGGATAAGAACCGACAAGAAACTCCACGGTTACTCTTTTAAAAAATGGTTTGGTTTTACAATATTTCCATGTTACAGCATTAGTACTTAGATATCGGGGGACAACGTAGGCCCGACAATAAATCGTAAGAAACTTAAAAAAAAAAGATTACACGAGATAAAACGTTAACAAATGTTAACAAGCATCTAGAAATCCAGAAGGCCTACAATGTTCACACATTCACAAAACAATAGATAAAAGAAAAGGTAAAAAAAAGTATGTCTCGCTCGACTAAATTTAACATGTGGCACAAATGTTGTTATCAGTGCTGTAACTATTCTTAGCAAAGGGCTATAAAGATGATTGAAAACCATTGTAAAAAGTCTAATTAAAAGAAGAAGAAGAACCACCCTTACCTATACCACGGGGTCTCATTGCTAAGAAAGAAAATTTGGTTCAAATAAATCTCACTAGATGGCGCGACATGTACACACAATTCAATAGAATTGTGTGTAAAATTAACATTTTCTGGAATTGAACATAAAAATTGTGTTGTTAATGTTCTTGTTTAATCAACTCTCCTAAGTACAAAATTATGGAATATTGGGCTCTTAATTCACATTTCAAAGATTATTTAAACGGATCATTTAAAATGAATGCCAATAGATGGCGCATTTTTTTTATTTCTGAGGCATTCCACTCGATTGTTAAAATTTGCATTGTAATACATTTTGGTGCAAAAAAACTTTAAAAACGTGCAAAAAAAATACTATAAAACGAACCGTCACTGTATTTAAAGAAAAAAATATTCACGAACCTAGGTAACGCTTTTACTTACAAGTCGCTGCTAACACCATCTATTGCCGTGAAACGGGATCGAACGCGATTGATGTACTTACAAAAATAACAAGATTAATCAGATGAAAAACGCTAGTTACGTCGGCACGGTTTCTTTGTATGGGATGAGGCATCTAGTAGTGAGGCTAGTATAATATTATCTGTGTCTATACGTTTTCTTTGCCGAATTAACTTACGCAATTAGACTGCTGAGCTCCAACACCGGGAACATTATCAACCAATTTATAAACCGACTAGCTTCTGCCAGCGGCTTCGCCCGCGCGACAATTGTTTTATCATCCCAAGGGATTAAACCGGGATGAAAAGTAGCCTATGTGGAATTCAGACAATCTATCTCTGTGCCAAATTTCATCTGGATCCGTTCAGCCATTCTGGCGTGATTGAGTAACAAACATACATCCACACATCCTTTCAAACTTTCATTTATAATATTAGTAAGATTACGTAAATGGGACAATTCTTAAAACAGGTATAATTTATAAATTATCAATCTATTAATTAAATTCTACATAGTATCACGTAGGCATCTAAATGATTATCTTATGAACACGTCCGCTAACATTTAGGTTGACGAGTGAAGTCGTTATTGTAACAATGGAGGTCGTTGGGCGGCCATTTTGAGGACTGCTTTATTGACAGATTTTGATGCATGATGTTGTGGCTTGTGATTGTTTTATTCTTTCTTTTCGCAATTGATTTTGAAATGGAATTGGACTTAATAATAAAAACGTTTTCGCAAAAAAATGAACCGACTTCAATATCAAAACACAAAAACGTCGGTGTCTTTCGTGCCTCATGTTTTTATCGTTTTGCGACATCGACTGCCGAAACGAAAGTTATTTTGCACTTTTTAGTGTTTTGTTTTTGAAGTTAGTATTTTTTTTTTGCGAAAATGATTTTTTTTCTCTGTTTTCAGTGTTGGTTCACCATAACTACAAGCAAGCAAGCAAGCGAGCAAGTTCCATAGTAAGGTACCTAAAGTATGACAATATACCCGAATAACTCAATTTACACATTCGTGCTGTTTGTCGCTAAAGAGTTCGGTTGTATACTCCATATCTCAAAAACTGCTTAACCGATTTTGATGAAACTAGCACTATGACCTAAGTTGAGAGATACTTAATTCAATAAAAAAATAATGATCATAATTGGTTTATCCAAACGCGAGAAGATCATGGACAAACATACATACATACAAACATACAGATCAAACTAAGAACCTTCATTTGTAGTCGGTTAAAAAAGACATAAATGAGCACCTGTAATTTTGCTAATTAGGTTCTTTTTAAGTGTCAGTAAGGGCAATGGTAAAATTGCTCAATAAGAAATAGGTTGCAGCAGAAAAGTTAGCGATGAATTATTTAAAAAATAATTTACCTGACAGCCCAGGTAGAATTATTTTATTTTATTTAGTTTTTGTTTGAGATGGGTTTGCCCTTGACTCTAGTCTAGGTCAGAGGTGACAGATACAGAGCCGACGATGGAGTGGGCTTACAATAAATAAATAAATAGATAAATAATTTTTGCCCACGAGAATTGTTTTGTACCTGGCTAAACTTTAAATTTCTCTTAACTCTTTATAAAAGAGCTTTTCCGCTGCGCACTGCATCCGATTTGAATAAGAATAAACTTCATGTACAATAGTGGTACATAGTCGGACTTAATGCCACAAGGCATTCTGTATCAGTAAACCTTTAGGTTAACTAGGACAACATTGTGAAAAGGTACAAAACAATATCTAAAAATAACATCATGTATATGAAAATGTATATACTTACATATCTATTAATAATGCACATATACAAATAAAATAGACTTATAAATACTTCATCATCATCAACATCATCCTATTAATGTTCCCACTGCTGGGACACAGGCCTCCTCTCTGTGAGAGGGAATGGGCCATAATCCAACGCGGGCCCAACGCGGGTTGGTGGATGTCTTCGAATTTTTAGTTCTAGGACATGCCGGTTTCCTCACGATGTTTTCCTTCACCGTTTTGACAGCAATGGTGATGAAATAATTTACACAAAGTAAAGCGCCTGCCTGGGCTCGAACCCACGACCTACAACTAGTAAGTCGCGACCGATACCACTGGGCCACCACTGCTCTCTCTATATATACTTCAACAAATACCAATAAAAAGCGAGAAACCTATTAATAATTACTATAGTCATAGTAATTATTAATAGGTTTCTCGTTTTTAGATGAGAGCAATTTTTTCGTTATATTTGGAATCAGATCGGATGCAGTATGCCGTAACGCCTAGCCAATCATTGTGCCAAACCGTATACCTACCTACTAAAGCTAGTATGATTTTAGAATCTAAAACCAACATTATCTTGAACAAAATTCTTATCTTTAGGCTCTGTTTCCTAGACCGGATGAAGATAGAAATAATGAGAGGAGCAATTATTATTTCAATGCTACGAAGTACAAAATCAAATTAATTAACGTGTTTCATAACTAGGAATTAACAATGTAATGAATAAAAAAAACTTTTTTACAAAAAAATACTACCGACTTCCAAATAAGAAAACTAGGAAGTGAAAAATAACTTTATTTTTGGAAGTCGGTGTCTTTGGTAGGTACCAAATGTTTAAGTTATGGACACCGACTTCCAAAAATAAAGTTATTTTTCACTTTCTAGTTTTCTTATTTGGAAGTCGGTAGTATTTTTTTGTAAAAAAGTTTTATATTTTTTTACTTTTTAGTTGTACCAACCTAATAGGGAAGTAGTTAAGTAAGTACCTATAACGACAGAATAGATTACCCGAATAACATGAAACTTGAATATAACCGGTGAAATAAGAGATCTGCATACCGCTTTTGAGCGTACTGGCGTGATGTTATGTTATGAAATGGCATAAACAATAAACAGACATGCGATTGCAGCAATCCCGAGAGATTTGCCGTTATTTATTGAAGAGTCCTGTTGTATATCTCCGAAGTTCTTCATCAGATCTTCACCAAATTAAAATGGGACCAATTTCGGAATATATTATTTCAAACAAAAAAGAATTTTCAAAATCGGTCCACAATTGACGGAAATATCGGTGAACATACAAAAAAAACAAAAAAAAACGTACATAATGTCGAACATATAACCGCCTCCTTTTTTGGTAAGTCGGTTAAAAACTAAAGCTAATGTTATACAGTCTGTTAATAATCAAAATACAAACGAAGATTTTGCCTTAATCACAGAAATGAGCGGTACAACAATTTCATACTATTGGCAAATATAACTTTAACGTTCATATCGTGAAAGTTTGTGTGGATGGCTGAATGGATGTTTGTTACTCTTTCTCGCAAAAACTACTGAACGGATTTTGATGAAACTTTACAGAAATATAGCTTATACATCAGAATAACACAGACGCCATAATTTATAAATATATTGGGAAAAGTATACCACGTGGCCATAGTTTTTAATTATGTATACATTCGTCTGATTTGCTTAAGTACAAAAAAAGTACCAGGAGAACAGAAAAATTAAGTAAAAACAATCTGTGGCTGGAATCATGAGTGGTAAACTCTCAAACTACCAGGAAAACAGAATCATAAAGAAAAGAGGTATTTCAGGAGGCTAGAATGATGTGTGGTAAATAAAGAATCACAAACTACCAGGAGTACAGCATCATGAAGTAAAATACCTAAGAGTAACAACACTAACAATATGCAATTTGTTTACATTAATTATAAAAGGATTAAGTACTAATTCCACGAGCAAAATATCATTACCGTGCAAAGCCGCGGGGTCCAGCTGGTACACAATAAGTACCAAATAGAGAAGATTTCAAAATCACCTTTAGGCAGGTGGATGCTATTTTCCCCTCCTCCTTTTTACCCTGGATTTTAAGTAGCGAATGGTGTTTCCATGTTCATATAAGGAAAGCCGGTAAAAAATAATAATTCTCTTAAAGTGTTTCCATGTCGTTTTAGTTCATTCTGCAGTCTTACAATATATTCAAGTTTTTAAAGATCTACATATCGTTGCAGATATACTTTACATCATAATAATAACAGATAAACGTTACATCATACATCTAGTAATCTCGCTACGATTGCGCGGTCTTCTCATCTTCAAACGTATAATTGCGATATTATGACTTTTTGTGGGATTGCTGGCAATATTATGAACAGGTATTTTAACTACTCCTATAGACATTATTCATAATGTTTTGACACTTTTTCCCCATGGGAGTAGGCAGAAACACAAGAGCCTGCTACGATCTTTCAGGAGCTCGACACAAAGGCACCAACTATTCGATGCACAACTACCGACGCAACATCTGAAATCGGTAGTCACCCTGTCAAGACCCGGTTGATGAGCATAGCAAACTGTGGGTGGCAGGACACTTTTCCTCCACCCACTCACTATTTACCTCCAAGCGAGCATCTCCCAGCAGGACCTAACCTTCCGTGGTCTACCTGACAATCCCTGCAACGCCTCAGTTCCCAAGTAGGAAGATGTAACGCCAACCTCGCAAAATGAGATCAAAAGTTTAACCATGGATTTCCTTGCCGGTTCTTCTCCATAGGAAACGACCAACCCGAACCGTGCACCTTTTGTCGACGTTTTATAAGAGCCCCTGTAGGCCGATATGAAATAAAAAGACTGGATTTTTTTTAATTTTGTTTACGACACCTTCGTCTGTTGCCCAAGATTTAACCACTACCTAGCTAGACGTCCACCTTTAAAATACATGGCTTGTTTGATGTTTGATTTTTTAATGGGGCTACCTCGATCGAACAGCTGCAGGTTATGCATGTGGTGTCGAGTCACGTCCGACACGCACTTTGCCGGTTATTGTTTTAAAATAAGACAAATAATTACAAGACGTCTGACAAAAAACACATCCTGGTTGAAATTATATTTAATTACCGACGAACTGCAGATTATTTTACATCAAAACCAGCAGCAAGCGTGAAGTTTTGACTTATTAAATTAGAATATTATACAAAACAACAATACCTGAGCTCTAACTTGATATTATCGTTTCTGACGTCAATTTGTGGTCTTATAACAACTTGAAGACCTATTCCCCGAAGAGTTATGCAGTATCTATAGAAACCCATAATTATTTCCTAACTAGTCAGGGGAACCAAGTAAGAGGAGGCAAGCCTGTAACAATTTTGCCCGACGTGGAATTTGAACCTAGGACTGCATGTTCAGCAGAAGTGTTTACCACCACTAAAACAGCGAAGCAGTCCTTGGTCGCGTTACCTCTCAATATTTTAAAAACTTACAGAAACCTGCTTCGAATCTCGTTATAGGTTTGCTATACAACTTTTGGAGCTAAATATAATATAGGAACTATTAAATAAAAACAAAACTTGCAGATAATTTCACAGATTATTATATTCCGTCGAATTAACAAAATTGTTCTGTCACAATTTATCAGATTATGATCATAAATATCCAAAATGGCGCGCAATTGTATAAAATTAATTAACTTTTTTGTTGTTTATTAGGGAAAAAAATACAGGTAGACTTTTATACGCTTACTGGCTGTGGCCCGCGACTTCGTCTGCGTAGCAAAGTACTTCGAATAACCTATTTTTTATATCGCGCAATAATATTGTAGGTATGTGAGCCGATTTATTTGAGAAATTATTCGTTCACCATACAAACTTCCACCACCCCATTCCAACCCCTTAAGGATGATTTCCGGTATAAAACTGTCCTATGTCCTTTCCAGGGTCAAAAACTATCTTCATACCATAATTGCATCTAAATCGGTTCAGTATTTTAGGAGTGAAAAGGTAACAGACAGACAGACAGACAGAGTTACTTTCGAATTTATTTATAATATTACTAGCTGTTGCCCGCGACTTCGTCCGCGTCAAACTCGTAAAAAATATATTTTTATTTTTTTAGTTTCCCGCCGGAACTATGAATTTTCTTGTGATTAAATGTAGCCTATGTTACTCGAGTGAAATGCCCGTCAAAATCGGTCCAGCCGTTTCGGGGATTACCCGGAACAAACAGACAGACAGACAGATAGACAAAAATCTTAAAAGTTGCTTATTTGTTGTTAGTACCGTATATAATTTCACGTGCATTCAATAAAACGTTGTTATTTTAATATTACATACAGACACTTCAATTTTATTTATTTGTATGTATTGTATTTATTGTATAGATTAGTATTAGAATATTAACTATATATTATAATAAAATAAAAACGAACAATTCTTATATATATATATTATATACTGAATCTCGCAAAAAGCTCATGAAATTTAGTACGCAGGGTGTTTCGGGGGCGATAAATCGATCTAGCTAGATTTCATTTTTAGAAAACGTCGTTTTCTCTATTTTCACCCGAGCAGAGCTCGTTCGCCCAGGTACTAGTTTATAATAGTATTAGTATGGATGTCAGCACAACACATATTTACATTAAGTAATTCCTTATAGTCGTAACCTAGAGAAAATGAGCCATTTCCTGACATTGAATTAATCGTAGATAAGGCTTACTTCGGTGAAGGTTGCGGGGATCCGCTGGATGCGAAACGCACGCGACCGGTCAATGTTGCGACGCTTGGGGCAGGCCTATGTCCAGCAGTGGACGTCTTTCGGCTAATATGATGATGATAATGATGAAGGCTTTCTTCAATCTACCTAGCGTTTTCCCAACTATGTTAAGGACGGCTTCCATTCTAACCGGATGTATAGCAGTATTTAGTTATAAGTTTGACGTGTATCTGTGCGTCTGTTTGTGGCATCATAGCTCCTAAACGAATGAACCGTTTATGATTTAGGCTTTTTTTTTGAAAGGTGACTTTACCGAGAGTGTCCTTAGCTATGTTTGATTGAAATCGGTTCAACCGGTGAAAAGTAATTCACATTTTACTCTTTGAATCTGAGTTTTGTCATAATTACGTGTTTCGATAGATTGTCGATTGAAGCGTGTCTATTACTATGTATATTATATATAGTTTAAAAAGCAATCATGCTTAAAAATAAAAATAAAATTTAAATTTAAAAAACCCCTAATGGAGCAACTGTGAATCTGACCTCCACAACCCAGCAACTGGGTAAAACAATATACCTTAACTGAGTGGTGCGAGGATTCGTAGTGGACCCTCAGCTGTGCACGCACATATTTCTCGCACACACTTCTCGCCTGCAACCCTCGCATACATATTGCGCTGTTTTGTATGTACCTCTGCTAGTTTTTGTCCACCAGAGCTGTGCTAAGCCTTAGTAGGAAAATAAAGTGATCCCATTAGCGGCCCTTTTCCTCACAAATTCTTGATCAAAATTTCAGAAACCGCAAGGAAACATGCTCTACAATATCAAGGCCAAACCGCCAGAGCCCAAGATTTGTAACTAAATAGACCTCATTAGCATCTATTGTACAAATTGCAGTGATCATGTTACTAGAGATAATGAGCGTAAAATTAATTATATTATTGTGTTTGTCACTTGATATTCTGCTAATTGACCCATGCCATACTGGAAGCTGACTCAGACCAAGTTAGGAAATACTTGGCAGGGGATGTTCAAGCATTCAGAATGCACGGTAGAGTAAATTTTTATTACTTGTACATTTTTAATTTAGATTTAATAATGTTTGACGTTCAAAAGTGCCGCTTATTGGCCTAGTTGAAATAAATATATTTGACTTTAACTTTGACAGAAATCTTTATAAGAATTTGCAGGCGATTAAAGACAAAATTAATAATTTCATAATTACTTCGTAACTTTAATCAAAGCTGAAAATCGTTCACTGCTGGACATACGCGAAGGTGACTATCAAAGGTCTTCAAATGACAGCCTGGACAACAGCATAATGTGCTTGCCGCGGCACGGAGGAGTGTCGGTATATAATTAATGGCCACCCATCAACAAAGCAACCTCGACAAGCAATCGGCGGCAAAACATCGACCAGTTTGGCTATTAGTACCTTTTCAAAACCTCCTAGGTAGCAAGTGAAGATATATTGTTGAAAGTACACTTCATAATTAATTGTATTTTGACAAATTGTATTTTATTTTATTGACATTGTCATTTTTATTTTGCTTTTTTTTCCATTATTTGACTATTTATCTAGACTTTATTTTGACATTCATTATTTTATCATTTTTATTCTGTATCATCATTTATTTTACAATTCAAAATGTACATTATGAATTCTTCAAGTTATATTAATTGTATAATAATCTAGGTATACTACACTAAATTACTGTGCTCGACATTTTATATTGTATTTTATCTTGTTGACATTGCCATTTTTATTTAATTTGTATTATTTTGTTTGCCATTTTATTTGACTTTTATATTTAAACTTTAACTGACATTCTTTATTTTACAATTGTTATTTTGTAGCATCATTTAATTTAATTTAAAATATTTTTTTCTAATTACTTAATATTTTTTTTATATATTTTACTCAAATGCTGTGCCCGACAGAGACATAATGTGAACTATATTACTATTTATAAGATCTCGTTAAACACATGTGTTATGTAATAAAGATTTGAATTTGAAAGTCTTACTCATTTGCTCCATCCATTTATTTATTACAATAACTCAATTACAATCTACGAGTAATGTTCGATCGTCTATCAAATCCGGCCATCAAACATAATCCACTGCTAGACGCAATCCTATTCTAATTTACAACAAAATACTTCTATGATACGAGAAATATTAAAAATAGATGCAAATTTGTTTTTTTTTTCTAAAACCGATCACATAAATCAGGTGATGCATAAATAAGGATACATTCTGAAACAAATACACGTGACTTTTTGAATGACACACTTTTTTTGAACTTGTTTTGTAACACATACATTTTAAAAGTTGCTTTATTTTAAACATACCGTTTAAAGACTATTCCCCGATTTCTGAATTGAGTCTTAGCCTTTTTTATGGGCAAGCCCGTCCCAACCACTGGATGTCTGAAAGCCAAAATCAACATTGACGACCACCAGTAAAGCGTCGCTGCAATGAAGCTGAACGAGTCCCTCAATCCCGCAACCTTCTGTAGTTTCTATCCACCCACTTTGAAAATAGGTGTGATTATACATAATGACGTAGAACTTAGAACTTACAAGCTGTCCCCATACCATCTCAAACAAATGTAGCAAATGGGCAAATGGTGTAACAACCCGACTTTGTCTTAAATTACAGAATAATCGACAACGCCATCTACTGGCATTACCGAAACCAGTATACAACGCTATGTTCGTTTTGGTCCGTGTTTTGTTTCTGTCATGTATCAGAGATGGCGCTGTGATCGTAAAACGTATGAGAAAATGAATTTTCGGCATCATTTTGTTTTTCTATACTAATATTATAAAGAGGAAAGATTTTTTTGTTTGTTTGTTTGTTTGTTTGTTTGTTTGTACCGAATAGGCTCCGAAACTACTGGACCGATTTAAAAAATTCTTTCACCAATAGAAAGCTACGTTATTCCTGAGTAACATAGGTTATTTTTTAATCCCAAAAACGGGTCCTGTGGGGTGGCCCACGGGAGCGAAGCCGCGGGCAACTGCTCGTCTTTAATAATTCCGATATTTGAGTGTTACTAACACGACTGTTCTATACCTCCGCATATCCCTTCAGGGTTTACAATTGTGAAGTTATCATACTATGCTACATTAGAATATTTCCCCAATTGCCCTACTAAGAATGCACGTATTGGCTTCGTGTATTCGTGATAGGTCTCTTCCAGTTGCATTGTATATGTCGACACCACTCGGTGAGTCAGAATAAACAATAGCCTTCTCATTTGGTACGTCTGCGGCTTTATTACCGCTAATACTAAGTTACGCAACGTGATCTCTGACTGAAATAAATTCACTTCTGTATTTTTAATTAGCACGCTTTTATTTCTATGTAACGGAATCTTTGAACATGATTTTCTCACCCTTCAAAATATCGGATTAATTTGAAACTTTGCACACTTATCAAGTCGAAAGTTTCAAATTAATTAATAAAAAAATATATAATAATAAAAATAAAATATTATATTAAAAAAAAAAACATAATTTAAATTCTTATTTTATAATTTTTTATTAAATAATATATATATATTTTTTTTTTGTCTTGTCGTCGGTCCCGATGACAATGCAATAATATAAATAGTTTGTCCCATTATCCTTACCAGAATCTTCAGGATTAGCGATTAAACTAAAAAATATATTTTAAAAAAACAAAAACACACGCTTTAATAGAAAACCAAACTAAAAAGTAGAAAATAATTTTCCATAAAAATTTTAATTAGGAATAGTGTAATTTATAAAAAATGTTTTGTCGTAAAAAAAGCGTGGGGTACTTGATGTAAATTGTTATAATATTTTATTGACAGATATTGATAAAAGTCGAAAGTTTTGAAAATATCTTAAAATACATACATAGACTGATAAACACATTACCCTCCTTCGGCAGTCGGGTTAAAAGCACCCCAGGCCGACCCCAACATAGTTGAGAAAAGGATATGTAGATTGATTATTTTGTATCTTATAATAGTTTTAGGGAAAATGCATGAAAAAAAAAGTTATTTGAACACTTTATTGATAAAAATACAAAAAAATAGAATACTATTAGCGAAAATAGAAAAAAAAATTGATCGAAATATCTAAAAATGAACGGGATACGGGAAAATATTATCTGTCCCTCTCTACGAAAACGGCGTTTTCTTTGGCAGTTGTACGGGCGTCATGCTATCTGACGTCAGATGGCATGTTCGACTCTTTCTATTTGTCAACTTTGAAGCTTTATAACTTCGACTCTGAACAAGATATTTAAGAAAATCTTTCATATTTGTTTACTATAGCTAATAAGTAATTCATTTAGCAAATAAAAAAAATACATGCATATTCCATATTGAGAACGAACGTACAGCTTCCCACTGGAATGACTCAGTAGCAGCCGGAGTCCGGATTTTTGTCCGGTCAGGCTGGAATACTTAGAATGGCGGAATACTTGGGACTTAAACGTAAGTGCAGGTACTATAGGAACACTGTCTTCTGCTTAAGAATTCTGGGAATACAGGGAAAGAGACGTGGTCGCTCACAATGAGCATCATCAGAAGGCTTAGTATCACCCAAAGGGCAATGGAGAGCGCTACGCCCGGAGTTTCTTTGCGTGATCGAATCAGAAATGAAGACATCCGCAAGAGAATCAAGGTTACCGACATAGCCCGAAGAATTGCCAAACTTAAGTGGCAGTGGGCAGGGCGGATGGCCGTTGGAGCCGAAAAGTTATGGAGTGGCGACCACGAATCGGGAGACGCAGCGTTGGAAGGCCTCACTCTAAGTGGAGCTACGAACTGGACAACGCTGCTGGAATCCGGTGGATGCAATAAGCACAGGACTGATAAGTGTGGCGAAGCTTGGGGCAGGCCTATGTCCAGCAGTGTTGAGGCAAGATGATATGTGATACCATTACCAACTACTCGTATGTTGTCCAGTCTTACCGAATAGTTAAAACCTTGTATCTCTCTATCTTACAAACGAGTAAATATCAACTATCTGACTTCAATTAATCTGACCATCTCTGCTAGTCAACAGGGTATAGAGGTTCAAATAAATCTACGGGATTGAATATTTGCAATAATTTAGTCCTGGCGCAAGTCTCTCATTAATTCTTGAATACCCGGATTCGTTCCAAGTTTAATCCATTTGGGTAGCGACCCGTTTTGTATTATGAGTTGAAATATAAATCATTCTGTCGGATTTTGTGAAACAAAGCTTAGTATACCTGCTGGATTAGGACTTCGGAGATCCTAGTTTAGGAGTCCAAAATATTAAATTACTAGCTGTCCCGGCTTCGCTTCCGTCAACTGGCTATCTACCCTACCTACCTTACCTACCTACCCTACCCTACCTACCTTACCTACATGATTGTTGCGTAACTTAAACCGTTTACGCAGCGGACGCAACGGAAGCTCTCAAAAAGGAATATTTTTTCCCGTTTTTGCAACATTTTTCATTTATTCTTCGCTCCTGTTGGTCGTAGCGTAATGTTATATAGCCTATAAACTTCCTCAATAAATGGACTATCCAACACAAAAATAATTTTTCAACTCCAACCAGTAGTTCCTGAGATTAGCGCGTTCAAACAAACTCTTTATCTTTTTTCGGATATCGCTGCATATGCTGAGATAGGAGCCTTTTTAGTCTCGCAAGGGGTTTTTATTTTAATTATTGTTTAATTCTATGCTTTTTCGCGTGTCTCCTGTGAGGGTCACAAATAAATATTTTTTCTTTCTTTCTTTCTTCTTTATCTTTATAATATTAGTATAGACGTAAATTTTCATGAACGGACATTTACATAATTGAATGTTTTATGAAATATATTAATCTAATTAAACAATTTGCAGACTAGGTAAAGTTATTATAATTATTTATCAACTTTGCAATCATTATTTTAACCTTGTATATTTACCCAATTAATACACTCAACTACTTAAACACAACTAGTCAAATATTAAACTTAATTCTTCTTTTTCTTAAGCAGGCAACCGGTTAGCTCATAATCAAACTTGCGAGTTAATTTATTTTTAATTCATGTCGACATCTTTGACGCCTAATAGCCAAGTTGCTAGATTGCGTCTTAGAGGTCACGCGTTCGAATCTTTTCCTAATATGCAATACATATTGCAAATTGTTTTTGACAAAAAACTCGTAATGATGTTCTAATGATTTCTTATGACTGGTCGAAAATGACGATTTGCGGTTTTTCTAGAGGATATCTCACAATCATCAATTATAATGATTGTCTGGTTTTTAGGGTTCCGTACCCATTGGGTAAAAACGGGACCCTATTACTGAGACACCGCGGTCCGTCTGTCTGTCTGTCCCAGGCTGTATCTCATGAACCGCGATAGCTATACAGTTGAAATTTTCACAGATGATGTATATCTATTGCCGCTATAACAACAAATACTAAAAACAGAATAAAAAAAATATTTAAGTGGGACTCCCATACAACAAACGTGATTTTTGTGCCGTTTTTTTGCGATTATGGTACGGAACCCTTAGTGCACGAGTCCGACTCGCACTTGGCCAGTTTTTCTATATTACATCACAATAATTGTTGAAACGATTACAATTATCATTGGGGTATATTTGTCATTAGGGTGTATTTAACGACTGGCAATTTGTGATAATGACAAGATTAGTCGATTAACCATAACTGAAACTATAAATGTTTAAAAAAAAACTTGATAGTCACTCGAAGAATGGAAGGTAGAACAACACAATGATGTTTATGTTTTAATTATTCTTATTCTTAATTTAATTCTCACACTATTATAGCAAAAGAAAATAAAACTTACGGTTATATTTCCAATCTTCAAAGACACGAAAACATTAACTTTACAAAATACAAATAACTGCACAACACAACACAGACACTGCAAAATTCTTAATTCGTAAATAAATTTAATTTAATCCGCGTTCTAAATTCAAAAGCCTCCACGTCCGAACTCGTCGAACGTTGGTATAACACTGAACTTGAAATAAAAATCGTACAACTCCCGCGCAGGTTGGCGCCTTGCTTACCTTCAAGAAACAGCGTACAAAAACCTGCCTTTATGAAGAGAACATAGAGTTCAAGATCGCTTTTTTGCTGTTATTGCTAATCATTAGATGGTTGTCTTGTAATTTATAATATTTTGCGGATTTTCCACTCAAAGCTAACATGCTTAGTCAATATACTGGATGCTCTTTGTTAAGACTGTCACGGTTTTTTCATCCAGCTGGACTTTTGACCTTCTACTTTATTAATTTTTGCATAATTATTTATACACGATTATCTAGCTGGAATTATGATAATTTGCCCTATGACTGGTTATTGAAGGCCTATGGTATCTAGAAAGAAAATAATTATGCTCTTAAAATAATTCCATGACTCTACATTTTTAAAAGCATATTTTTTTATAAGAGAACTTTGGCTCTAATTATTTAGCTATTACCTAATCAGGTAATACCTAAAAAAGGAGGAGCTCGTGGCTAAATAACAAAAGCCGCACGGGTCCATCATCAAGGTTAAGCAACGCTTGACGAGGTCGGTCTGTCGATGGGTCACCATTTCAACATACCGAGTTTCCTCCGTGCCTCGGAAAGCATGTTAAGCTGTTGGTCCCGGCTGCCATTTGAAGATCTTTGACAGTCGTTACGTGTAGTCAGAAGCCTGAGATCTGACACCAGTCTTGCCAAGGGGTACCGTTACCCAGTTACTGGGTTGTGGAGGTCAGATAGGCAGTCGCTCCATGTAAAACACTGGTACTCAGCTGAATCCGGTAAGACTGGAAGCCAACCCCAATATAGTTGGGCAAAGGCTAGGCTGACTGAAAAACCCTAATCAGGTAATAGTGGAATAACTATATTTTACCGAACACAATTCTTTTTAAATAATTTAAAGTAAATTCGCGCCTACAATGCCCGAATTATTTTGTAATAGGAAGCTAACGATTCCCATCCTCACAAATCCTGCTTACCTGCACAAATCTGGACTTCAAGCTACATGAAAAAAAAATATCATCTTTCTGCCCTTGTCTGAAGTTACTTTTTTTTTTTTTTACTATGTATAGGCCTGTGTTTGACCACAATCTCAGCGTGGTCAGTGATGATGTGGCCGATGGTGGTAAGCACATAAAGCCTAGAAGGGAACTGGCTCTCAAGTGCTGCTGTCGGAACACACCGGAAGGTGCTTGGCGACAGATTTTCAACTTGAGGGTGGTTACCAGCCAGGCGGGTACTACAAAGTACCCTACCACCGTGCTATGGTTTCCTCACGATGTTTTCCTTCACCGAAAGCTCAGGCTCATTGTAGGATTCGAACCCGCGACCTTCGTCTCGGTATCCGACGTCAGTTGACGTCACTACCACTGAGCTATCATCGCCTTAATACTTGAGATTGGCGCATCACGTTTTATTTTATTTATTTGGGAAAACAAACGACTACACACTAAAGCAATACATAAAATTTGGCAAGAAGAAAAACAAATGTGCACCCAGCGACATTTTCCACATAATATACAAAAAAAAAACATTTTACAAAATTAATACGACTTGCGCTTATACATTAGATTTTTTTTTTTATAAAATATAATTTCGTGCTTATTGATAAAAATTAAATTAAAAGGCATGTGTACAAAGAAAGATAAGAAGTTATATAAAATAAATTGAAATAATAATATAAAATTTAAATTATAATAAAAAAAAAAAAAAAACAATCGAAACAAAAAATATATAATATTTTACGGATGAAAGGCTTTCTTTCGTTTTCTTCTGATGTTCGTATGTATATTGTTCCTATCTAGACCAAAGTCGTGGGCCAATTTTGATGATCCTTACGTCAATCGATTTGTCTTAATCTTGCGAGTGTCACTGGCTACATTAAAATTGAAAAAAAGAAAAATGGAGAATTTTGATATTGTGGGGTCCGATTTTTTTTTCGTTTAATCCCTTTTTGTGGGGTATCAAAATGAAGTGTTTTAAGTGGTGATTACAAAAATATATAACACTTGTGTATTTAAAAGTAATTCGAAAAAAAAGATAACTAAATAGATACAAATAAAAAAGTTAACTCAAAAATCAAAAAACGCGACTGCTGAAGAAAACCATGCTGTGCAGTCGGAGGACACCTACATTTGGTTTTATTCAGTCAGCTCGCGATTATGTATCCTGCGACTGCACAGCTTGATGTTTTTTCTTGTTTACGTCATTTTTGTCCGCTTCTGAAGCAGTCGGGTTTTTTTAAATTAACTTTTATATTATTTCTCACACAATCCCCCTACACTTACAAATTCATGACTGAACATCCTAATAACATGTTTCATAAACCGGGATTCGATAAAAGGACCTGTTGCTCAACAGTTGCACTTACGATCACCACACAAACGAGGCAGTCGACAGAAAAGATTCACGCAAAAGTTTATGTCTTTGTAACGCCAAAAAGGACCTAAAGACCAGACTAAAATCATTCTGCCCAACGGTTTCCCAACTACGTACCAGTATTTTTCTGGAACAACCGCCTGTCTGACCTCCAAGACCCAGTAACTGGGTAGCACGATACTAGAGTGTCTTAGAGAGCAGACTTATACTTCTAAAAACTAAAGGGTCTTTCAACAAGGACGGGTCGATGTTAAAATCGAATAAAACAAGATGTGTGTGAGATATTAACGAAATTTATTTTTTATTTAAAAGGCCCATTTATGCCATTATGGATGGAATATGACATCGTTCAAATGTCCACCGCGGCTTCGTATGGTGGCACGAATCCGAGAGGTCCAATTTTTTATGACTCTGCTGCATAGATCGAGCGAGCGCTACAGATCAATGATAAACAATTTCTTTTGGCTTGAATTGAACAATATGGACGTGAACGACATGTGGTTCCAGCAAGATGGCGCTACTTGCCACACAGCGAACGACACAATCGACATTCTGCATGAACGGTTTGAGGGTAGAGTTAGAGTTCCGCTAGACTTTTTCTTGTGGGGTTTTCTGAAGTCGCAGGTCTATGCCAATAAACCACATTCGAGAAAGCCAACATAACGCAGGCCATCGCTCGGATTCAGCCGGATCTATGCAGCAGAGTCATTAAAAATTGTACCTCTCGGATTCGTGCCACCATACGAAGCCGCGGCGGACATTTGAACGATGTCATATTCCATCCATAATGGCATAAATGGGCCTTTTAAATAAAAAATAAATTTCGTTAATATCTCACACACATCTTGTTTTATTCAATTTTAACATCGACCCGTCCTTGTTGAAAGACCTTTTATTAAGCCAATAGACTTTTACGCAATCCCAACTTGGCTTGCCTAAGACCTTACCTCACTTAACCAAATTCACGAAACTAGACCGTCCAATCCGATTATAGCCATTTTTATCTTTCCAATCCTTCACAGGATGCCTTGCTCACCTAATCCACACAGTTGTCCATTCTGGGACATCCTTGCCAACCGGTTAGCCTTATTGACATCCAGCTAGATAAGTTTTGGACATCCCTCAAGGTCTATCCTGAGACTAGCGTGTCAAGGTTGTGTGTGGCAAATCAATAATTATATTGGCCGTTTTGATTTTAGTGAGATTGATTTATTGGATACTAGCTTTTACCCGCGGCTTGCTTCCTAAGCCTTTTTACAGGATACGTGCATTTTTGCCGGGATAAAGGTATACGGCACTATTCTTCTTTTTAATCGACTTCAAAAAAGGAGGAGGTTCTCAATTCGTAGCAATCTTTTTTTTATTTTACCCGTTTACTCAAAGACGCTTGAACCGATTTGGAAATTTATTCTTTTGTTTGAAAGGATATCCTTCCCAGGTGGTCACATGGTCATCAGGTCAGGATCTAAAGATGTAATTAAGGAGAAATCGAGGGAACTCCTCAAATATTATAGGCATATATTTAGTGATTTTGGTATTTTCATCAACAATGCAATCATTTGTACTCAGAAAGTATCGATTGGTAAAATGGAACTGATGAAGATGACCACAGATGGCCACTGGAACTCCTTAATGCTTAGTATGTCACAGGTATAGCCCTCGCCCAACTTCTTGGCCGCCCTGATGTTGGTTTACCGGATGCGCGAGGCACGAAACGGTTCTGTTTTTGTATGAGATTTTCTACTGCGCAGCCATTGTAGCCAACTTCAGGGCGGCCAAGAAGTTTGGCGACAACTATATAAGATATCACGAATAGTACTATGAATAAGCAAATAAATAAATAAATAACATTTAAAAAAAAATGGTGCTAATGAAAATGGTACAATCCAACTGATCTGATGATGAAGCCGGAAGGTAGGCACTGGAACTCCGAAATAAACAATGTATCCTAGTCGTGTTTGGGCTTATTAGAATCTTCCATGAGATGTACTTTGGCTATAAATGATTTTCATGGTAACCGGAGGTACCTGCCAAAACTAAAAAGAGACAAAATAAAAACTTTTTTCCTAAAAATCAAACCGACTTCCAAAACAAAACACTACAAAGCGAAAAATAACTTTTTTTCCTAAGTCAGTGTCGGAAAAACGGGAAACATCACGTTACGACCAATAGGAGCGGAGCTTAAATGTTTTTTTTTGCAAAAACGGGAATAATTATTCCTTTTTGAGAGCTTTTGCGTGCGCTGCGTGAACGGTTTAAGTCACGTAATATCATGTATGGTGGAATTGTTTCTGTTTAAAAGTGCTAATAACAAGTCCTTTATATAATAATATGTTTATCTTTTAAGATTGACTCACTATAACCTTTTTTAGGGTTCCGAAGTCAACAAGGAACCCTTATAGTTTCGCTCTGTCCTTCTGTCCGTCCGCAGCTTAGCTCAGAGAATCTAAGTACTAGAAAGCTATAATTTGGCATGTATATGTCGCAGGGACATGATAAAAACAGGGATTTGGTCAATTCCCTAAGAGATTTGATCAAATCACGGAGGATGTTAAAATAACAACACAATTTTATCATTTCCCTAAACAAATCTAGTGATTTGAACAAACCCCTAAATTGATTCAGTGAAAAGATAATAAAACATGTCCAGTTCTTGTTTACGTCGCGCTCGCGCTTGCTTGTCAGTTGAATTAGTATTTGTGTGGCAGAGCCGAAGGAGCCCCGCTGTGCGGGGCTCCTATTTCTGTATGCAGGGTCTAAAGTAACCTAACACGAAGGAGATGACGGGAGCTGAGTTCGCTCGCTTTGCTCGCTCACTTCAGCTCCCGTCATCCCCTTCGAACCTAACCTGTCCGTGTCGGGGTGCCCTAAGTTCCCGAGCTCGCTACGCTCGCTCTTATAAACCTTTAAATTACTACAGAAAAGTTATTTTTGTCATTTCACTGAACCAATTTTGAGATTTGTTCAAATCACTAGATTTCTTTATTGGGATTTGTCAAATCACCAGATTTGTTTAGGGAAATGATAAAAACGTGTTATTATTTTAACATCCTCCGTGATTTGATCAAATCGCTTAGAGATTTGATCAATTCCCTGTTTTCATCATATCCCTGCGATATATATACATATTAATAATTCCGACCAAGTGGTAACAGCTAGTTAAAATATAGGTCTAAATCTTAGTATTAACGTCGTAACTAATACGAGTATATTATGAGGTAAAACTGTATTTTTGTTTGTAAACGGTAATCTCTGAAAGTAGGTACGGCAGCCTTATTGCTTAAAGTGAATTCAGCAAGGCAAAGGGTTTGACCCCATGATAGAGTAGGAACAATCGTCCATCACTTAGGCGGAAATCCACATCACGTATTTCATCTCGCATGTGATTGGGAAGTTTTGTTTAAATATAGAAAGTAATAACAGACCACTGTCTCTTAAGATACAGGTAACCCTAGTTTAAGAGGCAGATTTCACTATTTTTTTTTTTTTTAAACTTTGCCCCACACTAGGAATTTCTTCCTGTATAGTGGGTGTGTTTACAAACATATAAACTCACATACACAAACACCCAGAGCCGGAACAACTATCTGTAGGTCATCCAAATATTTGTTCCGTGCGGGAATCGAACCCGCGACACGCAGCGCAGCAGTCAATCGCTCAACCACTGCGCCAACCGTGCACAGATCGTTTACAGATCTTGTTCATACAGCACCTGTCTAAGTCTCTTCTACCAAACAGTTGCAATTTTTTATTTGTAATTATTGAAATAATAAATCAAATTAATGTTTTTACTTATAGACCATAAAAATTGTAATCTGTGTATCTGTAAATTTTTAGTACAAATATTTTTTTTATTTAATATTATTATTGTTGGTCAATTGTGCATACTCTTTCATGGTGTTAAACCCTTTGCCTTGCCAAATTTACTTACGCAATTAGGCTGCTGATCTCATTCCGAAAAACACACAGATAAGCTATCTACCAATTAGGGGCCGATTTCTGAATTGAGTATTTGAGGTTAAGAAAGAAAGAAAGAAAGAAAAAATATTTATTTGTGACCCGCACAGGAGACACGAGAAATAAGCATAAAAATTAAACAATAGTAAAACTAAAAAACCCCGTGCGAGACCAAAAAGGCTCCTATCTCACACGTGCAGCGATATCCAAAAAAGAAAATAACGCTAAGAATGAGTTGAGTATTTCTCAAACTATACTTTAAGCCTGAAAACCTGTAAAAATTTAACTAACTAAAGGGCTTATTACACTACACGGTAGTCAGGGCCCTGAATACCGGGTCACTAAATCATTCCGAAGCAATAAGGTCGATATTATGAGAACCCTAACTTCCTAACAGTTATTATTACACTACCCTAATTTAGGGTTTAGGGTCCTGAATACCGTGTAGTGTAATAAGCCCTTAACTTCGGACTGAGAAATTCCAGATGGAAAAACTCAAATTACACAGCTCAACACAGGAATCGAATAAAGTTTATTTTTTCTCATTTTACGTTTGCAATCAGCCTCTGGGCTTTAATCATATTAGTTTTAAACTGTCATGGTCACTAACATTAACATTAGAAACGGGATATTTACCATGTTTACTGTTTGTTGCGTGTTTCCGATATTTCGGTGCTGTTGCAAGCACCATGATCACGGTCTCCTCATAAACACCCACCCGCAATGACTTTTCAGTTTATCCGTGATCATGGTGCTTTCAACAGCACCGAAATATCGGGAACTCACAACAAACAGTAAACATGGTAAATATCCCGTTTCTAATGTTAATGTTGGTTTAATCATATTGGTTGTTTCTTTATTTAACAGTTTGAGATTCTTCACATCCTGCGATGCTTCATCTCGTTATGCATCAGTGATATTAGATTGAAGCTATCCGTTTTCTTTTTAGTCTGTAAGTAGAGTTCGAGGACTTTAGTAGGGTCACAGCGGGTTCATTAGGGTTCCGTACCCAAAGGGTAAAAACGGGACCCTATTACTGAGTCTCCACGGTCCGTCTGTCTGTCTGTCAACAGGCTGTATCTCATGAACCGTGCTAGCTAGACAGTTGAAATTTTCACAGATGATGTATTTCTGTTGCCGCTATAACAGAATAAAATAAATATTTAAGTGGGGCTCCCATACAACAAACGTGATTTTTGTGCCGTTTTTTTGCGATAATGGCACGGAACCCATCGTGCGCGAGTCCGACTCGCACTTGGCCGGTTTTTTTTTTGTGTTGGTAGAGTCTTTGCTTATAAGACTTGCAGGGACGTATCTACAACTTCTTTAATCTATATATATATATAAATGAATCCCTATTTCCCTTGATCACGGCATCACGCGTGAACGGCTGGACCGATTTCGCTTATTCTTTTTTTGTTGTGTTTGTTATTGTTAGAAGGTTCTTATGAAAAAAAAATGCTACCTTATCTACATAGGTAGGCTAGGTATGTAGGTAGGGTATGGTAGGGTAGGGTAGGTGGATGTTTGGTGTTTTTATGGCAAAACAGAGTTTGCCGGGTCAGCTAGTAAAGTAATAATATTGTAATTAAACAAACTGGTACACGCATTTAATCTAACGTGATGTATCTAAAAATCACAAACTATATATTACGTGCTCACTTCTCGCGGTCACAAGGTTGCATCAAACAAACAAACTCATTTCCGCATTCATAGTCGAGTTTTTATGCTGATTTTATTGAACATTGGTTTACCCTCACTTGAGGGTGATCGGCTAAGAACTTAGCCTGTAATATTCCCACGTGTTGGACTCAGGCTTCCTCTATATGAGGGAAGCGGGCCGTAGTCCACCCCGCGGGGCCTATGTTTTAATTGTTAGACATCTTGCACGCTTTTCCTACAAAACTAATATTATAAAGAGGTACAATATTGTTTGTCTGTATGTTTGTTAATAAGAGATAATCTCTGGAAGTAATGATCCGATTATGTAAATTCATTTACTCATTTTCTTCTTTTATATATGTATAAGTATATATAATATTCAATATATATTACATGTACGTGTATTTCACCTCTTTTGTTATATTAATAACTAGTTTTATTGCTATTTATTAAACAATGCACATGCCATGTTATCTGTTCACCACCGTTGGTTGACAGGTAGAGAATATATAAAAAACCGGCCAAGTGCGAGTTGGACTCGCACACGAAGGGTTCCGTACCATTGCAAAAAAAAATACGAAAAAAAAGAAATTACGAAACACTGCAAAAAAATCACGTTTGTTGTATGGGGGATTCCTTAATTTATTTTATTTTAATTTAATCATTATAACTTTTTGAAGTGAATATACAACTAAACATTCTGTGAATATTTCAACCGTCTACCAGTTGCCGTTATTAATATCGAGCAAAAAATGGCCAAAAAATCACGTTTGTTGTATTGGAGCCCCCCTTAAATATTTATTTTATACTGTTTTTAGTATTTCTTGTTATAGCGGCAATAGAAATACATCATCTGTGAAAATTTCAACGGTCTAGCTATCACGGTTCATGAGATACAGCCTGGTGACAGACGGACAGCCAGACAGACAGACAGACAGACGGACAGACAGACAGACGGATCGCGAAGTCTTAGTAATAGGGTCCTGTTTTTACCCTTTGGGTACGGAACCCTAAAAATAGTCCTCTGTGTAGAGAATGCATAAGGCATTAGTCGTCAGAAAATGGCGACAAATGCTCAACGCCATCTATCGAATATGGAGTTCAACTATCCGGGTATCTGAATTGCGTGTGTTGTGATATTTACTTCTTGAACACTTTAAATTCATCTAACTTTTGATAGAGTGAACCGATTGCGATGAAACAAAAACTTAGTACTACTTCAAGTTATGTACAATTTTATATCACGCAAAACTTATTGACATTGGTTTCGTACATCTTACATGATGCGTGCACAACTAAACAGACAAAAATTCCAAAAATGCTGAAAATGCATTCTGATGGTTCCGTACCCAAAGGGTAAAAACGGGACCCTATTACTAAAACTTCGCGATCCGTCTGTCTGTCTGTCTGTCTGTCCGTCTGTCTCCAAGCTGTATCTCATGAACCGTGATAGCTAGACAGTTGAAATTTTCACAGATGATGTATTTCTGTTGCCGCTATAACAACAAATACTAAAAACAGTATGAAATAAATATCCAAGGGGGGCTCCCATACAACAAACGTGATATTTTTGCCATTTTTTGCTCGATATTAATAACGGCAACAGGTAGACGCTTGAAATATTCACAGAATGTTTAGTTGTATATTTACTTCATAAAATAATAATTAATAAATTAAAATAAAATAAATTAAGGGGGCTCCCATACAACAAACGTGATTTTTATGCAGTGTTTTGCGATAATGGTACGGAACCCTTCGTGTGCGAGTCCGACTCGCACTTGGCCGGTTTTTTATTATAGTAACCTACCTGGGCAACCGAGCTCTGCTCGGGTGAAAATAGAGAATACAACGTTCTAAAAATGGAACCTAGACAGATCGATTTATCGCCCCCGAAACCCCTTGCCTACTAAATCTCATGAAAATCGTTGAAGCCGTTTCCGAGATTCAGATTATATATATAAATATATACAAGAATTGCTCGTTTAAAGGTATTATATATATATGAGATAGATATATTGAGATAATCATATTCTATTTAAAATAAACAACAGATTACATCAAAATTCTTACTATAAGACGCGTCAATCTATTCTTAGAAGATATGTGACCGCGACCCTGCCCCGCAGGTTTTTCTTAACTTCTGAAGGTTGACAGTAGGTAATATCTACATTAATTATGCACGAAGGTCATCTGTCAAATGAGAAAATATAATTTGTTAAACACAAAATCAAACTACAAACCTAATCCAACAAGCACTTAGACAACCAAGAACAACGCACTCTATAGATCCAGAGAGTAGACGTACAAGGAACCCTACCCCAGCTGAACTGGGAAGAGGGTTGGATAAAGAAGAATATGAGGAGAGAAGCTTATACCAACAAGTAATAGCAGGATGAGAGTTTTTAGTTTAGTTTAATTCCGATGGGCTGTTGTCCGCAACTCCACGACCAAGCGCGTATTTTGTGTACGGGTGGGATTCGAATTCTTCATTTGACCCACCCCAGCTCCTCGAAGAAGGCCTGCAGTGCCTTGTTGTTGCTGTCTATGTCCTGTAGGGTACCTGGGTCACCGAAGTTTTAGGCCCTGTAACTCGCGAATTAGCAGCTTAGGAGCAGGTGTGCTGCTGTTTCATCTTCCACCATACATTCTCTGCTGAGTGTGCAGTCCATGATTATGACAAAAAGGTGCTTATTAAAGGTCCCGTGTGCAGTTGTTACGGCTGTGACTGCACGCATCTGTGATTTAGTTAGTCGTAGGGCCATTTTTACCCGACTGCCGAAGGAGGGTAATGTGTTTATCAGTCTATGTATGTATGTACGTATGTATGTATGTATGTTTGTTCCTATGTGGCGTTCTAGAGAGCAAACGCATTGGCCGATTTTGATGATTCTTACGTCAATCGATTCGTCTTAATCCTGCGAGTATCATTGGCTACATTAAAATGAGAAAAAACAGAAATGGCGGATTTTGGGCGCCATTTTGTGGGGGTAAAAAAAAATTTTCTTTTCTTCCAAACCCATCGTGTGGGGTATCACACGATGGGAGGATACGTCTGGGTTTGGTCCGCCAGCTCGCGAATATGTATCCTCCGACTGCACAGCATGATTTTCTTCTTGTTTACATTTTTTTAGTTTGCTTTTTAAGCACCCGACTGCTTTATTTTGATTTTTTTAATTAACTTTTTTAGTGAAGGGGCCGTCGATGGAGGGCAGTGCCTCCTTGGTCTGCCTACACTTGCTATGGTCAATCCATAGCTTGTTGTCTTGATCTTTGGTGCGCTTCCTTACCAGACCGCGTAAGTACCCAAACGCGTTTGCACGATTGGCTCCGATCCCACCGGATCCATACTAGAACCCCTTCGGGCGAGCTCATCTGCAGCATCGTTTCCTCGGGAATCGCTGTGTCCCTTGATCCATTAAATGGTTCGGTATTGTGGATACCGACCTGGTTCAGGTGGATGAGAAATGTCAAGAATCGAGATTTAATGGCGTGGGATTGAAGATACCTTTGTCCATCAGTGGAAAGCTGATGATGATGGATGGATCCACAAATCCATAGCAGAGGTAGCCGATAAAAGTTGCTGAAATAAGCAGAGTATGCTGTAAAAACCGGCCAAGTGCGAGTCAGACTCGCGCACGAAGGGTTGCGTACCATTATCGCAAAAAAGGTAAAAAAATCACGTATGTTGTATGGGAGCCCCACTTAAATATTCATTTCATTCTGTTTTTAGTATTTTTTACATCATCTGTGAAAATTTCAACTGTCTAGCTATCACGGTTCATGAGATACAGCCTGGTAACCGACAGACAGGCGGACAGCAAACTGTCAGCACTAGGGTCCTGTAGGTCGTTTATTGCAAGTAAACACTTTTCCTTTTTTTAGTGTTCCGTACCCAAAGGGTAAAACGGGACCCTATTACTGTGACTCCGCGATCCGTCTGTCTGTCTGTCCGTCTGTCACCAGGCTGTATCTCATGAACCGTGATAGCTAGACAGTTGAAATTTTCACAGATGATGTAAAAAATACTAAAAACTTATGTGTATTTTTGTTGCCGTTATAACAACAAATACTAAAAATAGAATAAAATCAATATTTAAGTGGGGCTCCCATACAACAAACGAGATTTTTCTGAAGTTTTTTGAGATAATGGTACGGAACCCTTCGTGCGCGAGTCCGACTCGCACTTAGCGGTTTTTACTTTCTTTCTTTCTGCTAAAACAGACGAAATTGCTTCAAGTGCGCCTAAAATTTCTGCTTTTCTGATCCGTAAACAAGCTCTTATTACATATATCCAGTATGTTGAGTTCTTTGTAACGGTACCAGGGAAAGACCCGTGATCTAGTCAAGTGTGTTTAACATTGACTTTACAATTTCATAAGTGAACAAATAATGACTCAGTTTTCGTAAATTTATTCAAGGATGCATCTCCTTAAATGAAATGTGTATTTGTGCACGAATCATTGAACAATTTACATAAATAGCTTTAAAATTATTTTTCTATTACTGTTGAAAGAAGTTCAGCCTTCAGGTAACCCAAGGCAAGGTTCTTGTGATTACTGTATCTTGAGGGTTAGTTCAAAAGGGGTGATCAACACCCCTATTGCGTACTTTCAAAGAACAAGCACGCGTATACTTTGCTTGCATTTATTGCTTCATATGTTTAAAAATCCGTGTACTCGACAGCGTAAAACACGCAATTAATACTGTTGAATTTTCAAAATATTTTTTTTTTCGATCGATTCCATGAATTTATCTATATGATACGCAATTAAGCTACTGATTTGTGATGATTGATGTTATAAATAAGAAAACCAATACGATAGAATCAACTAATCAACACAGTCTATCGCCAAACACTGCAACTGGACATAAGGTTCCCTCGTTTTTGACACAACACCAGATTCAGTCTGCACAATTAGAATCCAGGAAATTCCCTTAATAATTGTAAGGAATTAAGTGTACGCAACCCCTAGTTAGTTAGTTAGTTTATTTTTAATCTGTATGTATTAGAATTAGGAACTTGTCTGTGTCAAGGTTCAACTGTGATTAGCTAGAAAACTGCGCACTGTACTTGTTTCTTGAAAAAATATTAATTACGAGTTAAATACATAAATTCTGCTTTTAATTTCATCACTAATGGAGTAACTAAATTATGAGAAAGAACTTTAAAATCTCAAACTTAAACAAGATTAAATGTGATCCTTATTTATTAAATTAAGTGAATTTCTTCACCAAAAACTTATCATGCTAGTAACTTGCAATTGAGTTTAAAATAAGTTTTATGTAAAATAATTATTCGTTAAAGACATCTGTGTTTGTTATCATAACTCAAAATAAAATATCCATAAGACATTACATCGTTTTTCATTAAAAATCTTGTAGTCAGATCACGTAGGTATGATTAATAGCAATAGTCGAGCATTGCCCTTTGCCCTTGTAGTTATAAGACCTATAATACAGCCTCCAGTTCCAATATCTAAACTAAATAATAAAATAACAATTATGTAGGTTCACATAAATTTAAAACAGCGCTATCTAGTAGCGACGGCTAAAATTATTACGAAATCTATCAGCGAGTTGACAGCAAGGTTTTATTCATGGCAAAGATTGTATTGTAGCAATAGTTTCGTTCAGCGCCATCTGTCTTCAACATACCGAACTAAGAAAACTAAAGGCTGTGTGATGTAGAAAGATGTTTTTCTACTTACATTGTTTATGAAAAATACGATAGATGGTAGCAAGTGTATTACAATTTTATTTTTCCCCCGATGGTAAAAGAGACGTGTTTACCTGTGTATTTGTGTATAATTATGTTTCCCCCCCCTCCGGTTGCAAATCCTGGGTGCACCCCTGTTTTCAAATCAGTTTGTATCGTGCTTAAAAACTTCGAAATAATCCTTACAACATATTCAAACCGTGCCTTGGTATTTTTTTTCTATCTACCTAATTATATTCCAAAAAGTGTTGTTATTTTAACAGCACTTTTTGGATTCACCTAACATTGCAATGCAAAGGCATCATTGGGCGCTTTTTAGGTGGACGTGACATAAGGGCTTATTACACTACACGGTATTCAGGGCCCTAAATACCGGGTCACTAAATCATTCCGAAGCAATAAGGTCGATATTATGAGATCCCTAACTCCCTAATAGTTATTACACTACCCTAAATAAGAGTTTAGGACCCTGAATACCGTGTAGTGTAATGAGCCCTTTAGAAAAATATGGCAGAGTTCTAGGTTTCCCAAAAATAGCCCAATAGCAAAAATTCTGGTAGACAATCTGTCCCATAAATAAAATGTATATACTTATTAAATTGATGTCATGCATGCAAAATACAAAAGGAACAAGCACGAGTAAATTTTTTTTTTTTGTGCTGTACAAAAACGACTTTTCTACAGATTTATTGTAGCTGCTGCCCGCGGCTTTGCATCTGTCTTCTGTCTACCCTATCTCTACTTACTACTTACTTTGCTACCTACCATTTTTTATAGGGTAATTCTGCCGCGGAAAATAATAACACCGCCATTCAGAAAATGACGCCAAATGCACAACGTCATCTATCGATTTTTTTTTATATTTTTTTTTATTTGCTTTGGGTTTGCTCTTGACTCTAGTCTAGGTCAGAGGTGACTGAGACAGAGTCGACGATGGAGTGAGCTTACCCAGAAGAAGCCTGTTTACTCTAATTTTGAAGAGATTCGGGTTAAAGGCGTTCGGAAACACAGACGCAGGTAGTGAGTTCCATTCATTCGCTGTGCGCATTATGAAGGATGTTTGGAAGCGCTTGGTGCGAATTGGTGGGATGGCATCAAGGTAAGGATGGTAACTTGCAGTGCGTCTAGATGTCCGATGATAGAAGGGGGCTGGTGGGATGAGGTCGAGGAGTTCTTGAGCACACTCACCGAAGTACAGTCTGTAGAAGACCGACAAGCAGGCAACCTTGCGGCGATGAGCCAAGCTGTGAAGCTTGGCATCCGCCAGTTCAACGTCGCCAATGAGCCTCTTGGCTCTGCGTTCCACCGAGTCAAGCGCGGCAAGCTGATACTTAGCTGAGCCATCCCAAAGGTGGCTGCAATACTCCATGCAGGATCGGACTTGCGCTTTGTATAGAGTTAAAAGCTGTCCAGGCGTAAAGTATCGCTTCACTCTATTTAGCATGCCCAGTTTTTTGGCCGCAATTTGGGCTTAAATGGCTATGCTTAATTTTTGGCTTTTATATGGAGTTCAACTGTCCGAGTATCTAATTTGCGTTTCTTGAACACTTTGAATTCATCTAACTTTTGATAGAGTGAACTGATTGCGGTCAAACAAAACTTTTTTACAAAAAAATACTACCGACTTCCAAATAAAAAACTACAAAAGTGAAAAATAACTTTATTTTTGGAAGTCGGTGTCTTTGGTAGGTACCAATTTTTTTGCGTTATGGACACCGACTTCCAAAAATAAAGTTATTTTTCACGTTTGTAGTTTTTTTATTTGGAAGTCGGTAGTATTTCTTTGTAAAAAAGGTTTTTTAATTTTCACTTTTTAGTTGTATCTACCTAATAGGCAAGTTGTTTAGTAAGGTACCTATAACGCCAGAATAGATTACCCGAATATCATAAAACTTGAACATAACCGGTGAAATGAGAGATCTGTGTACCTTAAGAGCGTACTGGCGTGATGTTATGTTATGAAATGGTATAAACAATGAACAGACATGGGATTGCAGCAAGCAAGAGGTTTGCCGTTATTTATTGAAGAGTTCTGTTGTATATCTTCGAAGTCCTTAATCAGATCTTCACCAAATTAAAATGGGACCAATTTGGGAACATACTCTTTCAAACAAAAAAAAATATTTTCAAAATCATTCCCCAAATGACGGAAATATCGGCGAACATACATAAAAAAAACCGGCCAAGTGCGAGTCGGACTCGCGCACGAAGGGTTCCGTACCATTATCGCAAAAAACGGCAAAAAATTCACGTTTGTTGTATGGGAGCCCCACTAAAATATTTATTTTATTCTGTTTTTAGTATTTGTTGTTATAGCGGCAACAGAAACACATCATCTGTGAAAATTTCAGCAGTCTAGCTATTACGGTTCATGAGATACAGCCTGGTGACAGACAGACAGACAGACAGACAGACGGACCGCGAAGTCTCAGTAATAGGGTCCCGTTTTTACCCTTTGGGTACGGAACCCTAAAAAAGAAACATGAAGTCGAACATAGAACCTCCTCCTTTTTGGTAAGTCGGTTAAAAAACTAAGTAATATTTCAAGTTACGCACAAGTTTTATGTATAAAAGTTATTTACATTGATTTCGTACATTTTACATGATGCGTGCGGAAATAAACAGACAAAAATGCCAATAATGCTGGAAATGGGTTCTGTTGGTTATCCTTTAACACCCTGGCTATTTTTTTTGGAAATATTTTGGATGAACATTAACGACTTTTCTACAAATTTATGCAGTAAGATATATTTATTTACATAGATAAAAGTATATACAGTGTATAAAATACTTAAATAACTAAAACTACAAACCTATACACTTTAACCAAAAACTACTCACTAACTAAAACTAAAAATATACTTAACTAAAATATGGCGTCGAAAAACTCCTCCACATCGTTCACCACTGGTAATGTACCCAAAAGGCTGGCAGCATTGCCACGTTGTATGGCAATGCTTATTCTCTGACCAAGGAAAAAGCCAGCCCTTGGGTCACGCGAAGTGTCAACTAGGCGTTTGGAAAGATCTTTAAACAAAGTATGACCACTCGGACCCCACGGACCGAGAGTTTCAACCCCAAACGGCTCGAAAATATAACTACCGATGAGGTTATTATATTTCCGCCGCTTGAGGTTCTCTGCAGCCGCAGCGGCAGCGCCAGCACAGCACGATGAACTCGAAAGATGAGATGGCGCAAGAGTATCGACACAAGTAGCGTCCCACACTAAAGGCCTACCCATCTTCCATGGAAACAAAGACATCCCGTCCGGTCTTTTGCCATCGTCGCGTGCCAGGCCATGGGGTTCTAAAACGGCCGGAACGCCGACGGTGACGAGAGCACGTCGGATGATGTCGTTTAAGTTTCCGTGCCGAGCGAAGCGACCCGCACTTCGGCTGCATGAAAGTCCGTGGTGACCGAGGCTGTTGACAACTTCACCACAGTGGCAACGATGTGAAGAACAACAGGGAGCGCCAAGACGAAGGGAAGCAGTGAGGCGGAAAGTAGTGTCGTCAAACAAGGTGCCTATGTTCGACGACGGTAGTGCGTGAAGCCAGAGGCCCGACTCCCACTCACCCACAGCCAGCAGGCGAGCACGCTCGGCAGGAGTGGCAGAAGTGGCAATTAGGTGCTCCAGAACTGCTCTGCAGAGCGGCTCATCCCACCGTCTCTGGGAAGATGGGTAGTCGGGGGAATTACAGTTCGGGCAAGCGAGTCTCCAAGCACCAATAGCCTCGGTGAAGCACGGCACATCAAAATTAATCAGTATGGGAGCTAGGATATTCCTGATTAATTTCTCAGTACCGTGGACCGAGGATATAAAAGCCGGTAAACTAATACTTGAAATTTTGCGGACGCCGAGGCCTCCCATACGGATGGGAAGAGTAGCTTGAGCCCAAGCTCGGTCGTCCATGGAAATACAAATACAAATTTATTATATGTATTGATGATGATGATATTGATGTATGATGATATTGATGATGATGATATTGATAATGATGATGATGATGATTGATGTATTGATGACTCTATATGCCAGCGGCTTCGCCTGCGTGAAAGTGTTTTATCATCCCAAGGAAACATTATGCCGGGATAAAAACGAAGAGTATCCTATGTGTTACGTAATCCAGGTTATATATCTGTTTATTATCAATCTATATCTTTACAGCCAAGTCAGAGGCCTGTGGGGTTTCCCAGAGGCGGCTTAATTAACTCTGACACCAGAGGTGGCCACACCTCACACGAAAAGAAGAAAGAAGAAGATCAATCTATAAGCAAAATACTACAAGCAAAACACAAAAAAAAAACAAAATACTACTGCACCTAATGTACATTTTTGTGAAATTACTTACTTTTTTATCTCTCTTTTTAAATTCTTATTCTTAATTATTCTTATTCTTAAAATTTCAACCAAATCCAATCAGCCATGATTGCATGATTGAAACACAAACATTCAAATTTATAATGTGAGCAGGATTTTAAGTCGTTTAAGTCGTCAGTATACACAATATTTTGCCCTTGAAGGTATATCAACATGAAGGATCGAGTTAGTCGTAGGTCAATAACTTTAAAAGAATTTGATGAAACTTGTTTGATTCGCTGAATTTAGGACCAACTCGGACTGAAACCAGTTTAGTGGAATATTAGGGTAGGTGCTCCAGTGAATGAACATACCCTAGATGACCAAAAAAATGATAATGTCAAATATTTTTTCAACACACTTGCTCATAAAGTGGCTCTAATTTCACCGCAATTAGGCACACCTGTAATCAAACTGTGACCTTTTCATTGCTATTATTCACAAGTGAGTTATAGATTTTTTTATTATTGTTTCAGTTGCTTTGTTCTTAAAAAAGTTTCGATACAAAACAGATCGTGCTCATTAGTACAAATAAATTAATGTACCTATTGCTCGCTCATTTCATGCAACTTCGTATTTAAATAGATAATTTCAACTTTTACGTGTTTAATAAATAAAACTTTCACTCAAATATAACTTTTGTTTTCTCTGTAATAATGAAAACTTGAAATTCCCCATTGTGTACGTGGCTAAAACGCTTTCCGCGAAAAGCCAAAAAAAATAAACCACATTCTTTTAGTATATGGCCGGTCGCCATTGTTAGATGCGCGCGCATAGGAAAACTGATTAATTTTTCCCACCATTGCAAAAAAAGAATCACAACTCGTTTTCCCTGTTGAAAATTATTTTTTTGTATTATTTTCTTCACAAGTGTGTTGAAAAACGTCGTATGATACACGTGTGTATTGATGATTACTCAATGGCGCCTCAGCGGTAATTACCAACATTACACACTTGTACCATAACGTACTATTTACTCAACGCAGTATTTTTTTTGTAATCGCTACTCCTTTTTCTATTATAGTGGCAACATTTATTTCTTAAGTTACTGTTTATTTTTTCGAGTCGTATCGAGTCCCTTATACGGACGTTTAATAGGCATCTTGCGTTTGTTACCCCTGGTGTCAGCATGAGATTTTTGTACGAGAAGAGACTGTCTCGTTTCGGACTAAGCACACAGGTACATCATCGTAGACGCATGCTGGACTTGCTGTTTCTTAAAAAAAATTGTGCAGTGTCCCACGTCCTGCGTTGGACTTTTGGAACGTATCGCGATATGCGTTCCATAAATAAATGTGCGAAGAAAATGTAGCAACTTGTTTAGTATCTCTCGATACAAATCGAATCTTAGGTTGAATTCCCCAATAGCAAGGCTGCCTGTAACATACAATGCTTGCTGTGAGCTTTTAGACCAATCAAAAATCCACCCATGACCGGCCACTTGGCTCAAAAAGAAATTGTTGAAAAAAAAAGGAAAAAATATTTGCAATCTATTTATTTTTTAAGTTAATATAAATTTATTTTTGTTTTTAAGTTAATACAATTTTTTTGCATATTTTTTATTTTTAATTGATATAAATTATTATTATTTTGTTAATGTTAGTTACAGATTTTGAGGCATAGGATAGTTTATTTATTTAGTTGATTTTGGGATGCATAGTTTTATAATAATAAGGATTTTTCTGTATTATTAATTAAACAAAAATTGTGATCATTTACTGGTTTTATTTAATTCATTTACTAGACATTTTCGTTCATTCACTGGGGTTTTAGGGTATTTTTCAATTTATTGCCAAATATCTAAGAAATTAAACAAGTAATGACATAAACCTAACTAAAAAATATTTCTGTATATATATGCACCGTATCCCTTAGAGGCAACATACTGTAAGATTTTTTTGAAGTTCGATGATCCCTTAAATGTTCAGTCACTGGAGCACTTACCCTAATTGCTGATTTGAGATACCCTAGAGTTTAATATCTGACCACCTGATGTCGTTAAAAAACCGGCCAAGTGCGAGTCGGACTCGCGCACGAAGGGTTCCGTACTTGGTTAATTGCGGTTTACGATATATGACGTAAAAAAAAATTCGGTGGAAGTTTACATGGTAATGTACATCATATATTTTTTTTAGTTTTATCATACTCTTGTTTTAGAAGTTACAGGGGGGGGGGGACATATTTTACCACTTTGGAAGTGTCTCTCGCGCAAACTTTTCAGTTTAGAAGAAAATTATATTCGAAACCTCAATATCATTTTTGAAGACCTATCCATAGACCCGTATAGGATCAATGAAAAAAGAAATTGAGTTTCAGTTCTAAGTATATAACCCCCAAAATTTATTGTTATTTTTTTCTATTTTTGTGTGAAAATCTTAATGCGGTTCATCGAATACATCTACTTACCAAATTTAAACAGCATAACTAGTTTTTATAGTTTCGGAAAAAAGTGGTTGGGAAATACGGACGGACAGACAAACAGACATGACGAATCCATAAGGGTTCCGTTTTTTGCCATTTGGCTACGGAACCCTAAAAATGGCGAAGATTTGGTATGAGTAGGAAGGTAGGTATCTTCTTTATAACATGTTGTTAGAGGAGTTATAAATACTCCGGATAAGGGATTTCCTCCTAATTCTTAGCTACCAGCTTTGAGTCAAGAAGATAATGCTTATATAGCGCAAACTCCAAATGGCAGTGTAGCGCTTAGGCATATTAAATATCTTTAATCTTAGGCCATGTATGACGTAGCTCTTAAGTTAATTTTAAGCCTTATCGACCTCTGTATACAACTTCAGTCGTACAGTAAACTGAGAAGACGCTTTTTAATTGCCAAACCTTCTGATAATACCCAATCACATCCTTAACGGCAAAGCAGTATCTTCAGGTGAAAACTGAAGTGTGTTTAGACCAGGGCCGGATTTAAGGGAGGGCAATCGGGTTAACTGCCCGGGGCCTCCACAAGAGAGGGGCCCCCACATAAATGGTATTTATTAAAAAATAAACTTACACTACTATAGGGTATATAATATAGTGGAATCTCTATAATTCGAATATCAGGGGAAATGCAAAAAAAACAAGTTAACGAGTTTTCGACTTATCAAGAACTTCGAGATACATGTGATTTAACTGCTGAAATTTCGAGCGACTAAGGCGTGATTTCTAAGAATTTTTTTTTGTATAGTCAAATTTGAATAACAATTCAATTTGAGTTTATTTATATTATTTACAAATTAAAACAAATTACATATTAGTGAAGTAAACCGTACACTAAAAAAAATATCTTCGTTTTTTTATGTTAGTTGTTGTTTAAATCAAAAGATTTAAACAACAACAAACATAATGTGCACAGCTGTGTTACTTAGAAAGTTTAATAAATATATTCATTCATTGCACGTGTACAAGACAAAAACAATAGACGTTTTAGAACCTCGTCTTGGTAATGAGTTAGTTCAATTTGTATCTTTGAATAACTTATACAAAACAGACTATAAAAAAGACATATCTAAAGAGTTGAACTATTTTCAAATTTCAGAGAATCGAAATCACACTGCGAATGTACTTAATTTTGATATTGTGAAATTGCAATGGAGAGCGCTCATTTTCAAAAATGATAATAATAAAAAAAGGCTAAGAACTACGATGGGTCAAAACCGCCTATCAAAGTTTTTCCTACTAAGCATTGAAAGTGATTTACTGCGGGAGCTGGATTTCAGCGAAATCTTCAATGATTTTTCGTTGAAAAAAAGGTCGGAAGGTGACATTTGCATGGCCTTAATTTAAAGATTATTTACTTATTGTGTGACTTGATTTGTATGATTGCCTGTTCTATATTTTGTGCCATACTATTATATAAATAAATTATTGAAAAATATTATTTAACCTATTTGAAAAATAATTAGGGGCCTCCACTCCCTTGTGCCCCAGGGCGTCCACACCTCTAAATACGGCCCTGGTTTAGACTATTGTTTGATATACAACCCGATGGCTCGCCTAACAATATTAGCATCCCAGATGAGTTGATATATCAGTAACCAAGTCAAAATATCTTATGCGCCTTTAATAACTCGACCATCACTTTACGCTTTAAGTCAGAATGTAGCATTCCGCAGCAACGCTACTTATTGCAGTAACTCTATCTAATGCTTAGCATAAGTAAATACGTATAAAACTTTTGAGTTACTTTGTTATGATTATGAAGATAACATCCTTGAATCCCTTAGACTGAAGGAATGTCTCGTTCCTTCGAACCAGAGGGTCTAATCCCTATCTCCGTCAAAGAAGTTACGGACCCCGTCCGAAAGCACTCCGAAACTTCGGAGTGAAAAAAACAAAGTGTTATGTAAAATCTTTCTGACGGAAAAAACACATTGGGAGTAGGTACAACTGTCAAATTGTGATTTGATTAATTCTTAGTTCGTGCCCCGAACTAATCATATATACATAATATACATAAGGTAATTCAGTGTAGGAAACGTAACAAAGGCCGAAACTGCGAACTTCGTGCTTAGCTTAGGTTGTTGACCCCCAGCGTCGCTGCTTGGCGAACGAGCTAAAAATATTATTCGACGATGCAAATATGTCTTACTCTGCTCCTCACATGTCATCACAAAAGAATATGGTAAAACACTAAATCTAAGAGCAAGAGATCCAATGATAAGACTCATAACAATACGGCCGAAATCGTAAAATTAGATATGTCTAAAACGTACCAGTTTCTTGGTGTAAATTTCAGTTCATCCACAAATGTCAGCATCGGTACATAGTGGACATCCCACCCGTACGCACTAAACGATTTGGAAATACTTTCATAATGCGTACAGCTAAGGAGTGGAATTCCCTGCCGGAGTCTGTTTCCCGATAGCTACAATGTCGGGGTCTTTAAGTCAAGAGTGAATAGGTTATTTCTAGGCGTGCTACACCTTCGATCAGTTCATCGCTTACCATCAGGTGAGATAGTGGTCAAGCGTGAGCCTATATAATGGGTTACCTATGAAATTTCCGTTCTGCAATACTGGCCATTTCAATTCAAAATATTTTTGTTTGGCTAAGAATTCTAATTTCAAATTGATTTTATTTTAAAAACATGGCATTAATTTTTTTATTGTTAGCGTTATGTTTTCATCGCATTTGAATATTTTTCGTCGTCATATTATTTTTTGTTTCAAAAATTATCGACCCTGGTCTATTAGTACTAAATTACGTTTAGGTCAACTGCTAACCCGTTTTCAAGACCTAAAAATCACTTCACCTTTGAATTTAAATGTTGTTTATTAAATAGTTAGTGCTCCTAACTCGTTTACTAAACTAACGACTTGTTATTTTAGTTATTCGAAGGTTAAAATCTTTTCCTTGATCAATAAAATTAATTGATAAATAATAACTCTAATGTTTTATTTAAAAGGTAAACCTGTAATAAGTCGTTAAAACAGTCTACAACAGGATTTATTTTGTCAATTTTAAATTGAGGCCCTAGGGTCTATCTTATTAGTATAAGTTGTTAATTAATTAAATATTGCCTTAAACCTGCCACTAATTATATAGTACCTACTTAATTTTATTATTCTGTTTATTTAATTTTTAGGGTTCCGTACCCAAAGGGTAAAAACGGGAGTAACGGGACCCTATTACTAAGACTCCGTCTGTCTGTCACCAGGCTGTATCTCATGAACCGTGATAGCTAGGCAGTTGAAATTTTCACAGATGATGTATTTCTGTTGCCGCTATAACAACAAATACTAAAACAGAATATAATATATATTTAAGTGGGGCTCCCATAGAACAAACTTGTTTTTTTTGCCGTTTTTTGCAATAATGGTACGGAACCCTTCGTGCGCGAGTCCGACTCGCACTTGCCCGGTTTTATTTTACAGAACGCTCTCAGTTCTTCTGTGACATCCATTCTAGATCCTTGAGATAATCAAAAAAATAATTGAGTATTAGTATGCATTCCACTTCCTTCTTTGACAAATCTTTTACGATTCAGACAGCTCGGTTGTGAAATGGATTACCTATAAAAATAAGACGTATTTAAACACTGCCAACTATTAAGAAAATGGTAAAGGAGCATTACTTTTCACTATAAATTCTTTTCCTTTCTCTGTCATATATTTGATATTTATGAGTATATTAGATATGTAGTATAGTATGTATATATTTTATGTTATTATGTATAAGTAAGTAATATTATATAAGATCTATTGAACACTGAGAGCCCTAAATTCTTCTCCTATCATTCAATCCATCCAAAGGTTGTCTGCAAGATATTGCCCTGTGTGATAAGACCGCCCATTGTAACTATGTTTTTGAAAATATTTGTATGTTTTTTTTTTGTGGTGTACAATAAAGTATATATAATAATAATGTTGAGGTCGCATCTAGTCTTAACCAGATGCAGATGAGTAAAAGTATACTACATAGATGGACTGCCTCTCTGATCGTCTTAACCCAGTAAATGAGTCAACACGATACTTATTGGTAAGACCCTACAGTAGAGATAATATGTAGAACTTGAAGTTTCAAGTGTTGTCTCCCATGTCATTGCTGCCATCAAATTCAGTACATACCAACATTACCAACTGAGCAACTATTTGGCCTCTGTTATATTACATTGTTCCAAGAGATAAGATGAGGAGAGTTAGCAGACGGAAAACAAGATGGATAGATGACATATCGAAACACATAAGAAAGTGGTGGAGAAAGGCACGGGATAGGAAAGAATGAGAAGAGTTGAGGAAGGCCTTTACGTCAGCTGCATGCAGCAGAAATTAAATTAAATAATAGAATAAATTTAATAATAGAATGAATTTAATAATATGCAATTAAATAACAGATTAAGTTAAGTAGCAGAACAAATTTAATAATATAATAAATAAAATAATAGAATAAGATAAATAATAGAATAAATTTTATAATGTAATTAATTAAATAATAGAATAACTTTAATAATTAAATACATATCTAAAAATTTAAATTAATAAATAAAAATATGTTATTAAATGTTTTAACTAATAATGTTTATATTACTTTGTACGGATCTGAATTTAATTGGCTGTTTTATTAATTACTATGTTTTAACTTAACAATTAATGGATGTAATAAAGGTTTTATTATTATTATTACAGCACATTAAAAAAAGGGCTGATCATTATTTATTAGAAAATAAACTTTAATAAAATAACACAAAACTAAATAGCATAACTCCGTTTTATTGCTTCTAAAACAAAGTTCGCAACACCAAGTAATTTCGTAACCAGCAACTAAAACTTTATTAACTAATAACTAAAAACTATTTTTATGTACAATGTGTACATGCCTAGTAGGAAAGTATGAACATTTTAATGTACTTGGATTCAAATTCCAAATATCAACAGTAGATATGAATGTCAAACGAACTCGAGCTGCTCACGGTTACGGAAGTCTCAATTTCAACAGGTTATTGCGAAAAAATAATTATATAATGTCTGAGATGTGGACATAACTTTATGTTCAACTTTTATGCGCATAAGTAGGTAGGTGCAATTATTTGACGGCTTTTCATTACGCTGAGAAATTGTCCATGTCTTGGTATTCCCGAACTTAGGACTAGAGCGAAGCCTGTTCCTTATATTCTAAGCTAATTTCTGAATTAAGAATTTGAAGTCGATTACTCTACTTTGGCCTAAATTTTTGGCAGTGAAGTAGGGTTTGACAAGTTGTTACCTCCAAATACTCAATTTATAAACTGACTGTAAGTATTTTCCTCCAGTTGAATCGAACAAATGGGGGCTATCGCTTTTGATTTTGCCGCTGGAGTGAAGTGAGGTCTTCAATATGTCAAATATCATAGTGTTTTGGCTTTTATCGCGAGTTTATTTAGTCTTTTTTATTATATTGAATATTTTTCAAATATGGCAGATTAGGATAGATACCGATATTATCGACCACTTTATGTCTCAGAATTATTATTTTTTTTCGAAAATACGGCATTAGTGATGATTTTAATTCAAACTTTGCTTCCGTGCGCGTAATAACATCGTTTAACAGCTATATTTAAGGACCTCACTCGCCAGTGGCGCCACCTGGTTAGCACAAAAACGGAAGCCCTCATTCAAAATCAAAATCAAGTAGTTTATTTCAAATAAACCTTAGAGGACTAGTTGAAAATTCGCAAGCGGCAGTAGGTCTCAATAGAGAATAATTTGCAAGAAAATCTACGGACACTCTTTGCCATCAGTTTTAATTACAATTATTTGGTTATATCATTCTTGTTGAAAAAATACATAATGTGAGAACGATGTAAAAAGACAATGTAAAAGCTTCTAAAATAAAAATTAAATTAAAAAATAAATTCAGAAAATTAGGCAAATATTCATGGATACCCGATGTCTGGCGAGAACGGAGGGTAATGTCGGACTCCGACTGAAACCTCACAGTGCCTAGCACTATCTTGGTACCGGGTACCCTGGATATAATATAATTGCCAGATAACTGCAAGTAATAGGGGCTTTAATTCCAAAGGTGCTATACACGGGCTCGTCTGGCACCCATGTGCTCGTCTGGCACCCATGTGCTGGTTTGGTCCCTAGGGTGGTCACGGCGCAAAGTGTGTTCTGGTGCGCCGGTGATGGGGGTACTCCCCAGAGGAGGGTCCGGTGACGGACAACCGCGGCGGAATCGCGGTGAGTGCTAACGCGTGCCCGTGTGCCCGCCATAAGCGGCACAGGAGGACACCGTGGGGATTTAGTGGGTTGGAGTCCCACATAACTGCGCTATCTATATATCTCCCCGTGATAGCGCAGTACGCATGAGCATATCTGTAAGGTAAAAAAATGGTCTTTACCTACCATAAATTTTTAAGCAGTTCAAGAATCACAGGCAGCGGTGATGGAAAACATCGTGAGGAAACCTGGACTTATATATAGTTAATGTTGATCTGAAATAGCCCAGTCAGAGATCTGTGAGGTTCCCAGAGGCGGCTTAATTAACTCAGACACCAGAGGTGACCACATCCTCACACGAATAGAAGAAGTTCAAGAATCATCTGCCTAGCAACGTTGGGGTTGTTTTCAGTCTACTGTATCAACCATACCAGCCACAGTTACTGGTTAATAGACAAAATGTGAAGTCCCAAGGAACACGATATACAGAACTAACAAAATGTTTCTGTAAAATCTTCAGATGACTTTGATTTGAGCAATAAGCGTGCTTCACCCTGGCCCCAAGGTCGATCAAAGGTAAAACCACTAATATTATGCGCATTCATTTATTATACATAAAGCATCAATAATTTAATGTCAACGCATATTTATTGATAAGTCCTGCACAAGGACAATAGACAAGCAAATATCAGGTAGTAATTTATTCAAAAATATGACGTGTATTGCAAAATTATTTCGATTTTCTGCTAAAATTATCTGCCTATAAAAAAATAAAACAAAATCAAAATACTTTATATCAACTAAACCATTTAAAGGTACTTCTGAATTGTCAAACTAAAAAAGATGAATCTAGTTGCACATTCGCAAACGTCAGTAGGTTTCTATGGAGAAGAAAGTGCAAGAAACTCCACGGACACTTTTTACCATCAATTTTAACTACAAGTATTTGGTTATATCATTTTTGTTGGAAAAATAAATACATATAAAACTTGTTAAATAAAAACTTTCTTCTTAATGCACACTCTCACAAGCATCACTTGTTATTCGATGAAGATATATACCTAAATTGTATTTTATTTTCTGTTTGTTTTTTAATTTGGAATTATATTTTTCCCTTTTTTATATTTTCTCGTAGTTGCGTTGGATTAACAATATTATTATCTCCTGATATAGTATGTGATGTTTTGTTTATGTGTGTGTGTTTTTTATGTTTATGTTTAGTAAGTATAGCAATAATTGACATAGACGCAGATTGTGGTGATCCGTCACACAGGGTATCCTAGTATGGATTCCAGTCTCTCACATAGGATCATATTTTATATGCTTTTTTTTGTTGGTATCATATAAATGTAGTATGTAAGTATATACTGATGTGAACCTTTGTGAAGAGTGAAATAAAGGAGTTATTTATTAATTTGTATAATAATATATGAGAACGATGTAAAAAGACAGCACGTTAAAGCGTCTAGAGTAAAACAAACAATTCAAAAATACAATAAGTACTTAAATTAGAACGGGCCGAGGCAGCGAAGTTATGACCAATCCCAACTGATGGCGCCCGATCACGAACAAGACGCATGGATTGGCACCACTCAGCTCAACTATCTTGAAGGGAGCCGAATGATCCAACACATGTGCCACCATCAGATAGACATTAGTGAGAGTATGGTACACTCAACAGCCAGGACACACACAAGTCAACGAATGACATATATGTACCTACAGTAAATGGTGGTAGATTTACAGTTGGTACATAGTATTCACACATATCTTTTTCCGAACTATGTTGGGGTCTCTTGCAGTCTTACCGGATGCAGCTGACAACTTTCCAGTCTTTTACATGAGCGACTGCCTTTCTGATCTGCTCAACCCAGTTATTGTTTTTTTTTAATTATTATTATCTGTAGGCTCGCGTTTGACCACTATCTCGCCTGATGTTTAGCGATGATGCGGTCTACAGTGAAGCACGGTTACCTAGAAGAAACCTATTCACTCTTGACTTAAAGACCCCAAGGTTGTAGCTATCAGGGAACAAAGACCCCGGCAGGGAGTTCCACTCCTTAGCTGTGCGTACAATGAAAGTATTAGCAAAACGCTTTGTGCGTATGGGAGGGATGTCCACCATGTACCGATGGCGCATGGCCGTACGTCTTGTAGTCCGATGATGGAAAGGGCTAGGTGGAATCAAATTGTGCAGTTCCGTCGCACACTCCCCAAAATGTAACCGATAAAAAACCGACAGGCTGGCAACTCGGCGTCGATGTTCGAGGCTCTGGAGATTTGAGGCGACCAGTGCATCGTTGCCAATAAGCCTATTGGCCCGTCTGTCAATCGACTCTGGTTAACACGATATGATGATACCCCATGGTTACACCAAGAAAATGTTTCGTCTGAAATACTTTACTAAAATCATGATCATCATCATCACTTCAGCTGAACTCCTGGACATATGCCACGCCAATCGGACCTGTGGCGTCTCGCAACCAGGTCATCGGTCCTCCTAGAGGGAGGCCTTCACAGAAAAAAATCTAACTAGATAACGCAAGTCCCTCCATCTGTATGAAAACAAGCGTGCCACTTTTTCTCAAACAATTTAAAAACAAATTTACTTACCAATGAAAGAAAGCATTTCCAATTCTTCGCCCAACTTTTTCTATACATGCTTTACAGCCCACTTTAATATTATAAATGCGAAAGATTGTGAGGATGTATGTTTGTTACTCTTTCACGCAAAAACTACGGAACGGATCTGGATGAAATTTGGCACAGAGATAGATTATAGTCAGGAATAGCACATAGGATACTTTTTATCCCGGGAATATGTTCCCTCGGGACAATTTTCGATACTCACGCGGGCGAAGCCGCTGGCAGAAGCTAGTATGGCATAAAAAGGCATTTTTCTAGATGTTGGTAGATTTTCGGTGCCGATAATGCTAAATTAAAAGCTCAGATTACGATCATTGATCATAAGTTTAATAGACTCCTAAATGAAACCTTTTATTTTATCATACCAAAATCTAAATGTTGTTAAATTACTTAAATTGCTAATCAACACCATTTTTTGTTATTCTTGTTCAAAACTAAGCAGATACAAATGTCGCACCTTTTCAATTATTTTTGAAAACAAACCTTTTTAGTAAAAAATATAGTGAAATTAAAATAAGGAAAAGACATAAGGAAAAAGATCAAGTGGTCAGCCAGCTCGGGCATATGTATACTCCGACTACCTATACGTTTACATCATTTTAGTTCGTTTCTTAAGCAGTTTTGGTTTTGATTTTTAAATTAACTTTTTATTTATAAAGTTAATTTAGAAATTAGTTATCTTTTTTTTACGAAAAGTTTTAAACATAGGTGGTTAATATTCTTGTAACCACCTCTTAAAACCATTCATTTCGATATCCTACACGACGGGATTGAAAGAAAAATCATTGGGTCCCGCATAATAATGGTATGGTGGCCTAAGTCCGCCTTGTTTGTTTTTAGAGTTCCGTACCCAAAGGGTAAAAACGGGACACTATTACTAAGACTCCGTCACAGATAATATAATACTAGCATACAGATACCTCATCCCATACAAAGAAACCGTGCCGACGTAACTAGCGTTTTTCGACTGCTTATTCTGGCAATTTTTTGTACATCGAACGCATTCGGTTCTGTTTCACGGTGATAGATAGATGGTGTTAGCAGCGACTTGCAAGTAAAAGGGTTTACTAGGTTCGTGAATGTTTTTTTCTTTAAATACAGTGAAGGTTTGTTTTCTAGTATTTATTTGCACATTTTTACAGTTTTTTTGCACCAAAATTTGTTAAAATGCAAACTTTAACAATCGAGTGGAATGCCTCAGAAATTTAAAAATGTGCCATCTATTGGCATCAATTTTAAATGATCCGTCTAATAATCTTTGAAATGTGAATTAAGAGCCCAATATTCCATAATTTTGTACTTAGGAGAGTTGATTAAACAAGAACATACAATTTTTGTGTTCAATTCCAGAAAATGTTAATTTTACGCATATTCAATAACAGATAGGTGGATACCGAGGTGCATATCGCGACATCTAGTGAGATTTATTTGAACCAAATTTTCTTTCTTAGCAATGAGACCCCGTGACTCCGCGATCCGTCTGTCTGTCTGTCCATCTGTCACCAGGCTGTATCTCATCAAACGTGATAGCTAGACAGCTGAAATTTTCACAGATGATGTATTTATGTACAAATACTAAAAACAGAGTAAAATAAATATTTAAGTGGGACTCCCATACAACAAACGTGATATTTTTGCCGTATTTTTTTTTTAACGTCGCCTATTTAAGAACACTAGGGCTTTCAAGACGCGTCTAATGGTGGGTACACACGTGCGTACATGCTCCTCAGGCAGGCAAGTCTCATCGAACAAAGATTTTCTCCATACATGTTCCACCTTGCGTCTAAACGTAAAAGTCTTAATTAAATAAATCCGTCTAGCGGCTGAAAGGTATGAGGTAATAAAGAATTTTACATTCATAAAAGATACGCGCGAAAAATATAACCTTTGGGTACAAATAACATACAACAGGCGGCCTTATCGCATTCCGCAATCTCTTCGAACCATCAAAATCGGCCCACGCGTTTGGTCTCCAGACGCCACATAGGAACAAACATACATACATACATACTTACATACATACATACATAGACTGATAAACACATTACCCTCCTTCGGCAGTCGGGTAAAAAGTCATAATTTGAGGCTTGGCTCTCGCCTATTTCCTCCTCCAATATTGAACCAATATAAAAGATATTTTGAAACTGGCAAAAAAAGATATATACTATCAAATCAAATGGTATAATAGGCCTCTGTTGACAGCGTAATTTTGAGCTTTTATGGGGGTTCTAGTGCTTTTAAAGATAATTTAGCATCAAAAAGGAAAACATAGGGGCATAGTATATGTCTTTATTTTTCAGATTATGGAATATCTGTTAAATTGGTCTTATATCTATACTAATATTATAAAGAGGAAATATTTTTTTGTTTGTTTGTATGTTTGTTTGTTTGTACCGAATAGGCTCCGAAACTACTGGACCGATTTGAAAAATTCTTTCTCCAATAGAAAGCTTCATTATTCCTGAGTGACATAGGCTATTTTTTAATCCCGAAAACAGGTCCTGTTGGGTGGCCCACGTGAGCGAAGCCGCGGGCAACAGCTAGTTCTATATAAGGAGGTTTTCAACTTTTTTACATAGGATATTCAGTCGAATGTCTGCGACCGCATTTCCTCGGCTTGCATTTACCAAAAGTACGGCAGATGTGTAGATTTGCTATCAACCGGGCAAAAGTACAAACGCCCGACTACTGCTACTGTGAAATGCCAGATATGCAAAACCCAACAATATCACTTTACCTGTTAAATCCCATATATTAGGGGGTAATTCTTTTGCTTTCAACCGTTCACAAGTACAACAATATCACTTTTCCCGAGCAGGGAAAGAACGCAGGACCTCGAATGCTCAGCAATAGCACTTGCAGTCAACGAGTCAAACAAAATAAAATCAGTTTGTTAGGAATGGAAAATATTTCAATAAAAACATAAACTTGAGCTTCGCCGTATATAAACTGTTTACAAAGAACTTAAACTGAGCACTTAATGTAAATGTACAAGTTTATGTAGTTCTTATTATTGTGTACAATGTCCATACATACATATATGAAAGAGGCCTGGAGCTATAGACTTTGGCATGGTTAATTTAATTTTCATTTCTCATGCTCTGAAATTGCTTATTTGTGCAGGATATAGGCTGCACAAAATCAATTTTTGTGCACAAGTGCATTAACGTATCTACTTATAAATGTATCTATATCTTGACAAAGAAAATGAGCCATACAGCCAAACACAACAAAAAGGTCACAGATAGAATTTGTTATTTTATAATATTTACTTTAATTTATTTGCCTTTTATGTGTTTTTTAGGACTTTAAGTTAAAATTTTAATTTAAATACTTTAAAAAATAAATATATTACAAAATTAATTTAATAGTGGGCTGTATCGGTCTGCAGCCCAAGCCTAATATCAATGTCGTAAGATTTAAAAAAAAAGCGGCGGGCAACAGGTCTTGATTTTTCGTGCGTTTATTAATTTCTTCGAATTTGCTAAAATTGATAAAAATGTCCAATGAAGATGAGGATTTAGCACTCTCTCCTAATACGCTTATGGAAATTAATGCACAGAGAGTTGTGCAACAGATATTACCGCCAAAGTCTCGGGAAAAAATCTCAAAGTTAACGATAATTTTGTAAATTGGATAAAAGAAAAACTAGTAATTACGTTCTCAGAAAGTGTTCTGAGTTATTTTGGTGAATTATCCAAAAAACTTCAGCCGCCTACACTGTGGAGTATATATTCCATGCTGAAAGCAACAGTACAAATGAAGGACAATGTTTTTTTATTTCCTCGCAATCGAAATGAAAAGCAGAGTTTATAACTCGTCCACAAAACCATTTTATCCTCGACATTACTATCAGCTAATAGTCTCGGATAAAAATGGTTCGTTTTCTGCACTCATTGTAAAATCTACTATTATTGATGTATATGTCGCATCAAGGCTGGCCGATAGATGCAAACCATCGGGAAGTCAGGATGTATTCCCTTAGGTTAAGACATCGTGTGTAGGCAGGTCGTTGGGGACAATCGTGAAAATGAAATCACATAAATTATTCGATACACTGAGTATATTCAAATAGACACAAGTTACATTCTTGCTTACTAATATTACGAATCGACACTGATTCTACGACGTGTTAGCTCTAAGGCTGTCAGTACTCAACTGCCTGTACATTTTAGCTCAACTGCTACATTCTATTATCCCCACCACGCAAGTGGTTAGAGAAAGCGCGCCAAAGCGTAATTGTTCTTGCTTTGCCGCCAGATGGCGTGCTTGCGATTTGTTTTGACGTCCGTACTATTGACTAAACCCGACATATATATAAATATTTATTATAATTTTATGTGTGTGCAATTTTGCTGCTAGGTTATTTAAGATTTATGTAATTTTGTGTGTTTGTGACTTGTAGCATATTGGAGCAATCTGTAAAGATGTTATAATTGGTGATAATAAATAAATAAATAAATAAATATATGTACCTATTTATATTAACACAAGTATTTTTTAAATGTTTCATGATGTGATTTGTATTTACAGTTTAAGTATAAATATTCCTTGGAACATTGCATTTATCCTTATAACAATCCCATTGATCTCGCGTTGTCATGCGCAACTGCTGAGGTGTCCTGTTCGTATCCCAGGCCAGACAAAACTGTCATTGGAATTTTCAATTAGGAATTTCACAGTGGCCACCCGGAGCTTGGAAATTGGCGGTGTGATACCTTCGTACCTCATAAATTATAGTAAGTCGTTGGCCTTACGCCGGTCTACTCCCTAAGCATAAAGTCCGTAGTTTCGGCCTTCGTTACGGGCATTTCCTACTCCGTATCACATACGGACTCATGATTCGTTCGGGGCCCGAACTACTAATAAATGACACCACAATTTGATAGTTGTACCTACTCCCGGTGTTTGTACACGTCCGAAAAATTTAATCATTACGGAGTAGGGTTCTCTCCGAAGTTCCGGAGTACTTTCGGACGGGCCCGTAACTTTGTTGAAGGAGATAGGAAGTGCACCTCCTGATCTCTCGTCGTTCGTGTCGGATTGCCGTCCCATTGGAAAACAATATCTGGACCTGAGACGCATAAGGTCGGATGTCGAGATTGAAGCCATACAAATTCTATTGCTTAAATCTCGACATCCGACCTTATGCGTCTCAGGTCGAGATATATCACGGGAATTTAACGCGATGATTTAGATTATTTATTTACCTATTTAACCCGACGTTTCGACCGTGTTGCAACGACCGTGGTCCCGGGTAGACTGGTGTCTCGGTGTACTGGCTCTGTTGGGGCAGAAAATTCTTCCTCTACCCTCACATTTCTACACACAACACTGAACGTGTCCTTATTCTGTAAGTTCACCGATTGCACAAAGCGAGGTAATGTTTTTGAATTCCCGTGATATATTGTTTTCCATTATGAAACGCGAAAGTTTTAAAGTTAATATTGCCGTCCCATTGGACTATAATATGAAAGAAACGTGGGAAGAGAGTATATATTATGTGCTCATACTATGATGACCCGCATCATTGACTAATCGAGACTGATATTGACCACCATGATTGAAATTCGGTTAGGACCATAATTGTATGCGGCTCACACAAGATACGTCGTTTTTAGGGTTCCGTACCCAAAGGGTAAAAACGGGACCCTATTACTAAGACTTCGCGATCCGTCTGTCTGTCTGTCTGTCTGTCTGTCCGTCTGTCTCCAGGCTGTATCTCATGAACCGTGATAGCTAGACAGTTGAAATTTTCACAGATAATGTATTTCTGTTGCCGCTATAACAACAAATACTAAAAACAGTATAAAGTAAATATTAAAGGGGGGCTCCCATACAACAAACGTGATATTATTGCCGTTTTTTGCTCGATATTAATAACGGCTACAGGTAGACGCCTGAAATATTCACAGAATGTTTAGTGTAATATTTACTTCGAAAAATAATAATTAATAAATTAAATAAAATAAATTAAGGGGGGCTCCCATACAACAAACGTGATTTTTATGCAGTGTTTTGCGATAATGGTACGGAACCCTTCGTGTGCGAGTCCGACTCGCACTTGGCCGGTTTTTTTTATCGACTTTTCAAAAAGGAGTAGGTTCTATGTTCAACTGTATGTATTATGGACCGACCTTGAAAATTAAAAAAACCGACAACCAAAACGAACCACTACCATGCGAAAAATAACTTTGTTTTCGGAAGTCGGTGTCAAATAGGAAATTAACAGGTACCAAAGACACCGACTTTGGTACCTATTAATTGCTCGAAAGAATTCCTAAGCATGTTACGGTTTAAGACATTTATTTCTCAAAAAGAATACAATTCACTTAATATGAGAAATACAAGGTAATCATAAAACTAAATATAAGAATTACTTACGAAGAAGGTACTCGTAAATAAATAAGTTAGTAGATACACATTTTTTTTTTTTTTTAACAATGTTGTGGGTAAAAGGAAAAAGTGAGTGTACTATTACATATCGATTCTTGAAGGCAAGTGAATAGCAATTACACATTCTACCATTCATATGTATTGTGATGTTTCGGAAATACAGAGTATTTATTTTTAACCGACTTCCAAAACAAACCACTAAAAGGAAAAGAAAGTTATTTTTCACTTTTAATGGTTTGTTTTGAAAGTTGGTTTAGTTTTTTTGTTAAAATGTTTTATTCGAATGCATTTATTTTACTAAAGCACCCAGGTGATGACCTACTTTAGGTGATTGAAAACAATTATAATCAAATTGTTTAAAAGTCATGATTTCATGAAAATGTAAACTCTAAAAAAAAATATGAAGTGGTAAACTGTACACAATTCAACCTTTTCTAAAAGACACGATGACGAATATAATTTTTGGTAGTTTACGTTTTGAAATGTATTTTTAAACCCCGGCCGAGTGGGTTGAGCAGTTTATATATTTTTTCGTAGCCCGGTTCCACTTGTTAAGATCAAAGACCTTACCATGACGTCATTTCGGAGTAATTCGGAGAAACCCACCAAACCCTTAAGACAGGCAGGTAAACTTTTAGAAGAGTTCTTACTTTTTAGGGTTCCGTACCCATAGGGTAAAAACGAGACCCTGTTACCCTACTAAGACTCCACGGTCCGTATGTCTGTCTGTCTGTCCGTCTGTCACCAGACTGTATCTCATGAACCGTGACAGCTAGGCAGTTGATATTTTCACAGATGATGTATTTCTGTTGCCGCTATAAGAACAAATACATATTAAAATAAATAAATAAACAAATACATATTAAAAACAGAATAAAATACATATTTAAGCAGGGCTCCCATACAACAAACGAGATTTATTTGCCGTTTTTTGAGATAATGGTACGGAACTCTTCGCGCGCGAGTCCGACTCGCATTTGGTCGGTTTTTATGGTTTGAAATCAATTAATAATGCCATTTAATCGAACCTCAAAATAAGCTCCTAAAAATGTTAAGGGCATGAAATATTATGATTATTGAGAATCTTTTTATGAACCTCAAATAATTCTGATTTTGGATTTATTCCGTTCTAATACCAACAACTAATACCACTGGTTTTTGTTTCAACTCATTTTTTTTTGTGTTTCTCGGGACCTCAGGGTCCCGGTCCTTTGAAAGGCGTTCGAGGAGCCGAAGCCAACTCGTAGAGGCTCCGTTAGGCATCAGGAAAGAGACACCAACCGACGATTATCCCTGTATGCACTACGCATCTGCACCCAAGGACAATCCCCGGTTGGTGCAGGACTATTGATAATTTGTTAAAAAAAATTGTAATCCTCAGCTAGCTTTGCACACCATATTTCTACGCCTCCTGGCATAACATAGCGCTCTCTTCATCAAACACTAGCTGTTCCCCGCGGCTTCGCTACCCCATAGGACCCGTTTTCGGGATGAAAAAATAGCGTATGTTACTCAGAAATAACGTAGCTTTCTATTGGTGAAAGAACTTTTTAAATCGCTCCAGTAGTTTCGGAGCCTATTCAGTACAAACAAACAAACAAAAAAATCTTTCCTCTTTATAATATTAGTATAGATTATTATATTAGTGTAGATAAGATCTGTATTTATTTACCTATGTTAACAAATAAATAAATAAAAATTATGGATAAAAAATGTATTGTATATATGATTTGGTAGGTTTAGTGGATCAATTGCCCAAAACTATAGAAGGACTATAGTTTTGGGACTATAGACAACTCACATTTATTTTTATGCAGTACGCATAATTAAATTTAATATGCGAACGAATACTAACAACTTGAATTTGGTACAGTCAGCTTAGTCAGATCTTATCAAATTTAAGGCAAATGCCCATTTTCGGTCATGCAAAGCCCAACAATTAGTTTTTGTTACAAGAAAACCTTTTGTTTTATGTTTATTAAACGCGGACTAACTTAACTGACTTGACTTTTAACTTGTTTATCCAAACAAGATTGCAACAATTTTGCACAAAAAACTACCGAAAAGATAAAATTAAAGTTTGTGGATAAAATAAAAAGTGTAGTACTGAACAAGAATGTAGAGCTTAGAACCAGAAACCGTCATCATCTTCATTTGAGCCGACAACATCTTCTGGACATAGGTCTCCCCACAGCATCGCCACGCCACACTGATCGGTCCTGCGCTTCGAGCATTTACCGGCAACAAGAAGAAAATCATGCTGTGCAGTCGGATAAAGATAAAGATAGATGTATTTGCTCAAACACGTGTATATACGCAAGTATAAACAATACGTGAATGCAGGATAACATTAAAAAAATTCAAGAAGTTCGGACATGTTTGCCACATACTATGGCGTGCAAATATTTTGGAAGTCAAATGAACAATTACCAAAAATAATTCGATCACAATAATAACAAAATGTCAATAATAAAAAACTGCATAAAAATAATAAAAATGTCAAAAAAGCAAATTTCAAATAAAGATGTACGTCAAATCTATGTAAAATATCTATCAAATTGATAAAACAATTATTAAAATGAATTCAAACCCAATAAAATCAAAATGTCAAAACTAAAAATAATAAAATATCAAACAAATGTCATATAAAATGTATATCAAATTTGTGTTAGATTATCAAATAAATGTCTGATATCAACTATAGTTAAAAAAAACAATTATTTCAAATACATCATCACAGATAATAAAATATATAGTCAAAAAAATATAATCAATATACAATAAAATCAATCACAAAATCAATAAAACTCAAACAATTAAAATTATCCCGTTCGCAAAATACGCGCTTAGACGTGAAGTTGCGGACACCAGCCCGTCTTAACTTAACTTAATTAAAATTATACACGTTTTTAAGCTGACATGGTCACAATCATTAGTATTAATATTTGTTTCGGGATATTTACCATGTATATTTTGATTTTGTTCTCGTGATCATGGCGCTTGTAACGGTGCCGAAATATCGAGCTCTCAATCAAAATCAAAATATACATGGTAAATATCCCGAAACAAATATTAATTCTAAAATTATACACATTCAAAATTTGTAATTCAAAAACTCTGTAACATTATAGTATCCCTTACTAATCAGCAATTTTTTTAGTTCTGTCTTGAATGAATTAATATTCATTATTTTAATGGAATTAGGAATTGTTTTGTATATTAATGGGGCCATGCATATTACACTTTTTGATAGAAATGCTGTTTTAGCAGAGTGTGATTGCACCCAAAGTCTGTACTTCTCACGTCTATTTCTACCTGTAGTATTTATCAGAAGGGGCAACAAATGAGGATTGGTTTTTACAAATATAGATATTTCCAATATGTAAAGTGACGGAAGTGTTAGAATTCTGTGCTGAATAAACATTGGTTTGCAACTATCAACAGTTTGTAACCCAAATATAGCCCGTATACAACGCTTTTGTGCTTTGAACGCAGTTTCCTTTAGAGTTGAATTGCCCCAGAAAATTATTCCAAATCTTAACACTGATTCGGCAAGCCCGTAATATGCTGTAAGCAAAGTATCTATATTGACAGTCGGTGCCAACCTCTAAAGGGCGTATGACGAAGTACTAATCTTTTTACAAAGTTCATTTATGTGAGTTTTCCAATTCAATTGTTTGTCAATGATTAATCCCAAAAATCGATTTATTCCGGTCTGATCCCCTCGATCTGATCCCCTGGGGGATCGTGTTGTTTCAACTTCTTGTATTATATTATCTTTGTATAATAAATTAAATTTTGATGTATTACTTAACTTTTCTCGTTGTCTAAAATGCATTATGTTTGTTTTACTAATATTTACTTTCAAATTATTATTGCTCAGCCAGGTAATTATAGAATTCAATGCATCATTAGAATCAGACTGGTAGTTAACAATATTTTTAATTGCTAAAGTTACAGTATTGTCATCAGCGAACAATGACATAGGTTCCTTAGTCGCATTTGGTAGATCATATCGAAGGATACGTATTCGCGAGCTGACTGACCAAAACCAGATGTATCCCACTGCTCATCATGATTTTCTTCTTGTTTACGTCTTTTTAGTTCGCTTTTTAAGCAGTCGGGATTTTTTTATTTATAACTTTTTAGTTTTTTTGTTATATTTAGGTAAGTTTAAACATATAAATATTAAATATTTTTGAAAACCCTTCATTTCGATACCCCTACGATGGGTTTGGAAGAAAAAAAAGTTTTTGTCCTCCACAATATGGCGCCCGAAAGCCGCCATTTTACTATTTTCCAATTTTAATGCAGTCAGTGACACTCGCAGGGCTAAGACAAATCGATTGACGTGTGAATCATCAAAATAGGCAGTCGGGTATTAAAAAGAAATCAGCGCACATATCGTATCACTACATATTATAAAATAAAGTCCCCCGTCGCGTTTGTACGCGATTAACTCAGAAACTACTGAACGGATTTTCATGCATTTTTTCACAAAAAGAAATAGTGAGAAACCAGGAAGGTTTTTGTGTATAATTTGTTGAGAGGCTCAATACATCAGTTTCTATCTCCGTATATAATTATTATTTACTACTTAATGACAAATCCTTACAATAACATAATTTTATATATTGTTAGAAACTTAATACGACAAGGCTATCAATAAAAACATATTGATGGAAGACTTATTATAAAATACAAAACTATACTATTTTTCGTCACTAAAAAAAAATTGGTTTTGCGATCTTTTTTTCTACTAGCCAAAAAACTAGTTCAAAAATATTATTTTATGAAAATGTATTTTCTAAAAACTAAAGTTTGTTTATTCGGGTTTCGCACCATTATCGCAAAATACTGCAAAAAATCACGTTTGTTGTACGGGAGGCCCCACTTAAATATTTATTTTATTCTGTTTTTAGTATTTGTTGTTTGGCAACAGAAATACATCATCTGTGAAAATTTCAACTGTCTAGCTATCACGGTTCATGAGATACAGCCTGGTGACAGACAAACAAACAGACAGACGGACAGTGGAGTCTTAGTAATAGGGTCCCGTTTTTACTCTTTGGGTACGGAACCCTAATAAGAGATGCTGACGAGTTGAGAACATTCTCCTTTATTTGAAGTCGGTTAAAAAAGTTCACGAGTCCTTAGATATTTTACAGTAAAATCTACTACTAAATCATTTCAATAATGTAGAAGCATGATTTGGTGCTGACCTTTATAAAAGCCAGTCTACTCTGTTTTTGTTTTGGAAAATCTATTTATTTTGATTAGAACTAGCCTTTATATTATTTCCTCAATGCCATGCGATTGAATGCCACATACTAAAAATAGATAAGAGAAGAATTTAGATTGTGTCTACGTAGTTGTTTCTTTTTTTAATTCTATATCTTACATACATACTATATGTATAATTATACTATATGTACATAGATACTCATCTTCTTAGCATGGCGGGCTGTGCTTAGGCAGCTGCTGCTGGTGCAGGAAACCTCAAACGGCGCAAATACAACAACATTATTGGAAGTTATATATTTGAGCCGTTTGGGGTTGAAACATTAGGTCCATGGGGTCCGAGTGCTCTTCGAGTATTTCGAGATGTAAGCAAACGGCTAGTCGACTCTTCACGTGACCAGAGGGCTGGGCTTTTATTTGGCCAGAGAATTAGCATTGCCATCCAACTTGGCAATACTGCCAGCGTTCTGGGCACTTTTCACGTTGTCAGCGATGTGGACGAATTTTTTGACGCCCTATGACCCTTTTATACGCGTTCATAGTTTTATTTTATATTCATTTTTAACTGTATATATAGATACTGCATACATTATTATGGAGGGCAATGGAGAGGGCTATGCTCGGAGTTTCCTTGCGTGATCGAATCAGAAATGTAGAGATCCGCAAGAGAACCAGGGTTACCGACATAGCCCGAAGAATTGCCAAACTCAAGTGGCAGTGGGCAGGGCACATTGCTCGCAGAACGGATGGCCGATGGGGCAGAAAGGTTCTGGAGTGGCGACCGCGAACCGGAAGACGTTGCGTTGGAAGGCCTCCCACTAGGTGGACCGATGACCTGGTGAAGGTTGCGGGGACCCGCTGGTTGCGAGATGCACGGGACCGGTCAATGTGGCGACGCTTGGGGGAGGCCTATGTCCAGCAGTGGACGTCTTTCGGCTGATATGATGATGATGATGATGATGATAATACATTATTATATACTTATAACAAATACTAATTTTTAGGTTTCCGTACCCCAAAAGGAAAAAACGGCACCCTTATAGGATAATTTTGTTGTCCGTCTGTCTGTCTGTCCGTCTGTTTGTCAAGACCCTTTATCTCGGGAATGCGAGCAGGTATCGAGTTGAAATTAATCTATCTAAATATATAAAACTGCATGACGTATAAAGATGAAATTTGGCAAAAAGGTGCCTCAAGTGACGTAAGTGAGCACTAAGAAAGAATTATTAAAAATTTCAACCCTAAAGGGGTAAAAAAGGGGTTGAAACTTTGTATTAAAAATCTAAATCCTTCAGCTTATATTCTTGAAATTTGGCAAGAATAGTAATCTAAGTAAATCGTGCTTAAGAACAACAAAGCAATGGGTGATGACGTAATTAAGGCCAAGCTCCTGAAGGCAGGTGGAAAACCAGTACTTAAGGCCCTTCAGAAGCTGTTTGATTCCGTCATACTCGAGTTGAAAACGCCACAGGCGTGGTGCAGGGATGTGGTGGTACTCTTCTTCAAGAAAGGTGACAATTTCCTACTGAAGAACTATAGGCCCGTCTCACTGTTTAGCTACAAGCTGTTTTCAAAAGACATCAAGAATCGTCTCGCGCGCAGATTTGACGATTTCCAGCCTCCCGAACAAGCCAGATTACGCAAAGGCTTCAGCACCGTAGACCACATACATACGATGTGGCAGGTTATACAGAAGACCGAAGAGTAAAACCTGCCTCTCTGCTTAGCGTTTGTGGACTATGAGAAAGCCTTCTGAGAAAGCCTGTACTGTATGTACTTCACGCTACCAAATCGTCAACCGGTACATCGAAATGTTGAAGTGTTTGTACAAAACGCCACCACAACAGTTCGACTTCAGGATCAGACGTCGGAACCTATCCTTCTGTAGCGAGGTGTGAGACAGGGAGACGTCATATCTCCGAAACTGTTTACCGCTGCACTGGAGGATGTCTGCAAGGTTCTGGACTGGAGAGGACTAGGCATCAGCGTCAATGGCGAGTACATCCATGAAAACTATATAGAGGACCTCGGACACGGGCCTAAAACTGCCGAAAGAGTGGGTCTAAAAATTAACATGGACTAAACCACATCATCAGTCTATTAATGTTCCCACTGCTGGGACATAGGCCTCCTCTCTGTGAGATGGAATGGGCCGTAATCCACCACGCGGGCCCAGTGCGTGTTGGTGGATGTCACATGTCTTTTTGGTTCTAGGACATTTCCGGTTTCTTCACGATGTTTTCCTTCACCGTTTTGAGCAGTGGTGATGAAATAATTTACACAAAGTAAAGCGCCTGCCTGAGCTCGAACCCACAATCTACAACTTGTAAGTCGCGGCCGATACCACTAAGCCACCACTGCTCACAAAACCAATGTGATGTTAAATGCCCATGTTACACGCACTCCCATCAAAGTCGGAGACTACATTCGAAGTTGTGGATGACTATGTCTACCTGGGACAAACGATTCAGTTGGATAGTGTGTGTTGCCAGTGATGACTTATGGCTCTGAGACGTGGTCGCTCAAAATGGGCCATTGAGAGCTACGCTCGGCGTTTCCTTGCGTGACCTAATCAGAAATGTAGAGACCCGCTAGAGAACCAAGGTTACCGACAAAGCCCGAAGAATTGCCAAACTTAACTTGCAGTGGGCATGGCAGATTGCTCGCAGAACGGATGCCCGATGGGGCAGAAAAGTTCTGGAGTGGTGACCCGGACCGGAAGACGTTGCGTTGGAAGGCCTCCCACCAGGTGGACCGATGACCTGGTGAATGGATGGACCACAGACGCACGGGACCAGTCAATGTGGCGTCGCTTGGGGGAGGCATATGTCCAGCAGTGGAAGTCTTTCGGCTGTTGTGATGATGATGATGATATTTTAATCTATAGAATTTGTATGGGATTTCTTGTATTTGAAATTTTCCGTTGAGAATTTATGGAAATTTTACAATCTCGCAAGTTTAATTAAAAACTTACGGTGTCTACATTGATCCGGTGCTTTCCTAATTTATTAGAAATAGGCAGAATAATCGACATCTGCTTTACCGTATAAAAGTTCTTTTTAGGGTTCCGTATCCAAAGGTTAAAAACGGAACCATGTTACTAAGACTCCACGATCCGTCTGTTTGTCTGTCAACAGGCTGTATCTCATGAACCGTGATAGCTAGACAGTTGAAATTTTCACAGATGATGTATTTAATATCAAAAACAGAATAAACGTAATATTTAAACGGGGCTCCCATACAACAAACGTGATTTTATTGCCGTTTTTGCGATAATGGTTCGGAACCCTTCGTGCGCGAGTTCGACTCGCACTTGGCTAGTTTTTTCTACTTTACTGTCAAATCTAGGTCACTCAAGGTAAAGGACCGTCAAGTGTGTCATAAGAATTACAATAATAATAATTGGTTAGTTGCATTCCCTAGTATCGGTGCGTTTGCGTTCCGATACAGAGAAAGGTGTCTTATTTCTTGTGACGTCACTTTCGTTGTCCAAGTGCACATAGACCTATGTAGAGTTAGATGCGTACGTAATGAACTGGGAAGATTTTGATATAATTTATGTTGGTAAAAAGTAAAATGATTAACAAAATATAACCAAACGTATTATTTATTATTTTGTAGAAGTCAATTAAGTTGCATAGTCAGTATATAATTTTGCTGCTGACATTAATAAATGCTATAAATTATTATTATAGTAGTAAGGTCATCTATTACTGGAAACTGCAGCTAGATTGCTTTGTGAAATATCTTTATATCAGACTCAATTAGTGAAAAATAATAAATACTATTTTGTTTTATATCTAAAATCTATGTAACTTTTAAAGAGGCTCTTTTTCTTCCTTTTTTGTTTAGTAAACAAATATAACTGCACTAGCTGATATTTTAGAAATATTTTTCTAATGTTTTTTTCAACAAATAACAGATTTTTGTTTGGTTCTTTAACCCGGAAGGATGAATAAATTGATTATTGCATAAAACAAATTCGTGCTTATAAACAACCAATGTCGGGGTTATCACGATGCTAACTGCCTTTGTTGAAAATTAAGGTTGTCAATACTACTGAACGTTAATTAATTTCTAAAAAAAGGACAACGTAATCTTAATCACCATTTATTCTTATCATTATTAAAGATATTACTGTGTGTTATCTCACTTTTATCTGACAATAATAAAAACTGCAAGCTAATTTCTATTTACGAAAACACTTCGGTGTATTAATCGGAAGGTCACTGAAATATTTTTTATGAAATAAATTATTTAAATTTTACACAAATGGTCCTTCTTTTATAAAAAAAAATAGTAGGGTATAATATAATACGGCAAAAAATAAACAATAAAACACTATTAAAATTTGGACTAAAGAATAAATTAAATTAAAAACTTAAAAACCTTCATCTGCCACATTAGCGCTCTATCGCCGTCACTAATTCTCTAGGCATGAATAGTTCTAAGATTCCAGTAAATATACAATAAGGTCATTCATAACAAATACGAAAAATTATTATGCCTTTAATAAATAAATAAACATGTACGAAGATGTCCCCTCTCAAAGTTTATGACACTACATCAACTTCGGAGAGAGCGATCTGCTAGCTGGCTGGCAGTGCGTTCTCGGTCTCGGTTCTCGCGCGACGTTTTAAAAAATTAAACGTGTTCCTTTTCCGAATCGCTATCAAAACACGCGCCGTTTTCGTAAATATTTTTCATATCACCATCTTTTTTTTTATTCTGATTTGATTAACAGTGTTTTTGTATAATAATTTCATTTTACGTGGTTTTAAAATTAATTTTTGTGTGAGTGTGTTGGACGAAAGTAAAAGGAGGTGAAACGTTTGTAACTTTTTCGGTGAGTTGTATTTGAACGCTCTCATTTTTTAAGTAATATTATTTTATTATCTACTCCGATACTTTTAGCATTTAAGCATACGATTATAATCTGAAAGTTGCACCTATTATATTTCGTATTTCGTAATAATGTTTAAATATATTTTTTATTATTTAGTCGAAAAAAGATTGTAAAATTTAATTGTAGTTTGTGTTAATTGAAAAATTAATCATTGCCTACTTCTGAAGACATGATTATGAAATCTCATTTTCTAGTAATTAGTTTCGTTATCTCCATCAATAATGAATTTAATAAGCTTTGCTAGAGCAATTACAAATCTTTCAGTATGAATAATTTTCATTATATCAGGCTGAATGCTTGTTTGTCGTTGCCTACTTTTAAGAAGTGTTTCGTTATAATTTCTGTGTCTTGCAAGTTTCACATAATGAGTCATTTGAATGTAGCTTTCGCAGACACATTTTTTTTGTCTTTGTTAAATAAAGAGGAAATTATATAAAAAAAACTGCAGAGGTGAGCAACTAATCAGCAGATTCTTAATTATCTAAAGTATGAATTAGACATGTGCTAATCAGTCGCTTATAAGTGTCAAGTTTGTTTTTATAAATAAGGGTAAAATAGTGCTTAATCCCAAGAAAATAATTACATCATAATGAAACTTTTTATGCTCTTTACCAACTTTCGATCTGGATGAAATTTGGCACAGAAATAGATAAGTCAGGAGTAGCACACAGTATACTTTTTAACCCGGGCAAATGTACCCTCGGGATAATTTATTTGATAATTTTCGACTTCCACGCGGGCGAATCCGCTGGCAGAAGCTGGTGTTTTTTTATTATGTTTTTAATCAATCATTACAGTAGGCTTTAAATTTCCCACTCTTCCATTACTACCAGTTTTCAGTTCTCTATAGAACTTTCTCAAATATTATTAAATATATAATTGTCCAATTAACGAAATTAGCTTCTGAGACTACACGGATGCATGTTCCTAGCAGTTTATTCAATGTACAGTCGGCAACAAAAGTTACTTAACACGTTGGAAAAGCTTCCGATGTGTGTTTGGTAAATTTTAGTGCTATTTTGTAACTGGCATACGGTGTACATTTTGCTGAAATGAGTTGTCAATCTACTACTTTGTCAACATCTCTCCATAATAACTGAGGTGAACTGAACATGAATTGAAGTGAACTTTCAATCCATCCAATCAAAATACAATTTCAGATCACACAGGCTTGAGTCACATATTTTTCACAGTTTGGGAGCAATATGCGTGACTCAAGCCTATCATACTGGCCGTGCTAGCTCGGCAGGTGGATTGTCAGCTCTGTTCAAATCTCGTCATCTCTCTTTTACGCGATAGAACGTCTGTTGATTTCACACATTATTGGCAAGTGTTCTTCGATATTATCCACCAACGTGTTCAAATAAAAGAGACATAAAACTTGGTAACACGTCCGTGTTACTTGCTAAGTGTCATCATTAAAGTTCCCTGATCTACAAGAGTTGGTGTGAAGATTTTTCTGCAAGTGTTTATGGCCAGGAGTATTTAAAACACTTTTTTAGGATTCCGTAGCTCAAAAGGAAAAAACGGAACCCTTCTAGGATCACTTTATTGTTGTGTCTGTTTGTCCGTCTGCTTGTCAAGACCCTTTATCTCGAGAACGCGTGGAGGTATAGAGTTGAAATTAAAACCATATACTCAAGTCTACAGTCCCTTGAAGCTGTGAAGCTTGAAGACGCGCTAACAAAATCGAACTAAAAAACTGCGAGATTGGATTCCTGAACTGTTTATAATATGTATCTACAAATTTGTATAGAACCCTCGGTGGGCGAGTCCGACTTGCACCTATCCGGTTTTTAATATTGAAACTATGTCATGCGACTTTTGTTATCAACTGTACGTTAATATCTTATCCGCATAAAGACATAAACGATAATAATAATGATTAATCATCAATCAGTAACGATTAATTTTCAATGAAATTTTTTCTTTGTTTTATCCCACGAGAACCATAAAACTGGCCGTAATAGTAGTTTATGCAATGGCCATATAATAGGGGTTATTAAAACACGAGCGTAGGTTTATATCTAATATTACGCGAGTGTTTTAATACCTAATTATATGCCGTTGCATACACTACTTTATCTTCACTCATACAGTTGAAATAAAACAAAAGTGGAAAGGGAAAAATATTTGGCATGGCGGGCAATTTAGATTCTCATTGCGCAGCGCGCGCATCCACAGACAATGAAACTTCTTTACTACAGCCCATACGCGCCAGAAAATTAAAAAGTAAAAGTGTGCTATAAAAATTAAAAAGTTATTTTATGATGCAGTTGTTTGAAAATCGAAGGAAAATGTTGAACTGTAATGGTTTTTTTTTTTATTTTACCTATCCACGAATATAAAGTACGTGTTTATACAATATTTTTTGAATTCGTATTTGGAACATTACGTTGTGAGTGTAGATAAAATCTTTTAAAAGGATATTAATTTCGAATAGGTAATCACAATGCTTATATAAAATGATCCTTGATCTAACTTACGAACCCGGAAATAAAGATTTTCATCAAGATAATAATATATTTCGAAGACTTGGGACCCAATAAAAAGTAACAACACCATTTAACATGCATTTATCAGATAATAATATTACTCGAGATAAGCAACAATTTGCAAGTTGCTTGTTTAATGTCTTTCGAGAAGTAATGAAAACATAATAAAAAAATCGAAAAAATAAACTTTTAAGGGATAGGCTTCTGAAAAGTCTAAGTCGATGATAAGTAGTACCTACTAGCAGCTCTTTAGGGTTCCGTTCCTAAAAAGGAAAAAAAAACCGGCCAAGTGCGAGACAGACTCGCATACGTAGGATTCCGTACCATTACCGCTAAAAACGGCAAAAAAATCACGTTTGCTGTATGTGAGCCCCACTTAAATATTTATTTTATTCTGTTTTTAGTATTTGTTGTTATACCGGCAACAGAAATACATCATCTGTGAAAATTTCAGCTGTCTAGCTATCACGGTTCATGAGATACAGCCTGATGATAGACAGAAAGACGGACAGACAGACAGACGGACCGCGGAGTCTTAGTGATATGGTCCCGTATTTACCCTTTGGCTACGGAACCCTAAAAATAATCCTTATAGCAACACTTTGTTGTTTGTTTGTCTGTCTATCCGTATGTCAAGACCCTTTTTCTCTGGAACACCTGGAGGTATCAAGTTAAAATTAATACTATTTATAGATACAGGTCTGCAATCGCATCGCAAATACAATAGTGAAAAACTCACACTTCTAAATCAACGCAATCAAAACTTACGTCCGTTTATTTCGAAAAGGATACTTCCCGTTGACCTAGAAACCTGAAATTTGGCAAGAAGCAATGTATTTTAATTATAATAAAGTCGAGAAAATAATCTGAAAACTGTAAATTTAGTAAAGTTGCAGTTGGTAAACTGACCACGATCGGTGTGTGGGGACAACAGTATTCCAACGGCAAAGTTAATGTTGTCCCTTCATTAGAGCAAAGGTCTGTGCTTTCATTGTTTACGATCGTCATTAATGTTACCTGATTATTTTGTTAAATGTAGCTGTTTATACGGAACCCTCGGTGCGCGAGTCCAAGTCGCACTTGGCCGGTTTTTTATTATTATTATGTTCAGTGGCGGCCTTAGGGGGTGGCGAGCAGGGCAATCACCCGGGGCCTCGCTCTTGCAGGGGCCTCACGTCACCACCCAAAAAGTTTGCAATTTAGACTTTTTATTTTATCTTGTGCGAACATTTATTCTTAAGTTGTTGAAGTATTTCAAAGTACAATATTAATAATAATTAGCGGACGCCTCGCGGTTTCACCCGCGTATTGCCCGTTCCCGTGGGAATACAGGGATAAAAAGTAGCCACCCGGGGATAGTGTAGCTTCCCAACGGTGAAAGAATTTTTGTAATCGGTCCAGTGGTTTTTAAGTTTATTCGTTACATACAAAAATCCAAAAATACAAATCTTACCTCTTTATAAATAAATAAATAATAATAAGTTCATTTATTTTCTCTCACAATGGTTTTAGCATTAATCTGTTTACAAATGCATAAATTCACATTGTGAGAGCTGGTGCCTGATGTAGGTTTAGTTAAAACCTGTGTTACAGGTCACCAGGCCCCATTTAGTGGCTTCATGCAAATTAACAGGCAGGTAACATGTAAATCCACAAAAAGAAAAAAAAAATTAATGAAACAAAAAAATAATAATTGAAAAGGAAAATAAAAGTAAACAGTAAAAGCAGTCAAAAGGTGTGAGGTGAATGGTGGTGAATGTGTATGTGAGTTGTGGTAAATTTGTAGGTGAATTATGGTGAATATGTGGGTGAATGGTGGTGAATGTGCAAGTGGAAGGTGGTAAACGTGTAGCTGAATTGTGGCGAGAGATAATAGAAGTATAGATATAGATAAGTGGCAAGTTTTGCAATTGTCGTCTATCATCACTTTATCACATACATTGCTAAAAGGACAAGGGCCTCGCGAATATACGTCCGCCCGGAGCCTCGTAATGGTTAAGGCCGCCCCTGATTATGACCCACTGCAGGGCAATGGCCTTCCTTTTTAACATGTTTCATTATACAGATTTATTTTGGAGTCTCTATACAGGATGAACTCGTCTCGCCATCTCCTTTTGCAGTTCTTTATAAAGACTTTTTTCATTTTCTTTTTTAAACAGCGTGAGGAAACCAGGACGTATATTTAACGACGTATTTTATTTAGTAGTATTTGTATTTTTGTGCTCCATTGGTGTAATAGGGATGATGATGGGGTACAAAACGTCAAATTATATTTAGTCCACCGCCGGTTGAATTATCAAAAAATATTGGACACGTATTTTTTGCTTAATCAAATCAAAAAAATACACCAAGATAAAGCGCATCAAAGTTCGGGGGGCTTGTGACGTAACTTACATGTAAAAAGTGCACCAAGGCATGAATGAAGTCATGCGATATTTTAAAGTATTGTTTCGTCATATTTTTTGTTAACATGACAAAAGAAAAATACGTTTCCAATATTTTTTGGAAATATAACTGACGGACTAAACATATTTTTAGGGTTCCGTACCTAAAGGGTAAAAACGGGACCCTATTACTAAGACTCCGCGGTCTGTCTGTCAGAATAAACTAAATATTTAAGTGGAGCTCCTATACAACAAACGTGATATTTTTGCCGTTTTTTGCGATAATGGTACGGAACCCTTCATGCGCGAGTCCGACTAGGACTTGGCTTGTTTTTTTTAGTCATCCACCCTATTGCTACAAGGAGTTTCAGTGGGGGGTTAAACAAATAAATAAGTTTCCGTCGTTATCAAAAAGATACCGTCACAGTCATAACAAAAGTTATATTAACCCTGTCAATACCTGATAAAGTAATTAATTCTCATTATAGAGCTCAGACCTAGTCTGTCAGACAGCTTTTGATAAATTACTGGCACTAGATAGCGAAGGTCGGACCCAAAAGGTTACGGCCAAAAGTATTAAACGTTATAAAATATTGAATTCTAATCTTTTTGAGGGTCAGTTATTAATTGATCAGGATTTTTATCGTCAGGGTCAAATTAAAATAAAATCGCCATTTTTTCAATGAAAACTACTTCTTTTCAAAACACAACATGCATTTAGGAAAGGCTTATGTTTATCAAACCACCAAATCTAGTAATATACTGCTAAAAATAGTAAATGATCACCAAAATTAAATTTAGAATCGCAACAGAGTCGACGGAGCCCCGCTGGGTGGGGCTCCTATTTCTGAATACAGGGTCAAAGTAAACTAACACGAAGGTGATGACGGGAGCTCGAACCTAACCTGTCCGTGTCGGGGTGCCCTAAGCTCCCGAGCTCGCTTCGCTCGCTCTTGGACTGATTCATTGACCAAATCACTAGATTTGACATCTTCCGGTTTTAGCACTCATTAAAATCTGGTGATCAATTTACTAAATTTGGTTTAGGTTTATTTTTTTTGCTGATTAGTATATATTTTAGGTGATAGAGGTTATCGTCACAAAGTTTTTTTTGGTGGTCATTATATTTATTCCCTTTAGGGAATCTCTTTATCTTCACTAATTATTTTATTTATTTATTTATCGATAGGCTCACGTTTGACCACTATCTCGCCTGATGGTAAGCAATGATGTGATCGACGGTGAAGCACGCTAGCCTAGAAGTAACCTATTCACTCTTGACTTAAAGAGTATGTAGCTATCGGGAAACACAGACTCCGTCGGAATTATATCATAAAGCCTTTACTATATGTCTATCACGTAATAGGTACACTAAATCGTAGTTTTCATCACAACCGAAAAGAGGTCCTAATTCATTCACCCCTGAGTAGCTGATTTTGAAAATGAGAATCACGTCTAAACGGCTAGTCGTAATTTTTTGGAAAAAATATATGTTACATTAGACAATTTTCTTAATAATTTGATCTAAGAAAATTTTGAATTTTAATTGTGTAACACGGTCTAATTAATTTGTAAAGTTATATCTAAAACGGATAAAAACACGACAATCGCACCAAAACCGCTGGGCAAAATGAAATCGACACCATCTCAAAGACAATTTAATTATCTACATTTTGATCTGAGGTTTTTTTATTTAATACCATACAATAATAGGGAAAGTACAAAAAACTACTCAATTTTAGGCCGCGCGGGTGTGAAACGAGTGCGCGTTTTGTTCCCTCAAGGTCGTTGGCGTTAGTCGTCGTCTTAATAATCTTTCGACTCAATAGTGTCCAACAAGCAATAATACTGATGATGAATTGTCAATCAACATAAAAGTGTTTGCTACGAGCATCAAATCCATGAATTTATATATCGCTGCACATGCTAAGATAGGATCCTTTTTGGTCTCGCACGGGTTTTTTTTATTGTAATTTTTTAGTTTTTTCTTTTTTTCTCGTGTCTCCTATGCGGGTCACAAATAAATATTTTATCGTTCTGTCTTACTTTAAATGATAGATTAAGGAATGAGGTAATAAGACAACGTTGTGGTTTAAAAGAAGATGTAGTGACTAAAATTGAAAAGAGTATGTTAAGATGGTTTGGCCATGTTGAGAGGGTGAATGAAAGGCGACTAACGAAAGGTTACAAGGCAGACGTGAATGGAAACGCTGGGAGGGGACGCCCTAGAAAGACATACATAGACCTTATAGGTGATGTTCTTCAGAAAGGCCAGGTGCGCAGTACACATTACCGGCGTGTGTATATGACTAGATGTATGAATGTGAGTAAAGCGAAAGGCTGCTGATAAACTCTCTCTTTACTACTAAGCTGTGTGCTGGATAGTCGATTCGATACAGCCAAGTTTTTGGCACAGAAAAAAATACCATAGGTAATTATTTTTAATTAATATTTGATACCCGTTTGTGAATTGTGACGGTCATCCCTAGTCTTCTTCGATGGAAAACTACTTTACCAATAATTAAAAAAAAACTTATTTACAACAAATATAATAAACATCTCACCTATTGTTTGTAACTAGTAGCGCCGTGTCATTCACTCAGACTTCTTTATTACATGCGTGACAAAAACAATTATCATGTAATCTTGCCTCAGCAGATTTACGATTACCGACTGCCTTGGATAACTGCATTATACGTGGCGAATGACCAATAATTGTTACCAATATTACTGTATTTTAATGACTTGTGGTTGTGATTTTGGGCTTTAGACAAGGGGTCAATTTCTAGATTGTGTGTGTGTTTGGAGTTAAGAACGAACCTCTAATCGAACCCTACTTTAAGGCCAAAGTTTGAAAGTTTATCACGCTAAAATAGTTTGAATAATACCCATCTACAAATACTTAATTCAGGGGGTGACCATAAGCTCTTAGAGTAAGGTTATTTTGAGATCGCGTAAGTGACAGATGTATACAAGTCATATACATCTGTCCCTTACACACTCAAAATAACCTTACTCTAAGAGCTTATGGTCACCCTCCAGAAATCGGGGGAAAAAGACATTCTAACTACGATAATGATTGTTGAAAAGTTCAAAATGTAAGGAATAAAATGATATTTGGATGGCTCATATCAATTCTACTCTTTCGACTTTTTTTAGATTGTTAAATAATAATAATTAAATTTAAAATATTTAAAATAATAATAATTAAATTTAAAATATTTAAAATAATAATAATTAAATTTAAAATATTTAAAATAATAATTAAATAATTATTATTTATTAAAACTAAATAATCATTATTAAAAACATTAAAAATATTTGGGGTGGATAATGAGACGGGTATCTTCAAGGTTAAGCAACGCTTGACGAGGTCGGTCCGTGGATGGGTGACCATTTCAACATACCGAGATTCCTCCGCACCTTGGAAAGCACGTTAAGCCGTTGGTCCCGGCAGTCATTTGAAGATCTTTGACAGCCGTTACGGGTAGTCAGAAGCTTGATATCTGACACTAGTCTTGCCAAAGGGTATTGTGTTACCCAGTTACTGGGTTGTGGAGACCAGATAGGCAGTCGCTCCATGTAAAACACTAGTCAGCTGAATCCGGTAAGACTGTAAGCCGATACCAACATAATTGAGAAAAGGCTAGGCAGATTGATTGATTGAATTAGGAAGCTGACAAGTATACCTACAGTTTCTTCTTTTTGCTAAGGCTAATAAGCGAAACGAAAATTAAACAAGAGTGGTGTTGAAAATATGTTTGACAGACAGATTGTCATCTTATGGATGCTGAGTTGCTGACTGCCGACAGCCGAGATCCTTCTAAAGCAAAGTCTGTTCAGGCTGTAGTCTCATATTGTATACAAACCCACCGCACTATTCCCAAACCACTGCAACTCCTGAAAGCCAGAATCAACAGTGGCGACCACCAGAAAAGCGCCGAGGCAATGAAGCTCGACGAAGTCCCGGAGAATGAATTTAACTGTCTTGGATCCCGCAACGAAATTAATCAGTAAAGAATAACGGAGGAGTAGGAAAAAAAACATTTCCACTTCCCTCCATATCAAGCAGGATACAGAACATACAAGGCCACTAGGCACAAAGGGTCGTGTTCAACTGGGATAAGCCCAGTTGCCTAGCATATTGTATACATAATCTTTTCTGTTTTAGGCAAATAAATATAAAAATCTAACTACATAAGGGGTGAAAGCTAAAATGATAAACAGTTTGAAATTACCGAAATTGCTATAATACACCAAAAACGTCGTCCAAAACTTTCTATGATATTTCTCGTGAAAACTTTCTCACACTGATTCAGGCTTCACGTAGCATTAGGGTCAAGTTAAATATATTTTACAGTAATGAGCTTGAAATGTGAATCTAATTTATGATTCTCTTATTTGCAGAATTTAAAACAAAGGAAATCGTATGCATTGCTTGCAATTATGTAGATACGAGTATTTAGAAAAGTATTGTTTCATCTAAACTGAGAGAATCATCTGCCCAGGGTTTTCCCAACTATTGTTGGGGTCAGCTTACAATTTAACCAAATGCAACTTCAGTAGAATACCATTTTTTACATGGAGCGATTTTAACTGGGTACATCCGAACTCTCATATTCTGTAAGTTTATTTAATCCATCTCATTCCCTAAACCGTAATCTTCAAGATAATTACCTCACCGATGGATGTAGCAGCTATTAATATTAAGTGATGATATATTCAATAGACTATCAAAATAATAAATATGTGGAGTGATCAGTATGGATATACTTAGTGAGATATTGCTATATTATAAGAGGTTTGAAAGTATGAAAAGGAAGACACAAAATATGAAAAGGAATCTAAACTCTGAATAGGAATGTGTCGAGGAGAGTAAAAACAACAAAACAAAAATATAAATAAGAGAGTAACAATAAATTATAAAAAGTTAGTAAATGAATATAGACAGAGATACCAAAGTAAACATGGTTGAATTGTGTGAGGAATTATTATTTATTTTAATAATTAATAATAATAATTTATAATAATCAGAGAGATAGAGGCCAAAGAAAACATGGATGAATTGTGTGAGGCATTATTATTTATTTTAATAAGAAATAATTAATAATAATGAAATAGAGAGAGAGAACATGGATAAATTGTGTGAGGAATGTAATAAAAGAAAAGGGTGTGAATTATAGCGTGACGGTTGACAGAGTAGACGATGATGACATTCCGAATGCCGTCATCCATGGATTATTAGCCATTGTAAAAATTACGTGACAATATTCAATAGATTATCAAGCAAACAAAGCCTCATTTTTCCTCTATTTATACTACTTATGTAAACAATAAACAAACAGACGATGTTCACACTTCTTTGCTAATTATTTCTCGTTCCCGTTAAGAGCAATGTCCATTGTTTTTCTATTGCAAATAATATACGAACTTGTTTTAATATTGACTGGATATGCGATATTGTGTGGGAAATATTTTTTATATTTCTAAGAAATGTTATATAAGGAATGTTTCCTTTGATGAGCTAGTTTTCCATGCTGCTTTGTTTTGCACTCCTGCAAAACAACAAGCGAAATCGACACGCGGTCGGTTATTTTTGAGAGCAGTCGAGCGCGCCGCCGGCGAGACATTAAAAATGGCGTGTTTTTGTATATTGGTATTATAACAAGCATAACGCTATCACGACTAGGTTTACCATTCATGCGGACACGTCCGGACATTTAGCGTCCTGTCCGGACATTGTCCGGTCTTCTAATGCCGGATTTTTTGCTTGGATGGCAAAAACTCATTGTTTTGTTGTGATAAAAACGATTTGATAGTAATTATTTCATCAAACAGCTTTACATCATTAACAATTGAGTAAACATTAATTACACTTTCCGTTCATATAATCAATTGAGCCTACAATTCGGTCAAAATATTTTGTACTGAATCCATTTAGAAAAAATGCAAAACGTACGGAGTTCTTTATTAAAAGTCCACCTTTTTGTCAGCAGGACTTTTCAATTTTCAAAATTGTAACACTAAACACGACAAATTTTGTGCTGAACTAGAAGGCTCTGTAAGTATCAAGTTAACAGCTTGTAGTAAATGCCACGGGCCTTTGTTATCAGCCGTCATAATATTTTGATAACAACCACGTTTGAAAACGGATTGGCGATAATATGTATACCTAATGTAGTTGTAAACTCAGAAATATGCCTGTACACTGACATACCTAGTTATACCATCATAGACACTTGGAGGCCCCTTACACTACATAATATTTACCCCCAGGGTAATTAGGGTAATTTTTGTATATTTGTTTTTGCTTATTTCTCGTGTCTACTGTGCGGGTCACAAATAAATATATTTTCTTTCTATTTTTCTTTCTTTCCCAATAATATTGGGGTCAGTTATCTGCTTAACCAGATGAGCTGAATCAATACGATATTGAAATGTTTAAGTAAGGGTGGTTACGCACTGCATCCGATCCGTGTCCGTGAAATTTCGGTTCCGAAGTATCTGAGGCCTTAGTGCGCTCAATCGCGTTAACGTAAACGATCTCTTATGTCAAAATGTATACAAAAAAACAGGTTTTGCCTTGCCGTCACCAGACGGCGCTTATCCAGTTTCAATACAAATTGGCGTTGACGTTAACGCGATTGAGCGTGAGTACAAACACGCACTAAGGCCTCTGTAGTACTTATTGTAGGGAAGCTTACGCACTACATCCGAACTCTATACGACATAATCCATACTAATATTATAAATGCAAAGTAGTGTCTGTCTGTCTGTTACCTTTTCATCCTTAAACCGCTGAACCGATTTAGATGAAATTTGGTGTGGAGGTAGTTTGAGACTCTGGGAAGGACACAGGATAGTTTTTATATCGGAAATCATCCTTTAGGAGGGTGGACAAGGGGGTAAAAGTTTGTATGGTGAACGAATAATTTCAACAAACGAACGAGTAGGGTATTATGGCCCAATATAAAAAATAGGCTATACAAACTAATGCTACGCAGACGAAGTCGCGGGCAACAGCTAGTCTGTCATAATTCAGAACATTTTGAATTCGGAACTTAAATCACGGCGACGGATCACGGACACAGACGTGTAGTGCGTAACTGCCCCAACTGTCGGTTTGTCACCTTTTCACGTCATATCGGATTTGGATGAAACTTAGCACACGATAACACCATGTCCTGAATTAGGGCCATAGGATAGTTTTTTATCCCGGGAATACGTTCCCTCGAATTTTTTAGGACACTTTATCCCGGAAACATGTACCTTTGGGATAATTACCGACATTCATGTGGACGAAGCCGGTGGCAGAAATTAGTATTTGATGAGCGACTGCAAATTTTTATCCGTGGTGCTAGGCAATTGGGCTTATCCCACTTGTAAACGACCCTTTGTGCCTATTGGCCTTGTTTGTTCTGTCGATTGCTTGATATGGAGGAACGTGGAAATTAAGTATTTATTCGTCCTCCTCCGTTATTTTTTTCTGATTAATTTCATTGCGGGATTCAAGACAGTATTCATTCGCCGGGACGTCGTCGAGCTTTATTGCCTCGGCACTTTCTGGTTGTCGCTACTGTTGATTCTGGCTTTTAGGAGTTGCAGTGGTTTGGGAAATAGTGCGGTGGAATTGACCTACTCAGCCCAATTAATAATTAACACGATACCACTTGGCAAGACTGGTTGTCTCTTACACACGTGAGTGAGTGGGTGGTCGATTCAGTTCCGGTAACCACAGCTGTCTACTTGTGGTCACTTCACCTTGATTTTAAGTAGCAGAGTACATAATGCGTTCTCCCTCTCCAACTTTCGATGTCGTAAGGTTCTGCTAAATGATTGCGAGAGCAGTTTATGTTGCATTTGAAGTGTCTTCTTGTCTCTTAGTACGAATATTTTAATACAACAGCAGTGGTATAGTGCTTACCAAACTTTTGGGCCGCCTTGAAGTTGGCTTTCCGATGCGCAAGGCACGAACCGGTGCTGTTTTTGTATGAGATTTACTACTGCCACAGATAATATAATGCTAGCTTACAGATGCCTCATCCCATACAAAGAAACCGTGCCGACTAGCGCTTTTCATCTGATAATACCGATTATTTTTTTGTAAATCGATCGCGTTCGTTTCCGTTCCACGGCGATAGATAGATCACCACCTGTATCCGTGGAACGGAACGGAACGGAACCGAACACAAACAAACACATAATCAGAATAATCAGTATAGAACGTCGGCACGGTTTCTTTGTATGGGATGAGACACCACTGCTACTGCGCAACCATTGTACCCAACTTCAGGGCGGCCATGAAGTTTAGCGAGAACTATACAAACAAAAACATTAGCCAAAGGTATTGGGTATACCTTTGGCTAATGTTTTTGTTCAGAACAGTGGATAAAACTATTTATTTTATCATTGTTGATCTTCATTTGGCATATTTGTGACTGTGCAGTACACATTATTTTTAATCGACAAAAAAACAATTAAGATATTATCAATTTGACATGTATATTTTTTTTTGTATTACCTCGCATAACTTTTTATAAAGTCCGTTTGTAGCTCCGATAAAAAAAAAATATGTTACACAACTAAAGGTAGAATTTTTTTTTGATAATTCTCACATTGAATTTTCAATTGTGAACCGATTCCGTTGCAATTAAGTAAACTGAAAAAGGAAATAAACGATATTACCAAAAAAAATAACCGGTGAAAAAATAATTAAAAAATAAAAATACACTCATTTTTTTTTTGTTAAAACATTTTTTGGAATATCGTTATTAATCTTGTTTTGGTGCTTTACTTGCCAGTAAGTACACCAAAGCACATTTCATAGTGAACAGATAAGTGAGTCAACAAGGTTTGACAGTGAAAATTGATTGCCACAGATTATCCAGAACGTGCTGAAGCTACTAGTACTCGTAACATTACTATCGTAATCTTATTCTGTAGTCAGCAAAATTATGTTTCGTTCTCATTCAGACAATACAAAGAACAAACTCCATTCTAGATCCCCATGAATCAGCAGCGCAGTATTCATCCATTTTATTATTCGTCTCAAGTATAATCTCTGTTGAACATCTGTCCGTATGTTTCGTAAAGGAAGTCGTCGAGTTAGTATGTCTGTCACGGTTGGGTGGACTGAGTTAGCTAAAGTTAGGTTTTGGTAGCAGGTGTTCGGGAAATTCCCATTTTCTTACGAGTTTTTTTTTTAATAGATTAAAGTTTTAATATTGTCCTGATGATACTGCCTGTCAGATAAATCCAAACTGAGGCAAGTATTTTAAAGAAATTGTCATACCACATAATTGAAGTAGGTACAATAAAATTCCAGATGCCATAAATAATTTACATTTAATACATTTCAAGAAAAAAATGAATTTATTACTTTTTACTGTTGACGAATACTTACATGACAAATTAATTTAACATGGCATTATATTATTATTATATTCATTTTATCTTTTTCAATAAGTTAGTACTGTAAGTGTGACTAAAAATACCTTTTTTTTTATATTGACCTTTTTTTATTTGATTTAAATTTTTAACTAATTTGTACTAAATCAAATTTGAACAACATATTTGGACGCCTCCTGGCATAACATAGCGCTCTATTTCATGTAAGCTAAGATCTGTATTTATAAACACCTATGTTAACAAATGATTGATTGATTGATTGATTCTATACGGTGGTGGTAAAACAGGCCGAAAGCCTTAAGGTCATAGCACACTTATCAACTCGACAAGGGATCGTCGCGGCGTCGCGTGGCCTAGCCGTAGCCGAGTCGACGTACCGTAGTTGCTGAGCCGCATTGGTTACGTACTTACGTAATATTGACGCCTGTTTGAACGCGAGGCGAAAGGCGATACGGTCACAGTCCCTTGCCGAGTTGATAAGTGTGCAATGACCTTTATCCATAAATGCCCAGTGTTCGTCATGACGCCTGCCACAGCCAAAGACAGAAGAAAGTACGACACGGATGGCGTAGTGCTTGAGCGAAAGGCTGCTGCGCTGCGTGTCGCGGGTTCGATTCCCGCACGGAACAAATATTTGTATGGCCTACAGATAATTGTTCCGGATCTGGGTCTCTTGTGTATGTGAGTTTAAATGTTTGTATACGCACTCACGATACAGGAAGAAATTCCTAGTCATCGTTTTTCTAAAAAATAAAAATAAATAAATAAAATAAAGTTTTCTTGCATTGTCGCGACGCACCTGGTTTTTGTCCCGGCTACCTTTTTAAAGAGCTTTAGGAAAGCTCAAAAATCAAACAAACGTAAGTTATGGAAAGGTCGCGTAAGTTTGTACACGAGACAGACATTAAATCTGAAACTTATTAAAAATTAGTTAATTTTTTTTTAACTATCAATAAATAATTGTTCCACGTTTCCTAGATCCCATCATAAAAACCATCAGTACCTAGATATCATCATAAAAAACAGACAATTTTAATTTATTTCCTGCTTGATTACTCATTCAAGATAATTAAATATAACAAAGGCGGACCCTTTATTGCAGCACGCTGCTTGTCTGATCAATGTCAGCTACATGTACTCCGAACTTCAGTGATGCAAGATCCACATTAAAATGGCCGACAAATGACGTATTCTTTACTGTCAGTCCAAGTTATTCCACCTTGTAGCTGACTGGCTAATATTCTTAATTCATCTCTTCTCTCTACTAAATTAAATAATACATTTACTGACACACTACAAACAACTAGATTTAAAAGCATAAAATGTTTGCACAAGATTTCAAAGGATTTTTAAGGAAGTACTTTATGTTTTTTTTTTTTATATACAATTTATTGTGTCAAAAACTTAATTCAGAGTTAGTTACTAACAAGAGGATAAATTAAAATATGTCATACATAATGGGCCCGTATTAGCGTATTCTTCTGATAGAAGAAATGTTAGGCAGACGACGTCGTAATCAAAATATCTAGATAACTTCATTATTGTTTTATCAAAACAAGTTTTTTAAAATAAAGTCAGACAAATCTTATTATTTTAATTAAACAATCGCGATACAAAAATAGATCCAGTTTAAAAATATGAATTATACTGTCTGAGAATTTTGATAATAATTCATACAAAACGAACTCGCATGTATTCGCTCGTGACAGCGGGCATGAGGCGTGTAGTACCGCGCAGTGACTTCACAACCAGCTAGCTTCACTTCCGATCATAGAAGCATGCAGCTCATAATCTGGCACTAGCTGTCCCACGCGGCTTTGCTCCCCTTCCCGTCCCGTCAACTGGCTACCTACCTACCCTACCTACCCTACATACGCCGCTACGGCGTAACTTTAACCGGTTACGCAGCGCACGCAACGGAAGCTCTCAAAAAGGTATTCTTCCTGTTTTTGCAACATTTTTCATTTATGCTCCGCTCCTATTGGTTATAGCGTGATGTTATTTAGCCTATAACCTTCCTCGATAAATGGACTATCCAATACAAAAATAATTTTTCAACTCCAACCAGTAGTTCCTGAGATTCGCGCGTTCAAACAAACAAACTCTTCAGCTTTATAATATTAGTAGATTACGCAGAAAGACGACGTCAAGTGCCGTGTAATACGCTTCGCTTAAAAAACTGAGAGGACTGATCGCCGTCTGGACTTATGCCATGGGCTGCCTACAGCCCACGCTACCCTTCCCTACTACTCGCGTCTTCTATGAAGAATTTAGCAGACATTAAATTGCTTGAATATTTTTCTCGGCAAACATTTCAAAATAAAGAAAGAAAAATAATTTATGTCAGACATTTTTGAGCAAGTTATTGCCTTCAAATTTTTGTCTGGTGTAAGTGTAACACGAACTTGACACATTTAAACCCAGTCTCTGATATGAAAATCCATACCATCCAGACCATAGGTGGTGGTGACCGCTTACCATCAATAAAATTAGACCATCAGCTTGATTGCCGTCTATTCTGATGACAAATTAGAAAAACGGTAATTTTTATTTCATACTTTTTAAACTACATATAATATACTAGTAGCAGACACGCTTCAATCGACAATCTATCGAAACACGTAATAATGACACGATATCTTGCGAAAAAAGCCAGATTCAAAGTGCGAATAACTTTTGAACGGCTAAACCGATTTTATTTAAACATAGCTAAGAACACTTTCGAAAAAGTCATCTTTCAAACTGAATCTAAAGTTTCATCCGTTTATTTTATCCGGCGCTATGATGCCACAGACAGACACACAGATACACATCAACACACGTCAAACTTATAACACCCCTCTTTTTCTGTCGGGGGTTAAAAACAACCCATGGCATCAAATCTTATACCAAATCCCCCGTCAAAACCTTATAAATAATCAGAACACTTCAACTTATCCATGCATACCACGACTATGGAAGTGTCATTAAACCGTCGCCCGCTCACGAAAATGTTACATACGGTATTCTACGACCATCACCAGTGAAATTAACCTTGGCTTAACCGATGCATATCACGTCGTACGGTGTAACCCGCCCTTGGACTGGCTAAAGTGCGGATATGTATGTGTGTGCTTCGATTCTTGTGCAAAAGAGTAATTGTGGGTGATGTGCCAATTGAGATCGTGTGTAAGATCGGAGGCTTGGTAGGGTGATATAGCAGCTGCGAGTTTGACCTAATTTAAAGGATCATCATCGTCATAAGTATTTTAATGTTCCCACTGCTGGGACACAGGCCTCCTCTCTGTGCATGTGTGCATGCTTAGGGAAGCCGATTTTTAACACAAAATGTAGGACATTAAAAAAAATTATCAGCCTGGAGTAATTTGGGAACAGGAACATGCCAACCAATCAGAAAGCTGTTTTTGCATAAACCTCGTTTAGTTGAACTAATAACGATTAGTTTCATTGGTGAAATCGGCCCTTATTAGTTACTGCCTCGTTGGTATCGCGGTCGCAAGGGAGACTTTTGAGCGATGTTGGGTTTATCATTAGGAATTACTCAGTAGCAACTCGGCATTTAGAAGTTAGCGGTGTAGCACCCCCGTGCCTCGGAAAGCACGGCCGTTGCCTTGGTCCGACACCAGAACTTTCTCCGGTTGTTTCAAATAACGTCCCATCGAACTATGTGAGTGAGGGACCAGAGTGACCATTTGTGTTGGAACACACACTTGTTTACCATATCTCCCACGCGGATAGCTAATTTTCACTGAAGTAGGCCACCGCCGTGGCCGATATTCGGTCTAGAGGACTATTATACCCTCTCCTAGAGGCTGTCAAGTCTTTGAAAGTAAATGCAGCACCCTCTACGATAACTTCTTAGTTTTATAATAAAAGGGCATATCAGACATCAAAAGACTAACATGTGACATCTATCAACCCGCACTGGGCCCATGTAGTGGATTCCTAATTACCTACATATCACAGAAGAATTTTCTGTATCTACTGTTTTTAAAGTTAACTCAAGAAAAACACAATAACATTTAATTTATAGTCAATCGAATTGGCACTTGACTTTTATTGCTATATTTACGAGTGTATCAATAAAAACAAACAATGCTGAGGTATTGATAACAATACCGGTGTCCCTGACCTTCTTGATGTGTGCTGGTGACCCCTCTGATTTTATGGTGGTAAATAGTGTTTTATTGTTTTATCGAGGAGGAGCTCGTGGCTAAATAATAACAGCCGCATGGGTCGATCTTCAAGGTTAAGCAACGCTTGACACAGGTCGGTCAGTCCGTGGATGGGTGACCATTTCAACATACCAAGTTTCCTCCGTGCCACGTTAAGCCGTTGGTCCCGGCTGTCATTTGAAGATCTTTGACAACCGTTACGTGTAGTCAGAAGCCTGAGATCTGACACCAGTCTTGCCAAGCGGTATCGTGTTACCCAGTTACTGGGTTGTGGAGGTCAGATAGGCAGTCGCTCCATGTAAAACTGATACGCCAAGACTGGAAGAATTGGGAATAAGGCTAGGCAGAATATGAAATAGTGTTTTATAGTCCTAAGGGAAACTCTGCAATAGTATCCTACGTTCTAATACAGGTTCTGGTCCATCCATATGCCAACTTTAAACAAATTCGTTCAACAATATAGGATGGATAAGTCAAAGTAGGCAAAAACAAAAATTAGCTGCTTGAGTAGGAGCCAAATTTACGAGAAAATCACAAAATGCATTTTTACAAACTCTTGATGTTACATATTTGGTTCAGGATCAGCTTTACTTTATACTGCTCTCAAAATTTTGAAAAGAAACATCGTGAGGAAACCGAGATGTCCTACAACCAAAAACACACGAAGACATTTGTAACATCCGCCAACCTGCACTGGGCCCGCGTGGAGCATTAGGGCCCGTCCTGTCTCACAGAGAGGAGTCATATGTACTAGCAGTAGGAACAATATGGACTGGTCATGTTTATGCTACTCAAAAGGATACGCAGAATCACTTGCCCATTTATCTATTCCCATTTTTAACCGACTTACCAAAAAGGAGGAGGTTCTATATTCGACATTGTATGTTTTTTTTTTTGTATATATTCACGCATATCTCCGTCAATTTTGGACCGATTTTGAAAATTCTTTTTTTGTTTGAAAAAGTATGTTTCAAAATTAGTCCCATGTTAATTTGGTGAAGATCTGATGAAGAACTTCGAAGATATACAACAGAACTCTTCAATAAATTACGGCAAATCTCTCGGGATGGCTGCAATCACATGTCTATTTAATGTTTATACCATTTCATAACATAACATCACACCAGTACGCTCTTAAGGGGTACGCAGATCTCTCATTTCACTAGTAATGCTCTAGTTTCATGATATTCGGGCAATCTATTCTTGCGTTATATGTACCTTACTCATAGAAATACAGTTGCCTATATCGGTAGATTTTTTTTTGCAAAAAAGTTTTTTCAGTTATCATAATAATCATAATTTCAGCCGAAACACGTCCACTGCTGATCAAAAGCCTACCCCCAAGAGATGTGGTATACTCTTAAATAAACGTAGCCAGCACTTTAATATTTACGTCTATTCATAATTAGATTGCACAAATTGGTATCGCGAGGTCCCATTCAGTGCTGTCTACTTACTGATAAATCTGGTTGTTTTATTATAAAACCAAAACCTTAACTAGTGAACACCACATCAGCGTCACCATATTGACCGGCCCCGTAACCTTAACTAGGTCTTCGGTCCACCATAGGGTGGTCTTCCAACGCAGCTTCTTCTGGTACGCGGTCCCCACACATTTTCAGTACTCCTTATCAATTTTAAACAATGGTTTTTTCACATAAAGGACACCAGCGTTTCCGTATTGGCGTGTTCCATCTTCCTTGCATTGAAGATCGACTCATCAAATTTTTATTAATGTAACCGTCCGTAAGTCCTCACGATTAATATTCTGAACACGTCTGTAGGACGTATAGTGCAACTATTGTTTGTTTCGCTGTGTAAATTGTGTTACAGTGACGCCAATGTTGTATTAGAAAAACTCTACGTCAGATGTCTTGGGACAGTTTGTAGTGGCCCAAAATGAAGAGTTTGATACGCCAAATCTTTTAATCTTTCCATCCATTCGGGCTTAGTGCGAATTGATGGATGTCACAAGTCTTCGAATTTTTGGTTCTTGGACATGCCGGTTTCCTCACGATGGATGTTTTCCTTCAAGGCTTTTAGAGCAGTGGTGGATTACGGCCCATTCCCTCTCTCACAGAGAGGAGGCCCGTGTCCCAGCAGTGGGAACATTGAAATTGTTATGATGATGAATCAAACGACCACTTACAGGCGCTGCTTGACACATTGTAGGAGACAATATATAGTTGAATTAAAAGTAATTAATTTATAAGCGTGGGTATATTTCTTACATTTTAATGGTTTGTTGAACCTTAGATAATTTATTTATTTTTATTAAAACGTTGCCCCACACTAGGAATTTCTTCCTGTATCGTGGGTGCGTTTACAAACATATAAACTCACATACACAAACACCCAGAGCCGGAACAACTATCTGTAGGTCATACCAATATTTGTTCCGTGCAGGAATCGAACCCGCGACACGAAGCGCAGCAGTCAATCGCTCAACCACTGCGCCAACCGTGCGCCAGATAATTGTTTTGACGTTACCGGGTATTATCATCAAATATACTTAGGTAGGTACTAGTCATGTGCAAGTTATATCATAATTTGCTCCCCTTTTTAAGTATCTTTTCTACTTTATCTTCGCAGTCACTGATCAACTTAACTGACTATACTGACTGTTAGGAAGACCACGGACTGCAAAGATAGAAGATTATTACGAAAACTTAAGGTACTTATTTTTTCTTTAAATACAGTGACGATTTGTTTTATAGTAGATTTCACAGTTACATTGTACCAAAGTATGTTACAATACAAATTTAAACAATCGAGTGGAATGCCTCAGAAATTTAAAACAGCGCCCTCTATTGGTATGGATTTTAAATGATTCGTTCAAATAATCTTTGAAATGTGAAATAAGAGCCCAATATTCCATGATTTTGTGCTTTCTATATTTTTTTTTATGATTCATTCTAAGAAATGTTAATTTTACACAAAATTAAATAATAAATCGATGCATGTCGCGCTATCTAGTGAAATTTATTTATAATCTTAGTAACTTTCTCCTTTCTGGACGTAATTATGGTTCACACGGTTCATCCATCGTTTATTTGGTCTTCCTCTCCGAATGTAAATTTGAAAATTTGTTTGCCCGTTTAATCATCAGTATTGGTTCGATATATTAATTTCTACGAAGGACGAACAACATACGATTTCCTACGTAAATATCGCAAATGAATACTCAGTTATTTCTCGCTAATTAACTAAAACAACACCAAACTACAATAATTGATATTTGTTTAATACAAAAACTAAACTTGAAAAACCGGCCAAGTTGAGTCGGATCAGCGCAATAAGGGTTCCGTACCACGAAAACTAAGTTTAGTTTTCGTGGCATCAAATCAAATCAAATTTTTATAAATAAATTATTATGATAGAAGCCGTTTAAGTAACTCGTAAACTTACAATAATTTCAACTGGAAGTTTGTTTTGATGTAAAAGTAACATTATTCCCAGCTACTGAACTAGAAAAGCTCCAATTCAATAAACCTAGATATATCCCGGCGAAACAATTTCAACTGTCTTGGATCCCGCAACGAAATTTAATCAGAACAGCGGTGAAGTAGGCCAAAAAAATCAAAAAACCCGCCTGCTTAAAAAGCGAACTAAAAAGACGTAAACAAGAAGAAAATCATGTTGTACTGTAATACGAGATGTATCCTCCGTCTGCACAACATGATTTTCTTCTTGTTTACGTCTTTTTAGTTCGCTTTTTAAACAGGCGGGTTTTTTGATTTATAGAATTAACTTTTTTTATTTATAAATTTTTAGATAACATATTTTTTCGAATTATTATTACATTTAAACATATAAGTGTTACATATTTTTGAAATCTCCTACAAACCCTTTTGATACCCCACTCGATGGGTATGGAAGAAAAAAAAAATATCAACCTCCACAATATGGTGCCCAAAATCCGTCATGTTCCTTTTTTTAATGGCACTTAGCTAAGAACACTTGGGCGGTCAAGACCTATCTAACGATGACTTAATTATAAAAATCCGCAAAGTAATTTGAAAGATATGAGGTAATAAAGGATATTACATACATACAAACACACAAACATACAAGATTAGTAGATTTTTTACCCGACTGCAAGAAAAGGGTTTCTTGCAGTCGGGTAAAAAATATGCATATGCATAGTCACAATGTGTCAGAAGTATAAAGCTTAGTAGATAATATTGGCACCCTTTAGTACGGAACTCTTAAAGTCCTCAACAGCCTTGATAAATCTCGTTAATTGTTTAAATAAATACAGGTACATCATGCTTCTTCTAACACATTACTAACTTTATATAAATGAGTTTGCTCTTGCCTGGAACAAGAAATAACATAACGTTGACATTAGTGCTGTGTTCCGTTTCCTATACGTTTTCCGCGGCAAAAAGAAGATGATTGCCGCCATATTGTGGAGAAAGCGCGTTGAATGATTTTGAAGAGGATGCTCTAGAATTCTATATTGTTTTGTGCTTTTTTTATACTTTTAGTTTGTATCTTTCTTTGTTCACATTTGGTCTAGAATAATAGGTTTTCTATGCGTTTCCCCAAAGTTAACTTACTCTAGTCACGGGGTCTCATTGCTAAGAAAGAAAATTTGGTTCAAATAAGTCTTACTAGATGGCGCGACATGTACACACAATTCAATAGAATAGCGTGTAAAATTAACATTTTCTGGAATTGAACATAAAAGTTGTATGTTCTATTTATTCAACTCTCCTAAGTACAAAATTATGGAATATTGGGCTCTTAATTCACATTTCAAAGATTATTTGAACGGATCATTTAAAATTGATGCCAATAGATGGCGCATTTTAAAATTTTCGAGGCATTCCACTCGATTGTTAAAATTTGCATTGTAACACAATTTGGTGCAAAAAAATTTTGCAAAAACGTGCAAAAACATACTATAAAACGAACCGTTACTATATTTAAAGAAAAAAATATTCACGAACCTAGTAAACCCTTTTACTTGCAAGTCGCTGCTAACACCATCTATTGCCGTGAAACGGGATCGAACGCGATTGATGTTCTTACAAAAATTACAAGATTAATGAGATGAAAAACGCTAGTTACATCGGCACGGTTTCTTTGTATGGGATGAAGTATCTGTATGCTAGTATTATATTATCTGTGCTCTAGTGTTCCACGCGCGCCTCAAAGAGATGTAAGAAAAACTGAAGGGGTCCGCTAGGGCCGATGCCTGTCTGGGTCACGGATACATTTGAGAGAGAGTTACCGCGGCCCTGGCACAAGCAATTGAGGGAACACGGGTGGGTTTTAGTCAGTAAAAGACTAGCACAGAAGTCATTGGATGATTACCATAACACAAGAAAAAAAAAAAATTGCCTGGATTTATGGAAGCCCCAGTGATGAAATGTGGATGTACAGATATACCTCTTCGAAGAATTCACCGCGATGTTTAAGTCCCTATTGTATGTGTGGCTTGTTTTTAGCCTTAGCCTTCCCGTGAACCTTTAGGCTCCATTTTAGTATGCTCAATCATCTAGTCTTATGATTTAGGTTAGAGTGATAGATAATCAACTCTTTTTGTGCATCAAAGGTCACCAAAGACAACTCCTGAACCTCTGCCCTTCACCACTCCCTAGTGTTCAAGGCCCATTCCCTCTCACAATGAGGAGGCCTTTGTCCCAACAGTGGGCACAATAAAAAACTGATTATGCTAATCATAATTTCTGTAAGTAATCCTTTGTTTGTTTTGTAGTTTGTGCACCTACTAGTGGCCCGCCCTGGCTTTGCTTCGGTCATTTTAATTTATAACCATCTGGAATAATGTACCTTTCAAATGGTAATAGATTTTATCAAATAGGTGCAGTGGTTCTAGAGATTACCCTACACATAAGAACAAACTCTCAAAATTCAGGCTCTCCCTATATATTATAAATTAAGATTTATTGTAATTTATTTATTTATTTATTAAAACTTCATGCAACATAAAAGTACATAGGCGGACTTAATGCCTGAGGCATTCTCTACCAGGCAACCAAGGGCGGTAAGGATATAGCATGGCAGGTGCATAAAAATGAAATAACAATAATAAAAACGCAAAATTAGTACAAAAGTGTATAGTTAAAATAAACATACATATGTACTATAATAAATACTATATATAAAATAATATATATATATAAATTAATAGAAAGGCGCATATTGAGACGACTCTGCTATTCGTTTAGAAAATAATGCCGCAACTGCCGCTTAAATGCATACTGACTGGTGGCCGTCCTGATATCGAGAGGAAGCGCATTCCAGAGAAGAATGGATTGAATATGAAAGGAAGAATGAACAAAATCAGAAGTATGAGAAGGACAGAGCAAGAGAAGATTGTTAGATGAACGTAGATTCTTAGCGTGTAAAGTACATAGGTATTGAAAGTGCGGTATGAGATAAGAAGGAGGTGTGGGAGAGTTGAGTAGAGAGAAATGCGCAGTCAAGGCGCGAAAATGTCTTCTCTGCCGATTGGGCATCCATTTGAGTTCAGTTCTGCAGCTCGACACTTGGTCATATTTCCGGAGGTTGAATATGAACCGGATGCAGTTGTTTAAGAGCCTATCCAGCTTATCCAGGAATACTGCATTTAGGTTAAAGCAGCACACGTCACCATAGTCGATTAAAGGGAAAATTAAAGTATGCACAAGCATTGTCTTTGTTTTTGCTGGTAGAAAGTTTCTCAGACGATACAGGCATCGCAAAGTCCCATTGACTCTTGACCACTGACTCTGTAATGTATTTGCTTCTACAGCAAGAAACATCTATTCAAATGCAAGTAATGACTCAGAAAAGTCAGTTGCAGAAGTTAATGATGACATTATGCAGAAAAAAATTACAATTATTGATACTTAGTAAACATGATGAACGCCAATTCAATTGTTCCTCGTAACAATAGTTAGCATAATTGTTTAAACTATGGCACGTATTTTACATGGACAATTAGCTGTTTGTTTATGGCTTTATAATACGATTTATAACTGCAATTGTAAATAAAATAGTGAAACGTGTTGTAACTGTAGTATTTCGATTATTTGCATTCCTATTTGGCTGACTGCGATATATTTTTCGAATATGCCTTAAAGGCTGCAAAGGTTGAAAAAAAAAATTGTCGCATTGCACCTTTTTTCGGGAGCCTTAATTCTTCTTAGATAGTTCAGGGGCTCAACCCCTTGCGTACTAAAATTTGAGCATTGAAATGTGTAGTAGGAAATCATTTTCCACGTTGGATATTTCTGTGATCTTCAATGATTGAGTTGTTGGTTATTTTGTTATTGTTTTTTTCTTGTTTTTGCTTGTTTGTTGGTTTTTTTTTTATTGATTGTTTCTTGTTTTTGATGTCTTTTTTGAAGAATGATTTATGATTCTAGTTTGACTGTTGTTAGGAATGGGTATCAGATCCAACTTTCATGCCTTCAACTGTTCTCTTTCTGATCTCTCTGATCTCAGTGCGCAAAAAAGTGGTTGAATGCCTGGTGCTACATTACTGATGGTGATATCATTTCTTTTTTTCCTCGAACTTCGAAATTTGGCGCCTACCTTGAGGTACCTCACCCAAAAACGGCTGTGAATATCTATGCTGGTCCTAGTATCCTGGTGTAGTAATAAACTTCTGTTTCACTATTCAATGAACAGCGAGATTTTGTAAGCATTCAGAAAAAAATTTGCTATATTGCCATTGAAAATTTAAAAAAAATTTGTGCCGATATAAGAGTACACTTGTAGAAAAAAAAGGTGCAAACAATACACGGTGCACGGTGTAAGTACGTAACACAGAGTACAGAGACGTCTCGGCGGCTAGAGAAGGCATTGTCAAAACTTTTTATTATACAAACCAAGCGTGTCAGTGAGTGTTACCAGTTTCACCTTTACTCATAAAAATTGACGGCCCGTGACGATTATGAATATGATTGACAGCTGAAACTTGTAATTGCTCATTCCACGGATACAAATATTATAATCGTCCCGACCGAATTTGGATCAGTGACCAAACTCAACGGAGCCAAGTAGGTACGTAATAGCGACACATACATAAAACACAGGTAGACTCCGCGTTCCTTTAAGTACTCTCATAGTCTAATGGGACGGTAATCCGTCACGATCTGTAAGGATTTAGGGCCGATTTCACCAAAGAAACTAATCGCGATTAGATCAACTAAACTCAGTTTATGCAAATACAGCTTTCTGTTTGGTTAGTTTCTCAGCGGTCCCAACCAATCAGAACGCTGTATTTGCATAAACTGAGTTTAGTTGAACTAATCGCGATTAGTTCAACTAAACTCAGCCAAATCAGATCAGCCAAATATCAGCTTGATGCACTAGAGTCGATTGAAAAGCGGGCCAAGAAGCTCATCAGCGATGAGGCACTGGTTAAGTCAAAGCTCCAGAGCCTTGAACATCGTCGCCGAGTTGCCAGCTTGTCGGTTTTTTATCGGTTACATTTCGGGGAGTGTGCGATGGAATTGCATGATCTAATTCCGCCCAGCCCGTTTCATCATCGAACTACCAGACGTACGGCGAAGCGCCATCGGTACATGGTGGACATCCCACCCATACGCACTTAACGTTTCTAAACGTTTTGAGAATACTTTTATTATGCGTACAGCTAAGGAGTGGAATTCCCTGCCGGAGTCTGTGTTTCCCGATAGCTACAATCTAGGGGTCTTTAAGTCAATAGTGAATAGGTTACTACTAGGCAAGCGTGCTCCATCGTAGACCACATCTTCGCTTACCATCAGGTGAGATAGTGGTCAAGCGCGAGCCTATAATAGATTAAAAAAAAAAAAGTTTATTTGCCGAAATCAAATCACAAATCTTCGTGGCAAAAAGGGGTGTCACACCACCAACGTCCAAACCCCGATCTGCTACAGAGAATAAAAAACAAGAACACCTTTTTGTGCCAAATTTGTGCCGTCACGGCGATTCCATGCCATGCTCTGTGGTATCAAAAGAGCTTCCTTCAGTCAGCTGCAATGACGGACAATAATAACAAATGTTACGTATATGCAACTTGCTAGGAAACACCGCCTCAGACCGCGTATCGGATGTGTAACACGAGAAACACATAACACACATAAGTATATAAACATAAGCGTTGACGTTGGCACCACAGACATCTGAGCTAGATTCACGATTTATCGTTACCAGAAACATTTGAGGAGCTACTGTGTCAATTACAACTACATTGTTTACCTAATAATTTCCGAAATCAGCAACTGCTAGCAACTTTTGCCTCATATCACAGAATAAATAATAGTACAAGTACAGAAGACTCACTTCGTGCAACAATTCATTGAAATAGAGACTACTGCTAGTTAGCAACAAAGTGCAATTCAGCTCGCATAAGCGCTCAGTGCCTAACGTGATATTCACCTAAACGTTGCCGTTCTCTTCTAACGCGTATCTCCGTCGCTGTCTGGCGCGGTTTGACTCGGCTCGTAAGGGTTGTCGACTTGCCGCTTTCGCTTACATCCACTATCTACCTACTTAACCACGTAATCTTTCTTATGTTTGATGCCTATGATTACACGGTCAAGTAGGTAGATAGACAATGAATATTATAGACCGTCATTTTGTTTGGTACTTAACAAATGAAAACTAGGTTACCTAAACTTTATTTACTATAACATTAGACATTTAAATAAGCCCATTTTACAGCCCGGTCAATCGATTTTGACTTCTATTGCGTTGGTGATACGACAAATGGAAGCTGTAGTAAACGGTTGGTTTTGGTAACAGATTTGTGCTTTTATATCATCCTTATGTGTACGAGATAGAACACAAAATCGGTTGAACGGGCTGTAAAACGAGTTGTAAAGACGTCTAATGTTATTTCAAATTGAGTATAGGTACCTAACTCTTTGTTTACTCTTTAGTGATATTTTTTGTTAGTTTATTTAAAGTTGGCTTGAAGAACTCTTACGAAATATTTTTTGTTTGTTCGTTAGGTATAAGTAAGTACCTAGTTTTATATACAAACGTTAACTTTAACAAGTGCGTACACTCAGGCTATTGGTAAATTCATAGGCTAAGTAGGTAACTACTTAGGCAATTATAATTTATTTTAAACTGGATCTAAAGCGTTTATTTTTATGTTAACAAAACAGTAACCATTCAATAAAAAAAACAAATCAAATTATATTTGTGAACAACACGAAAATCTAAAATATCTAAGTAGGTGGGTACCTATTTAGGTATTTCACACACCTATTCATTCTTTTAGGAACACCAAAATGCTTAAATTTTTATACAAAACTCGTACACATTATGCACCTACTACCGATAGTTACAGATTATTTATGTAATGATTTAAATAGGTACAACAAAATAGCTTACCTTTCAAAATCTTTCGGTACTTTAAAAAAACTTAATATCGATTCATTGTTCTTTACTTTATTTAAACACCCGTAAACACAACAATATCTTTTATCTACACTCACAACGTAATGTTCCAAATACGAATTCGAAAAATATTGTATAAACACGTACTTTATATTCGTGGATAGGTAAAATTAAAAAAAAAAACCATTATAGTTCAACATTTTCCTTCGATTTTCAAACAACTGCATCATAAAATAACTTTTTAATTTTTATAGCACACTTTTACTTTTTAATTTTCTGGCGCGTATGGGCTTATGTCATTGTCAGTTGTCTGTGGATGCCCGCACTGCGCAATGAGAATCTAAATTGCCCGCCATACCATACCACATATTTTTTCCTTTTCCACTTTTGTTTTATTGCAACTGTATGAGTGAAGATAAAGTAGTGTATGCAATAGCATATAATTAGGTATTAAAACACTCGCGTAATATTATTATCAAATTCGGCTTCGCCTCATTTGATAAACCTACGCTCGTGTTTTAATAACCCCTATTATATGACCATTGCATAAACTACTATTAAAGGCCTTAGAAGTACGTTTAGAAGTCATCGTTATTTGCTGCATAATATAAATAACGTGGCTAACGTGCGAGCCGAGCGGTAAGCGGCAACCTAATGCGTTATTCCCTCTGCAAGGTACCGCCGGCCGATCGTACCTAAACTGCGGAGTGACACCCCCCTGCTCATATGTTCCTGCAAATGGCAGATACCTTACCCAAAATCAGAGTTACCGTCTGCCGATATTATTCAATCATAACCTGTACAACCTATCCAAACCTACAAATACACTGCAATGTGATAAAGTCTCTGCTGTTCCTATTTCATTATTTTTTTTATTTGAAACTCGTCATGCTGCGACTCGTCGCTCTTCTGGTGGTCACCACTACTAATTCTGACTTTCAGAAAAGGCAGTGATACGAAAAACTATAGCAGGCGGGTCCCAAAATAAAAATATGGTAGCTTGCTTACCTACCTTACTTATATTTTATCAATTTGCTTCCTTCAAAGATATTCCTTAATACAACGCCATGATACCGCCACTGTAATAATCCAAAAACCTGATGACGACATCTAATCAAAATTTGACGAAAAACCTATTATGATTCAAAGCACAATCGAAATCCCTGGTAAATTTTAGGTACACTATGAAAAACCCAAATACACTTTTTTGAATCACTGGAATTCCCAAGATATTAAAAGTCTGGTGAGCACAGAGGAGTGAAGTGACGGTTTAAAAATGTTTAACATACAAATGGGCCTATTCATGAAAGCTTTGGATTGTCTTGTAAATCGTTGCTCCGTTTTGCTCATATTTTGTTTCTTTCCACAAAGCTTTGCATCTAAATATTAACTAATGTACAATTGCTTGAGGTAATCTCAACATTTACTGATCTGGTTTAGAGGAATCTATCACTGCCAGAAAAGCTGTGCTATTATTCAGTGCCATATGCTTTGCCACTGGATCTCAAACACCGCACGGGAAGCGTTTGCAATACTAGATGGAGATAAGGTAGAAATGGTTCATGTTGCTGTAACTTCATCGGCACCCGTACTGAAGACCGATACACAGCATCTTTGCCTAACAAAGAAAAAAACCGGCCAAGTGTGAGTCGGACTCGCGCACGAAGGGTTGCGTACCATTATCGCAAAAAACGGCAAGAAAATCACGTTTGTTGTATGGTAGCCCCACTTAAATATTTATTTTATTCTGTTTTTAATATTTGTTGTTATAGCGGCAACAGAAATACATCATCTGTGAAAATTTCAACTATCTAGCTATCACGGTTCATGAGATACAGCCTGGTGACAGACGGACTGACAGACAAACGTATCGTGGAGTCTTAGTAATAGGGTCCCGTTTTGGGTACGGAATCCTAAAAATACGCTTATAGTTAATTAATTTAATCCAAATGATTGACCAAATGATCATTTAAACGAACGTGAATGACCAGTTTTTGCAGTACATTCCTCTCCGGACGAGCTATTTGACAAAGACCTCTACTAAGTACTCGTACTACTAAAAAACGTTACAAAAAACTAACAAAAAGATTAACCTGTACAAAAAACGCTTATCATTCAAGATCTCACATGTCATGAGTTAGCAAGACGCAAAGATTTCGCGTGAGTGAGATGATCGCGTATTACGAACGCAACCGGAATTCCTTGCAGTGAAAGTTGATATGGTCTTATTATGAATCAGATGCTCGATTTATTACAACTTGTTTTGTTTTGCAGTGTGTGGTGTTTTACAGAGTTATTTGAATCCAGATTTCTGAATTGTAATTTGAAGTAAAGGACTTGTCTAGCTCTACTTTTGATGGTAGTCAAGGTGAGATGTTTGTTAAGTCTCACAACATGTCAAATCAGAAGCCAGCGAATCTTGTACGTTCCGATTTAAATTATTTATTAATCTTGGTTATGTGAAATTTTATGGAACCACTTATTAAGCAACTAATTGTGGGTTCAATACTTGGTGTCAACCAGAAGTTTATTTTAATGTAATTTATATTTTGGGATAGTATTAAGTTCATATTGGACAGAGTACCTAACCCTACATAATTAGGAAAAAAATTGACATCTAAAAGGCTAAGAAGTGTGAAATTCTTAAGCAGCTGGCATCAGGGACAATATTTTTAACCCCCGACGGAAAAAAAACGGGTGTTATAAGTTTGATGTTTGTACCTGTGTGATTGTCTATTTGTGTGTTTGTGTATATAATGTATTTGTGTATCTGTCTGTGGCATCATAGGTCCTAAAATGTTAAAGTTATTTTTTGTCTGAAAGGTGACTTCATCTATGTTCTTAGCTATTTTTGAAGAAAATTGGTTCTGCTGTTCAAAAGTTATGGGCGTTTTACTGTTCTAATTGGACTGTTTCCGCAAGATATCGTGTCATAATTACGTGTTCAATAGATTGTCGATCGAAGCATGTCTACTACTAGATAAATTTTGTAGAATGAAATAAAAATATGTCGGGGGTTTTTTTTTTTTAATTTTACTTGTTTAATTTACTTTTTATTTTATGCTTTTTAAACAACAATAATTATATACCTATTAGTAAAAAAAAATAGACATTCTTCGATCGAAAATCTATCGAAACACGCAAGTGCGTATAACTTTTGAAAGGCTGAACCCATTTTCATTAAACATAGCTAAGAACACTCTCGACAAAGTCACTATTCAGACAAAAAAAAAACTGAACCAAAATCGTTCATCCGTTTAGGAGCTATGAAGGCACAGACAGACGAAGCAACACCCGTCACCCCTCTTTTTCCGTCGGTGGTTAATAAAACCCTACCCAGACATTCCATCCATCTACCATAACCTACACAAACATGAACAGGTACCACGATATAATTGAATGCATTCAGTGACGCAACGCGTTACGTCTCGTCTGTAGGTCGGCCAACCGGTTGCTAGGGAGCACTGTGTCAGCCAATGAGGTTACCGTAATGTTTGCTGTTGACTGCCGCAAGCGCGAATGCCGAGCGTAAGGTCGGTTCCCAGGTCGTAAAAAGGGTTATTACAAGAAGAGATAATAATTCATTGAGACACATTTCTAAAGACATGTTAAGCACGACAAATAAAATGATAACGTAGTACACTAGAATGAACAATTATTTAGTGCATTGCAGTAGCCCTAAGGCCATATTACAGACCAAAGTGAAACTAGTCAACTCTCTGGTGTTTTCCATCTTCAGCTACGGGTCTGAAACGTAAACTCTAAAGAATGCCGATCGAAATCCCTTGGACAGCCTTTCGCACCAATGCAATGACTTTATTATCTGTGAGCTGAATATAAAGACTGACCACGATCTGCCTTCGTAAAATTTTGTAATTCTTCGGTCACATTGCCAGAAAGAATGGACACAACCTCGAACAGCTGATGGTGTCTGCCAAAAACGAAAGAACCGTCCTAGAGGCCGCAGTCCAAACTTGGTCAGACCAAGTCCGCACATCGTTGAACACCAAACTGCACGATGCTCTCCACGAAGCAAAAGACAGCCATAGATATCGCAAACTTGTAAAGGAAATGTTGTTTCCACGACGGGGGAATCACGACTCATCACGAGAAATGCGACCCGAGGAAGAGGAGGAAGGCCACATTAGGATATTTTGAATCGTGGGATCTAGTTTTATGGTCGTTATTGACACATTGAACCATTTGCAGCCGTTGGTTTAGTACCTGTATCGCTGTTCTGTAAACGTCTCAATGCAAAAACCTGGTGCCATGAAGTGAGCTGCTAGTCTCTAGCATTAGAATGAATAGACCGGCAAATCTCATTATTATTATTAAATTAAGCAGTGTTTACATTTTCCGGTCGTCCGACGGCGAGATGGGTAGACCACATTGATGCCATCGCGGTTAGAATCTGGATCGAGCTGGCACGAGAGCGAAGGCTGACATTGACATAAGAAAAGAGAAGTATATGCTCAGCAGTCAGAATATCAGCGCAGCGTTATTTCCTTTTTTGGATATCGCTGCACATGCTGAGATAGGAGCCTTTTTGGTCTCGCACGGGGTTTTTTTATTTTGACTAATGTGTAATTTTTATTCTTATTTCTCGTGTCTCCTGTGCGGGTCACAAATAAATATTTTTTCTTTTCTTTCTTTCTTTCTTTCTTTCTTTCTTTCAGTAGGTGAAGTCGAACTGTGGATGATAATGATGAAATCTTCCAGTTAGAAGGGTACGCGTACATGCCAGTGTAATTACAGGTTCATATCGGAAACATCACCACAGTGGGATGCGATCTTTGGCGAGAGAAATTTAAACCCACTGATCATTACTTAAAAGCTGAGCCTGGCCGAGATGGAAATCTCTAATGTGCAGAGTCTCACTCAGGTTGGCCGCAGAAAAGACAATAGCCATAGATTCTCGGATAGAACCCCCATCTACTATCAACTCTCGGTGCTTGTGCGGCGTCTCTCCGCAGACCATGGACCACCTTTCGTCTTATGCCGCATATCCTGTTGTCTGTTCACGAGAGAATCAAAAGACTGCTTCAGCGGAGGCCGTTGCCGTGGCTGAATGCTGGGCCAGGCAAGGCATTTAACTAAAAAGAGTCTGTTTGTCATCGACACGCTAAGAAGAAGATTACAGGCTCATGAATTTTTCACATTTATCTCTAGGATGGTAACACACTTGGTAATAAATGAACTATTTACTGTACCAATTATGTAGTTCATTGAGTTGAATGTGCCCTGACAATTAAGAGTGTTCATGATCTCTCAAATGTCTCTCTGATGCACATATGTTGGATCATTTGGTTCCCTTTATGTTGGTTGAGCTGAGTGGTGCCAATCCATGCATCATGTTCATGAACAGGCGCCGTCAGTTGGGATGGCTCATAACTTGGTTGCCTCGGCTTGTTTTTAATTAATTATTGTATTTTGAGATTGTTTATTTTACTCTAGACGCTTTAATGAGCACGTCTTTACATCGTACATCGATCGATTACACATATATGTAATTTTCCAACAAGAGTGATGTAACCAAATACTTGTATTTAAAACTAATGGCAAAGAGTGTCCCTGAAATTTCTAGCACAGTGATCTGCATAGGAACCTACTGACGCTTGCGTATGTGCAAATAGCTTCATTTTTTTGCTGACATATCAAAAGTACCGTAATGTTTTAGTTGAAATATAATGTTTTGATTTGATTTGAATATAACTTATTATGATAATTTAATTGCCAAAAGAATTGCTAGAGACGTTATTTAATCCTTCTTTTTTGCTTCTATTTATACATTTTGTTTAATTCAGTTATTAAAAATAATTACAGACGGGTTGACCTTCAAGGATTAACAACGCTTGGCTAAGTCTGTCCGTGGGTGGGTGACCATCTTTATATAGCAGGATTCGTATGTGCCACGGAAGACACGTTAAGCTGGTCCCGGCTGTCATTTGAAGGTCTTTGACGGTCGTTACGGGTAGTCAGAAGCTAGGAAAGCTGACACCAGTATTGCCAAGGTATCGTGTTACCCAGTTACTGGGTTGTGGAGTTCAGATAGGCAGGCGCTCCGTAAAATATTTGAAGGTACATAACGTAGTTGGGAAAAGCCTAGGCAGACTGAAAACATTATTTGATCCTATCTTTTGTTTCTATTTATTTATTTCATAACAATTGCTTGCCGTACTAACAGTTTGCATCAAAGCGTACAACAAGCCAAAAACATAAATACTTATAAACTAAAGAACTTTACACAAACATTAAACATAGATTTATCCTTATACATAAATATGTCGACGCCATATTCCTGAGCAATTAGGGCGTTCAGCAGATTGAGCGCCTGGGTTGTAGGGGCATATCACGCAGTCAGGGTACGCGGAAGGAGCCGCGAACAGGCATCATGGGGCACAGGCGCGCGACACCCGTATTCGGTCTGGAGCAAACAGTGAACAGCGAGCTAGCGTGGACGAGTCGTCGATCCTATTGTTCAGCAAAAAGAAGTAGTGCATCAGCAGTGCACACTTACGTCGCAGTTCCAGCGTGTTGATGCCCACCATTCCCGCGACAAACAGAAACGGATACAAATAGGGATAGTACCCATACAACTTTTTATATAAGTATCGAGCAAATTTGCGTTGAACCCGTTCTATCATTAGCTTATACTTTTGCTCGTGCGGATCCCACACCAGTGAATTATATTCTAGTTTGCTGCGCACAAAGGAAAAATACAATACCATAACAGCATTCCTATCCTTGAACCCTGCCTGCCTCATGACAAAACCAAGTGATTGGAAGGCCTTGGCACAGATGATATTGATGTGCCGATTAAAAGTCATATTTACGTCCAATGTTAGTCCCAAGTCCTTGATTTCGTTGACTCGCTCCAGAGGGACATCCGATATATGGTAGTCATATTGAATGGGTTCATGTAATCGAGTGAATGTAATAGTCTTGTACTTGGAGACATTAAATTCCAAGTGATTGACTTCACTCCATTTTTTCACCATGTCGATATCCCTCTGCAATGCCTCACAGTCTTGTACGTTATTGATACCCAAGAATAGCTTCAGGTCATCAGCAAACATAAGATACTTTGCCGTCCTGACGACACACATCACATCACATCATCAGCCTATTAATGTTCCCACTGCTGGGACACAGGCCTCCTCTCTGTGAGAGGGAATGGGCCGTTATCCACCACGCGGGCCCAGTGCGGGTTAGTGGATGTCACATGTCTTCGAATTTTTGGTTCTAGGACATGCCGGTTTCCTCACGATGTTTTCCTTCACCGTTTTGAGAGCAGTGGTGATGAAACAATTTACACAAAGTAAAGCGCCTGCCTGGGCTCGAACCCACGACCTACAACTTGTAAGTCACGGCCGATACCACTGGGCCACCACTGCTCACCACCACCACTGCTGCTGTCCTGACGACATACACACACATTCTGTTTCACATTCTGTCACATTCTGTTTAATTCAGTATTTCCTCTGGTCTTATTCTTATTTTTAAGATATAAATAAACCTCTTGAACCTCTGCTTCATCATAATGTGCGTCATTCGCACTGTAATGGTTTATTCAACTTGAATTTAAGATTACAATGTACTTTACAGTAAAAAATACATTACTTCAGAGTGATTTCGTGTTTTTAAGGAAATAATCATGAGATCATTATTTGTTTTAACATTTTCATTAACGTCATAATGTACTCAAAGTGTCGTATATGAAATAAGTACTAATAAGAATAACTAAGAGACAATTTTTTTTAAACTCGAAATTGAAATCTCGTTTATACAGGATGGCAAGTTTTCTGAAAAAAAAAGCACTATTGTAGCACAGGTTGTAACAAAAACCGGCCAAGTGCGAGTCGGACTCGCACACCGTTCCGTACAAACAGCTACATTCGCCAACATAATTAGGTTCTTTTCGAGTCGATGGGAAAATCTTTATAAATTTTGGGCCCAGTAGGTGGCCACGCCAATTGCGTCGTCAGTGGCGAGCATAAGGTCTTCCAAAGTGCAGGTGTAAGGGCACTTGGGACACACCAGTATATGTGCCATATTTTGCAAAGGGGCACCGCACTCACACTGTGTATCAGACGGGTCTATAAAACCCCACTTTGCCAAATAGTGTTTGCAGCGGCCTACTTGGGTGCGCAAACAATTGAGTGCTTTCCATATAGGCCACTGCATTTCTCGTCCAGGTGGTAGGTGTTAAGGTATTTACCTAATTAGGTACATGATTAGGTAAAAATCACAGAAAAATACTGAAGTTCATAAACAATGAAAGCACCGAACATTGCTCTAGTGAAAAGATTTTTTTTTACTTTTCCGTATACATTTATTTATTTATTTAACAAATTTTTGTACACACACATAATACAAGGACAAGAAGAAGGAACAGAAAATTAGGTACAGAGGTGATGCTTATTTCTAATGAAATCTCTTCCAGCATACCTGCGAAAGGAAAATGATAAAAAAAGAGATGTAGACATCGTGTGTGGAGGGGAAAAATAAAGACATAAAACAATTCACGGTTTAGTAATTTATAATGTAACAAATAAAATATATTGTTATATACATACATATAAGTATACATATCATAACAATAAATACTAAAATATATAAAAAGATAATATACATATTATATGCAACTATGACGGAATGGAAAGGTAGTGTTCTTTCACTCTTCTTTTGAAAACTGTAAGAGTTTGTTAATTTTTGTTTGTTTTGTGTAAGTTTTCGGTACATATTATAAGTTGGTCGACTATTACTCGTAAACTTGTAAAGCCTACTTAGCTGTGATAGTTTTCCTTTTAATTTCGTAATATATACTACTCCCGTGACTTTTTTCACATAGCCAAAAGCAACCTTTGTTAGCTGGCAGGGAGGGGGCGACATTTTTTCTAACAAAAATTTGCAATTTAAAGTTTTATTTTACGCAAACGTCCCCTGAATCGAAAAATGGTTTTCACCCGTACCCGTAATATTTTTGATAAATATTTTACGGCTTTATCGGCGTGATTACGCGAAACTATAAGGGTTCCTTGTTGACTAAGGAATCCTAAAAACCACACTAATTATGGTATAGTCAAATTAAGCCGCAAACAAGCGCGATTTATAAGGTGTCAACACCATCACAATTCCACTGTATAAAAGGGATAGTACTCTTCGTAGTATATAGCTCTGTCTCTCCCTCAAAGTGGAATCATGATAGTTTTCACATGTCAGGGCAGGCCCTCAGATCTAAAAGCAAAAACTTACGGACAAAAAACCATTCTCTTAACTGACCTTTCTTATAATCATAACAAACAACCAAAGTTAAGTCTAAAAATACATATTTTTTGCCCTATGCGTGTCTTATCTAATTTCCTTGGCAAAAAAACGTACCTAAAGAAAAATATCGCGTGTTAATTCTATGACGCCGACGGAGATGTGCCCGTTACGGAGGTATGGCATGCTCGACTGCGTCCAAACCATAGTCACGAAAGTGCTGACGGTACAAGCAGCCAATATGGCGGCCAGACTGGTAGTAAGCGTCGCTTGGACTTTGTTCTTTTTATAGCCTATTATAATTATTGACTTTTGAAAAAAAAATCCCATTGATTTTAATGATAACTGTGTGAGACCACCACTAAGCAGCAAAAAGACGTCCACTGCTGGACATAGGCCTTCTCCAAGCGTCGCCACTTAGTACGGTTCTGTGCTAAAAAAGTTTTACCTAATAAGAGACAACCAAGCAATCACTTGGTCAGATTGGTTTCGTTAGGTAGTTCTAGTCTGTAAAAATCTTGCCATGATGACTTGGGTGAAATTACTTCAAAGTGAGGTAATACCAAACCTAAGGATTGATAGGTAACTACGGGCTCACTTTATCGAAGTCATCACGGTGCAATGTTTGAGAATCGATCTTAAGCACAATTTTTTTTTTTTTGTGTGGTTTTGCTCTTGACTCTATTCTAGATCAGAGGTAACAGAGACAAAGTCGACGATGAAGTGAGCTTATCCAGAAGAAGCCTGTTCACTCTAACTTTGAAGAGATTCGGGTTGTATGCGTTCGGAAACACAGGTAGTGAGTTCCATTCTTTTGCTGTGCGCATTATGAAGGATATTTGGAAGCGCTTGGTGCGAATGGATGATAACTTTTAGTGCGTCTAGATGTCCGATGGTAGAAGGGGGTAGTCGTGGAGTTCATGAGCACACTCGCTGAAGAACAGTCTCTAGAAGACCGATAAAGAGCCTATCAATGATAATAAAAAAAAAGATAAGCAGCCAAACTTATGACGATGAGCCAAGCTGTGAAGCTTGGCATTCACCATTCTTCGTTTTATTAAGATACATAACAAAGCTGCGACCGTCAACATGCAGAAGTATCGTCTACATTTAATTTATAAAGGATTCCATTCCCACATCATTAATTAAGATTAAAAAACCTTTTTCTTGACGGCATGCGAAGCATTAAGGTTACACTAGTCGATCATTCTTCCATACAAACGTAGTCTGGCGATTACTCCACTATTTGACGATGTACTTTCAAAATAAAAAAATATATCAATTTGCCTCACCATTATCTAGCCCTGTATGGAAACAAAAAATTAAAAAATATGTATATTTGAAAGTTATGAGCGTCGAAAGTTTCATATTTCAACACTAATTTTAACGCATATTTGGGCGGCAATAAATACCATAAGAAGAAGGAAAATGGATAAACGGCCACCATACAGGGATAGATTAGTAGTTCATCATTGCAAATAAGTTTATTTTAAAAATATACATTTAGTAGTTTTTTCATGATATCTAAACTTCCAAAGATCTGTTTATAAAATTTCGGGCGCTCGTTTTCGTCCTAAATCATCATCTATTTCGCTACACACTTGCAAAAGTTATAATTCGTACGCGAACTAGCTTCTTACTGCTTATCACAGCATCTATCTCTTTCGCACGTGTTTTCGGATGAGATAGCATGCATTTTAACACCGCGCACAAAATAGTTCGTGCCGTCGACTAGGGCAACCTTAAATTATAAACTTCAATCTGTCAATAAAAACTGAGCTTGGTATTCGCGTGATTATAACTGCAGGTTAAACACAGATAAGTACTGGTACTTATCTGAGTTTAACCTGCAGTTTTGATCATTATTTTGCCACTTAATAATACCTAATGGTAGTATTTTAATAAGTCACAAATATTTTACATAGCTGTTTGCCGTCAATTATTTAAAGTAGGTTTCCCTTCACCTTTGCTTGATGGTGAAGCTTTTAAAATGACATGGTTTTGTAACACTAGAAGCAGACGGCAAATGCAATGTTTTGGGTGACAAAGTTATTAAAAATTCCGAATCGTGCATGAATTACTTGTTAAGATTGATCATAGCTGGCTACAACTCTAGACTAGTCCAGATCTAATTCAAAGAGCTATAGGTAATGCAAATCTTGCAATTTGACGTTTAAGGTCTATCCACACATATCAGGGCCGTGCCCGGGACGTGACAGGGCCGGGCCTAGGCATTGAAGATTCGTCACAGTCCCGTGCACGGACGTGTGTGAACAAGTTCATATAAAATGCACAGCCCTGACGTGTGGATAGACCTTAAACGGCCAAATTGCAAGATTTGCATTTGCAGACCATTAAGGTCTATCCACACATATCAGGGCCGTGCTAGGGACGTGGACGGACCGTGCCCGGTCAGGGGCTCAAAAACTATCGGTGTGTACATTTTATATGAACTCGAATATAGACAGGAAGTGAACACTACCAGTGTTGCAAAAGTTTATTTTGTTGATGAGTAGTTAGGTGATGCTATCATCATCCAAGTCGAAAGACCTCTATTGCTGGACATAGAATTCCCTCAAACATCATGGTGCAGCCTAGCTGATTCTCGCGACTTTTACCAGTTCATCGGCCAATCTTTCAGAAGTCCTTCCCAGACTGAACCTGCTGGTTTATAAAAACAGAAGCAATCGAGAAACGTTAATTTTTATTTTCTAGATGATTAAAAGGTTAGTTTTAGGAGTTGGAGTTTACGCTAAACAAAAATAAACTGGTAAAAAAAACGAATTCCTCGCGCCATATGTACCCTTACACTCTACACTCTACACTCCAACTACCACCATTCCAGGCTACACTCCAACCGATTAAAATTTGGGTCAACGTCACCAAATACCAAAAAATATATTAAAACATTCGTGACTACCCAATTCAGTTTCTCTATGACCTTCCTAACATTACCACAATGTCTCGTCGTCCTAGCTAACTGTCACCTGTACAATGACCCCGATCCTCTAACTGTGCATTGAGTATACATTAGAAATTAGATGCGTACGTAAGTGTTTCCTTTGTCAATAGAGTTAACAAGACTCTTGTTAGACAGTTTAATTTTTAGGTTATGATAATGGTCTTTGACACTCTATGGCCAATAATTGTAAGGTTTTGACAGTTGACAGATTGTTAATTGACGTTTTCGGTATGATTTTAGTATTAGTGCAAATGTTAGCCGTTATAAATCCTTTGTCGAGGGCTCTTGAATATATCTGTCGAACTGTTTTTTCACTTTTAATGAATTTACGTGGTGGAGCGCCATATGGTATAACCAGCGGGTTTATTACCGTACCCTGACCAAAAATCTTGAGAATTCCTGGTGCCCTAGCAGCACACTGGTGGCGCATGAATTACAGTAGTGAATACGCCCAGATTTTAGAATAAAATCTTTATAAAATCGAATATAGGTCTTATGAAAAAAAATAAGTTACAAAATTTTCGTTATCAAATTGTCTATCCATTAGTGTTAGTACAAAAATTAATAAATATATATTTCTTTTAAAAAAAGTATACTACCATTTTGGAATCAATTTTATGTAGAAATATAATGTATTTTTATTTATTGATATTTCTATTTAAATAATGTGTAGATAGCTCTTATAAACTGCACAAAACCGGCTAGCGCGGCGTTTTGCTCGGTGAGGCGCCTTAAATAGGTTGCTTATACGCGCGCTCCATCGACAAATCGTCGACCACAAATCATCGCAGGTGAGATAGTGGTCAAACGACAAGTTATGTTATAAATAAGGTATTTATAAAACGATGATTAAAATATCAAGCTTTCGGAACTGACGGATTACCCACTTACATACAAATCTCTACGTTAATCCGAAATAAATTTGAATTTAGACGTTCTAGAACACGGGCTACAGACAAGGAAGTAAACATAACCAGCCAGTTTCACAATCAGCGAGAAACCGGCATTACTTTTTTATTCTGTGGCCTGGCAGTAAACAATCAGACGCGCCATGACACATTACATCACACCCACTTCTTGTCGATGGATTGAGTCAGATTGAGTCACCGTATCGGCTTGTAAAGGTCCACTACAGAGCATGGTCAATATTGGTCAGAGTTTTATGTCTGGCATAAGGAACTGAAAACAGTTTTATTAAACTTTAAGTCCATTATGATTGCCACAAGGATAAGCCGAAAACTTTTGTTAATGTCAAAGTTGACTTTTAAACATTGACTTTGTGGTTTTTCATACGAAACACTATCATAATAAAAATAATTAACCTTCAAAAACGAAGACTATTAAGTAACAAAGTTTTATTATTTCTCGAAAAATCTTGTCATCATCTTCTGCTTCCAATGTAACCGGATGCTGAGGAATACCAATGTTGTGTTTAGAGTGACATCCTATCTGACCTCCAAAATCCAGTTATTGCATTCAGGCGGGCGTGCACCGTCCAATGTGACAGTCTTGAGTCACACATTTTTATCACAGTTTGGGAGCAAAAACCGTGATCAAAATGCTTGACAAAGGCCGTGCTCGCCCGGCAGACTTTAGGTATTCCGACTGCAGGTAATGACTAACAAAGAATCCTAATGACAGCCGGAACAAACTGTTAAACGAACTTGCCGAAAAAACTAAACTGTATGACAATAATGTCTATTTTTTGCACCCATAAACCCTAATCTATATTTTTTATCAAAACCGCAAAACTAAACGAAGCACGAAGAAGTTCAATAAAATCATAATAACATTAAAATAGCTTAACAAAAAAACCTCAATATAATTTAATATAAATCCTCTTTTGTTGACGTAATATTTTGGCCCACGTATTAAGAACTTTTTGGTTAAGTTGTGCGGCAAATTAAATCAGAAATGTAAAAAAACGGTCATTATAGTTCGTTAAGCAAATCGTTCTGTTTTGATCTTGGTGTGTTTAAGTGGACCTTAAGTATCTGTCTGCTCATGTTTACTTGACTTTAGCGTAAATTAAGGGTTTTTTTGTATTACGGTTATGTAATCTTCATATGTGTTAAAAATCTTTGGTCTTTAAGTATCCACTAGAAATAAAACAAATAAGTGATCAGCTCATTTCGGAAACCTGTCTGAACACATCTTTAACAAAATAGTTTTTGTTTGACACATTTTAATAAAATACAAGAACTTGCTGTCTACATTTAGTACAATAGAATGTGGTTGACATTTGGCAATGGCACGTACAGTTCATAATAACTTAATAAGTTATAAATAAAAACAAAATACTTTAACATGGGCATCCCGTATAAAATAAAATCTACATCACACCCACGTGACATAGATTTATAATTTATATAACACCCTGTATCGATCGGCATACACAAAATAAAATATTTCAAAATCTGAATAGAAAAATAACCTTGAAAGAAGCGGAAAAAATATTATGCATATATTATCAGAGGTGAATGTCCCATCAGCTGCCCTTTATCAATAATTCAAAATATAGTTTTAAAAGTAGTTGCAACATTTGAAAGTTTTACAAACATTTATTTGAGGCAGCAATCTAAGGCCAGCGCATTGCCCAATTTGAGTGGCAATCTAAATTTTTCTCATGAATAATTGATATATTAATAAAACTAGAGATATGACCCCGTTTTAATCGTATGTTTTTTGACCTCAGACTACTTTGATTTTGCCACTGTACCGGATATCCTTAGATAGCATTTTGTAAATTATATTAGAGATTTATTACTAAAAATTATATGCAGTTTATTACACGGATAAGTGCTAAATATACGTTTTTATATCAGCTTATTTATTTTTATAGGTATTGCAGTGTTTTAATTAAATGATAACATATCTTTATTAGTGACACTCACAACTCACAAGAATAACTGTAGGTCAATTATATTTCTTGTGATATTAGCAAAAGTTTTGGGGTTATTGGTGCAAAAACAAAACAAAATCGTTTCAGAGTATATTTAACTCATCTTTCTCCTTCTTCTTCCTTCTCTGGTCCTATTATTCAGGATAGGGTCTCCTTACTTTCCTGTGGCAATTTGTTATGTATGTTCTAGCGTTCTTGGCGGTCTCTACTTCTCTTTTCTTCTGATACGCGCAGAGTGATTTGTACCACATGGTCCTCAGTACGACTCTTGACGTGCCAATACCAACGAAGACGGTTTTACTTTTCCTTATCAAATTTTATTTTATCATTTGATAGTACGACTTCCAATCGGACATGAACGTTTCCTTTGTATTTAAACGTGAGTCGAATTCAAACAGGCGCCATATTGGATATCAGGAAGGAAATGCCGGTGATACAAATTATTTCAATGCTAAATATTTGGTGATCAAATTAAATAGTGTCACGATTGGATAGTATGTGAATTACTTAGAGAATTAGACCTACCGAGATGATAATAATCAAGTGTCGATGACACGTATTATTTTGACTGCCATTAAATTGCTAGAAGCGTACACATTCATTCTCGTACATACTGCTATGATCAAAAAATATGGTTAATATTTTTTTAAGACCAATATCATAAGCCTTCATTTTAATTTATCCCCTTCAAAGTACTCCCCTTAGCTAGTGATACACAAATTTCAACGTAAATTCCATAATCGGAACCATTTCTGGAAACGTTTTTGTGAAGGGATATACATATGTGTACTGATACTGACAGTGTTGTGTGACATATCTTTTTTTTTGGGTGGTAAATCATCTAATAACTTCTCCTGCTCTGGGTGAAGCGGGAGGGCGTGTCAGACTTTTACTGACTAAAACCCACCCGTGTTCCTTCAGTAGCTTGAGCCGGGGCCGCGGTAACTCTCTTTCAATTTTATCCGCGACCCTGACAGGCATCGGCCCTAGCGGATCCCGTCAGTTTTTGCTGACATCTCTTTGAGGCGCGCGTGGAACACTACACGCCGTCTACTCGGGCCTGGTCCTTATCGGACGGCGAGCTACCCATTACTCGCCGTCCGCAAGCCCGCGCTTACGATGGCCGGGAATCGGCTTGCGACTCCCGACGCACAGGGCGTCTCCTGAGGGTTGTGTTACACCTTGTTTTTTATTTGCGACTTTTTGGAAGAAACCACTTGGTGGAGCACCACCTCATGGCTCTTCCTTAAAACCAAAAACCCTGCTGAAAGGAAAACGTTTCGACATCATTATTTTGGTTGTTTCAAAGTTATTTACCGTAAGTATATTTTATTCACATCATGTATATCTTTCTTTAAACCTGGTTTCAAAAAGCCTAGGACGGATATATAAATGAATTTTTAAAATATTCAACATAACGATTAATATGACATATTAACACATCCCCAAACAACAAACATTTTAGGTAATACTTCTGGTATAACTTGTTAATATTCATAACCTTTGCTTTTAAAGAGGAAGTTATGATATTTACTTAAATAACATCAGCGTGTATTGCCCCACTGCAGAGGTTAGTCAAACTCATAAAGAGACTACAGATGACAGATCATAATCATTTTTATTTTATTTACTTATGACGAACGCCTGCATAATTAAAACAAAAGTGTGTTATACTTATTGAAGTTTTAATATTTTAAATATATTGGAAATACTTTTTTATTATATTTATTTTATTTTAATGTCAAGCTCCAGGTCTAGTTGATTGCTTTTATGAGTGTAATGCATACTCGGGCCACGATTCATTACCAATTCTCAGTGTAGGCCAAAATCTTTTCTAAATAAACTGGCCAAGTGCGAGTCGGACTCGCGCACGAAGGGTTTCGTACCATTATGGCAATAACTGGCAAAAAAAAAAAAATATTTATTTTATTCTGTTTTTAGTATTTGTTGTTATAACGGCAACAGAAATACATCATCTTTGAAAATTTCAACTGTCTAGCTATCACGGTTCATGAGATACAGCCTGGTTGTCACCAGGCTGACAGACGGACAGACAGCCAGACGGATCGTGGAGTCTTAGTAATTGGGTCCCGTTTTTACCCTTTCGGTACGGAACTCTAAAGTACGCGTGCACCTAAATGACATTGAAAACGTTTAGATCATTATTTGAACTTTCGGGCCCCACACATGTATATGCATACATAATAGTTATGTAGTAACAGTTCTTACACATAACTGGTCATTCGAGAGTGACCTTTGAAAGCTACTGCTATTGCTAGCAGGGTTGGCTGATTCGTATGAAATTAATTTCCTTATTTCTAATCAATTACTTATTAAAAAAAAAATACCATGTTATTATTCCATTGCATATACCTCTTCTCATCAGAAGAGCATCAGTTACTTTTCACCAAACAATTACTTATTTAAAAAAATATATAAATAAAATTTAACTAAAATACCATTTTTTTTTTCTTTTTTTTTCTACTATGATATCTGTCAGTGTCTGTCATTTTGCTGAATTGGACCTATTTGGCGCAGCCGCAGGGCACACTAAGTAATTGTTTTAAAATTAAGTTCTCTTTTATTTGTACCTACATTGTGTGTATCTGTGTGTGCCAAATAAACTTGCTTTCGTTCGTTTCTTTCTTTCTTTCATTTTAATCTATATCTATACTAATACTAATGTATACTTCTATACTAATATTATAAAGAGGAAAGATGTTTTTGTTTGTTTGTTTGTACTGAATAGGCTCTGAAACTGCTGGACCGATTTAAAAAATTCTTTCACCAATAGAAAGCTACATTATTCCTGAGTGACATAGGCTTTTTTTTAATCCCGAAAATCCCGTGGTCCACAGGAGCGAAGCCGCGGGGAACAGCTAGTACAAAATAAGGACAATTTTAATAGTCAGTGTGGTCAATAAACAGTGATAAACAAACATTTACAATTTTTTTTCGCAATGGTTTGGACAAAAAATAATATCTTATAAATGCTACATAATTTTATTATTTTATTTTATTGTAATATTTTTATGTCAATAAAGTTATTTATTTATTTAATTACAACTGCATAAAATTTATTAATTTTATCAATATTAAATTAAAACATATATAAGAACTTATTAACGCTACTAAATACTATTTCTACGATTTATTAAATTAAAAAAAAAAACCATAATAACAAAAATATTTTTAAATTTAAAAAAGGGCCCTTCCCTGTTCTGTGTTAAGTATCACAATTCACTAATCTTACAAATATCCCCATAACCTTACTATAAGGTCGACAAGCCTCTCTCTCTAACCATCTAAAAATATTTATATTTAAAATGCATGTCATTCAACACTATGTATATGCAAATATTTCGTCTGCAATTTGATTTATTTCAAGGGTATTAAAGCAGTTATAGTTAATGGTGTTTTTACCCTTCTATTGACGCCTTGGGCTCTGTGGTACTTTTGTTACTTTCGATATTTTATTAATTGGTTTAGTTGTACACATTCAATCATTAGCTTGTTAAACGTCACATCACATCACATCACATCATCAGCCTATTAATGTTCCCACTGCTGGGACACAGGCCTCCTCTCTGTGAGAGGGAATGGGCCGTAATCCACCACGCGGGCCCAGTGCAGGTTGGTGGATGTCACATGTCTTTGAATTTTTGGTTCTAGGACATGCCGGTTTCCTCACGATGTTTTCCTTCACCGTTTTGAGAGCAGTGGTGATTACATAATTTACACAAAGTAAAGCGCCTGCCTGGGCTCGAACCCACGACCTACAACTTGTAAGTCGCGGCCGATACCACTAGGCCAGCACTGCTCTCCCCCACCACTTGTTAAACGTATGTAGTTTTTATAGCTCATTATACTCTTAAAAAATAAAAAATAAATAGAAAAAAATAAATAAGGTAAAAATATAATATGTAAACGCTTTTTCGGCACATAAAAATGAAGACGCATTTATTTTCAGGACACAAAATTATCAAAAAAAAATGTTTACTTAAATGGTTGATCGATTTATTATCAGACCGAATCAGAAAAGTGAATTAGAGAAATCAGCTTGCCGTTTTTCACATATTTGTGACATCGAAACTTGTTGTTTTTATATTTTTTGACCAAACAATCAAGTGAAAAGTGTTTTCAGAGAAATTAAAACAGTTAGATATAAGTTGTATATTAAAACTGTCAATTCGCATTCCACAGATAATAATTTATTTGACTGTCGCCCCCAAAATTTTATCCCTAGTTAAGTCTCTCCACAGAGACATTTTTCTAAAGCGCACACGTATATCCAAAGAACCATTTTAGAGTTTAGTTTTTTTTTTGTCCCTGACATTAAATTTTTTTCGTTGACTGAATTGTAAACGTAACATTAAGGATTATTAATTTTTATTTTTATTTGTGTATGTCACGTATTTATTGATCTTTTATAATTATCATTGTTTTTTTAGCTCTGACATTTTATTTTATTGACTGTATTTAATTTGATATATATTTTTTTAAATTTTTAATTTAATTTTAGTCTATTTATAATTATTATTGAATTTCTATCCTTGACATTCTATTAAATTATTCATAAATTATTTAAATTATTATTGTTGTTGAAAGTTATTGTTATTTAAATGTATTTTTTTTAATCTATTTTATCTATTGTAATGTTTTAGTGGTGTTTTTACTTGTGTGTTGTATGTATTTTGTTACAAAATAAATGACTTATGACCATTTTTCTACACAAAAGCCTTGTCTCATCGTGTGCCTACATTTCTTCTACTTACGTCCTTCTTAAATGCACTATCTAAAAACACAGGAAGACACAATAAGCACGTACCCTCTGGTCCCTGTTCAATGACTGCCTATCACACCGTATTGAGCCACCATGCAGCTGAGCTGTCACTTTCACTCATCACACGGTTTGACATTTCAATTATCTGACTATGGGGATGTATCTTGGATAGAAAAATGATAATTCTATTTAGTCCGTCAGTGAGATTATCAAATTATAGGACCCGTATTTTTTGCATATTCTAATAAATAAAAATTGACAGTGATAAAGTGCATCAACGTTTATGGAATGGGGGTTTGTGACGTCACTTTGTCAGTATAAAGTCACACGATATTTCAACGCACTGTGTCGTCGTATTTTTTTGTTTCCAATATTTTTAGGTTATCTAACTGTCGGACTAAATAGATATTTTTAGTCAACTGACCTATTGAAAAATCTGCTCTTAGACCTTTAGAAGAACACTGCCATACCTCTCTAGTCATCATATCCACTACACACCATTTTTTTTTTTTACCTTTAATCCTCATGGATTTCATCCGCCCTGGGGCGAGCGGAGGGGTCTTTCAGACTTCATCTGACTAAAACCACACGGTGTTCCGCAGCTACCTTTGGCCGGGGCTATGGAATGCTTGCGAATTATACACAAGTTCTACACCTGCTTCCATGCATAATCTAAACACACACACCGTCGTACTGATCACTCTCCTAATCACGTACCCACTCGTCTCTATTTACTGGCTGTCTATCACACCATAACGAGCCTCCATGCTGCTGAGTTGTCACTTTCACTCATCACACGGTGTCATGGTGTGACATTTCAATTATTTATGTAAAAATATCGATATTATCATGTACAGTTACGTCAGTATTTTGTTAATTGTGTTTATTTATTTAATTACGACAGTTGTTAAGTAATCAATTACAGTAACTGCGTATAATTAAAAAGAAACAATTAAAACACATGTTAAAATATACAAAAAGTAACATTTTAAGTAAAACATAAAAAATTTTTTTTTAAACAATTTAGTTTAAAGTGAGTCCGACTCGCACTTGGCCGTTTTTTTTTTAATCCGTGTTTTTTTATGTGGCTTCGCATGAACGATAATACTTCCCGAGTGTGTTTAACTAAATTTGACATTTATAATTTCCTATGATTTGACATTTATCTTTATTCGTATTGTATTTTTTTTATTTGATTTAATTTTCAAATTGAATATTATTTGCATGCCCATGCGACGGTAGAATATGGAGAACTTTATTATGTAAAAAAGAACATCTATGTATCAATTACCCATGTTTGCAAAGAAATAAATTATTTATGATTTTTTATGATTTTATTAAAGTTTGTTTAACTACAAAGTATAAACCTTTGTTCTAAATATAGATCTATCTAAACTTGAAAACTGGCGAAGATAAATAAACCAGCAGCCTTATTGCGTAATGAATTCGTCAAGGCAAAGGGCAAAGAGTATGAAAAATTTACCAATCACATAAACGGAAATCCACATCGCGTATTTCATCTCGCATGTGATTGGTCGATGTATAGGCCCTCTTTGCCCTTTGCCTTGCAAAATTCATTACGCAATAAGGCTGCAGATTGCCATTTTCGACAACACGGATATTCATACCTCCAACAAAACAGTATAAGGAACTACACTTAAAGGATTCATGTAGGATCGAAAAATAGTCCAGTAGATTACATTAAGGTTACACTAGTCGATCATTATTCCATACAAACATAGTCTGGCCATTACTCCACTGTTTGACGATGTACGTTCAAAATAAAAAAAATATATCAATTTGTCTCATCATTATCTAGCCCTGTATGGAAACATAAAAGTAAAAAAAATAATATTTGAAAGTTATGAGCGTCGAAAGTTCCATATTTCAACACTAATTTTAACGCATCTTTGGGCGAAAATAAATACCATAAGAAGAAGGAAAATTGCAAAACAGCCACCATACAGTGATAGATTAGTAGTTCAACAATGCAAATAATTTCGTATTGAACAGATACATTTAGTCGTTTTTTCATGATATCCAGACTCCCAAAGATCTGTTTATAAAATTTTGCACGCTCGTTTTCGTTCTAAATCATCATCCATTTCGCAAAAAATTTGCAAAACTGCTAATTAGTACGCGAACTAGCTTCTTACTACTCTTCATAGCATCTAGTTCGTGCCGTCGATTTTTAGGGGCCTTTTAAGTGGTAGGTATTTGCCAATGCCGGAGGAGGCTATTCAAACAAGAGTTCTAAAAGTGTGCTCTAGGATCGGTATACCCACAACATAGAGTCATTGCCCTCTTCATGTGCCTTCCATCAAGTCATCACCATAATGATCAGCCTTTTAATGTTCCCACTGCTGGGACACAGGCCTCTCTGTAAGAGGAAAGTTCAACCAAGTATTTACGACTAACGCCAACGACCTTGAGGGAACAAAACGCGCACACGTTTGACACCCGCGCGACCCAAAATTTAGTAGTTTTTTGTACTTTCCTTATTATTCTATGACTTTAAAAAAAAAGCCTCAGATCAAAATGTAGATAATTAAATTGTCTATGAGATGGTGTTGATTTCATTAAACTACGCCCAGCGATTTTGGTGCGATTGTCGTGTTTTTGTCCGTTTTAGACATAACTTTACAAATTAATTACACTATGTTATACGAATAAAACTCAAAATTTGCTCAGATCAAATTATTAAGAAAATGGTCTAATATAACATATATTTTTTCCAAAAAATTACGACTAGCCATTTAGACGTGATTCTGATTTTAAAATCAGCTACTCAAGGGAATCTCCGCCTTAAACAGCTGCATATCCTGCTTCCCATCTACCCAACCTAGACCAAGACCCTCGGTACTAGGACCCCGATTAAAAATATGTCGTTATCCGCTTGAGTCGACAGTTTCGCCAAGATAGAGGTCGATGACATAACTAAGGTTGGCTCACACTGTTCCGGTCATCCGAGATCACACGTAACGCATTGCATCAAGTATCTACGAGTGTGTGTGTGTCCATTGACGACATATAATTTTTTGTAGTGAAACTTCTTAGGCGGCGATTCGATAATTAAACGGAGCTAAATTTCAAGGACGTGTTACATTTAGGTAAATTTCGTTACAAGAGAGAGAAGGACAATATAACTCCTTGATGCTTTCTCACTAAAACAACTCAACAGTGAGGGCCCAATATTTTTTTTTTCCAAACCTATCGTGTCATCTTCTTCTGCCTAGCCTTTTCCCAGCTATATTGGGGTCGGCTTCCAGTCTAACCATACTCAGTGTTTTGCATGATCTATCTGACCTCCACAACCCAGTAACATAGTAACACGGTACCCCCAAACCCAAACCCATCGTGTGTGGTATCAAAATAAAGGATTTTAATAGGTGATTTCAAAAATATATAACACGTTTGTGTTTAAATGTAAGAAATTTGAAAAAAAAAAAATGTTACCTAAAAAGTTATAAATAAAAAAGTTAATTCAAAAAAATCAAACAACCCGACTGCTTAAGAAGCGAACTAAAAAGTGTTAACAAGAAATAAATCATGCTGTGCAGTCGGAGGATACATCTGGTTTTGGTCAGCCAGCTCGCGAATATTTACTACGCGAAAACTCGGAATAAGCACACAGTGTGCTTATTCCGAGTTCTAACGTACTCACTCGTGATAACTTAAACGATCTCTTATGTCAAAACTTATACAAATAACCGGCCAAGTGCGAGTCGGACTCGCGCACGTAGGGTTCCGTACCATTATCGCAGAAAACGGGAAAAAAATCACGTTTGTTGTATGGGAGCCCCACTTAAATATTTATTTTATTCTGTTTTTAGTATTTGTTGTTATAGCGGCGACAGAAATACATCATCTGTAAAAATTTCAACAGTCTAGCTATCACGATTCATGAGATACAGCCTGGTGACAGACAGACAGACAGACGGATCGCGGAGTCTTAATAATAGGGTCCCGTTTTTACCCTTTGGGTACGGAACCCTAAAAAAGGAGGTTTCTCCTTGCCGTCACCAGACGGCGCTTATCCAGTTTCAATACAAATTTATGTTTACGTTAACGCGATTGAGCGTGAGTACAAACTCGCACTAAGGCCTCTGTGCCCTTAGTGCGAGTTTTTACTCACGCTCAATCGCGTTAACGTAAACGATCTCTTATGTCAAAATGTATACAAAAAAACAGGTTTTGCCTTGCCGTCAACAGACGGCGCTTATCCAGTTTCAATACAAATTGGCGTTAACGTTAACGCGATTAAGCGTGAATAAAAACTCGTACTAAGGCCTCTGATCAGTAGTAAGGATTGTCGAAAAGTTGAAATGTGACATGTCGGTAGCGCATTATTTTGTATGATGATTTTTTTGGTCTCCCATCTTGAAAGATTTATTACTAACCTACTGAAGCCGGTTTCTGAATAGAGACAGTGACTTGCAAAAACAATATAAAAAATGCCCACAAGAATAATTAATTTACAATCCCGTTACTGTAAAGAATGAATTAGATGGTCATTGACATGCATAATTTTGTTAAAAAAGCAACTAGTGTTTTAATTTGGCAATGATATATATGTTCATGAAATAATAACTGTTTCACATAGATACAAGTATATACTGTGTATAAAATACTTAATTAACTAATACTACAAACATAAACACTTAAACCAAAAACTACTCACTAACTAAAACAAAAAATATACTAATCTAAAAGCGTCGAAAAACTCCTACACATCGTTGTCCACTAGTAATGTGCCCAAAAGACTGGCAGCATTGCCACGTTGTATGGCAATGCTTATTCTCTGACCGAGGTAAAAGCCAGCCCTTGGGTCACGCGAAGTGTCAACTATAAGTTATAAGCGTTTACAAAGCGTGAGCACTCAGACCCCACGGACCAAGAGTTTCAACCCAAAACGGCTCGAAAATATAACTACCGATGAGGTTATTATATTTCTGCCGCTTGAGGTTCTCTGCAGCCGCAGCGGCAGCGCCAGCACAGCACGACGAGCTAGGAAGATGGGATGGCGCAAGAGTATCGACACACGTAGCGTCCCACACTAAAGGCCTACCCATCTTCCATGGAAACAAAGACATCCCGTCCAGTCTTTTCCATCGTCACGTGCCAGGCCATGGCCTGTGTCACTATATGTATTCTTATAGGCTGTAAAAGGTATAACTACTGTTGATTTTATCTTTACATCAGCATTTTATAGTGTCATGTCTATAAATGCCATTTTGTTTATTTCGCTGATACAACGGAATTGACATGTTCTTGTTTCGTAATATTTTATATTACATAACTTCGTTTTGAGAATTAAATATGTATGGAGAAAGAAATATATAAGAAGGAAAAGATTTTAGGATTGTGTGAGAATGAATTTAAAGCGAATGCAGGATGGCGTGACAATAGGCATGTTAGCTCAAAATCAGTTTTTTGTCCGATAAGTTGATTAATAAAAAATATTAGTACGTATTTTTTCTTTATTTCGATACAATGTGATGAAATATCGTGTGACGTCAGGCTGTTAGTACTCTTAATACTGACATAGTGACGTTACAAGCCCTCCTGAACTTTGATGCGTTTTATCTTTTTATCCGACTTACCAAAAAGGAGGAGGTTCTATGTTCGACATTATGTATGTTTTTTTTTTTATGTATGTTCACCGATATCTCCGCCAATTGTGCGAGATTGTGTCCAATTCTGAAAAATCTTTTTTTGTTTGATAGAGTATGTTCCGAAATTGGTCCCATTTTAACTTGGTGAAGATCTGATGAAGAACTTCGGAGATATACAACAGAACTCTTCAATAAATAACGGCAAATCGCTCGGGATTGCTGCAATCGCATGTCTGTTTATTGTTTATATCATTTCATAACATAACATCACGCCAGTACGGTCGAAAGGGGGGGTCAGTGCCCACTCAACCCGATTAGACTCCGAATAGACCCGAAAGGGGTACGCAGATCTCTCATTTCACCGGTTGTGTTCAAGTTTCATTGTTATTCGGGTAATCTATTCTGGCGTTATAGGTACTTACTAAACAACTTGCCTATTAGGTAGGTAAAACTAAAAAGGGAAAAATTTAAACTTTTTTGCAAAAAAATACTACCAACTTCCAAATAAAAAACTACAAAGTGAAAAATAAGTTTATCCAGTAGTTTCGGAGCCTATTCGGTACAAACAAACAAAAAAATCTTTCCTCTTTATAATATTAAGTATAGATAACTATAATTATTTTATTGACTACTAAATGAGAATAAAATTTTAATTGCCGTTTTTGTTTCTCTTTAAGTTAAATGAACGTGTTTTGAATATATTAAAATATAGTGCCGCTTTTGTTACGACACGTACATTTTATTGTAATATATATATGCATGTCTATTTCTAGAAATAATGACAATAGTCTATTTATTAGGTATATTATTTTTTTCTCAGGTTCATCAAGAAATAATAAAAAAACCGGGCGCGGTGGGACAATCTTGTGGCCACCCCGTTCGCCTGATTTAAATCCCCTAGATTTTTTTTACTGGGGAGCGGTAAAAGAGAAAGTGTACTCAAAAACAATAGAGAATTTAGCCGAGCTGCGGGAAAGAATAACGGAAGCTGTTGTCTTTGTAAATAGGGGAAGATTTGCCCGGAAAATAACCAGATCTTTTTTAAGAAGATGTCGTGCTTGCATTGCCGTCGAAGGAAGGCAGTTTGAACATTTATTGTAATAAAAAAAAATTAAATCTGATAATTTGTTTTTTTTTTCTAAGATGAGAAAACTGGTCCTGACTTAAAGTAAAAAGGTTGAGTCACTATCATAACTTTGCTCTTAAATTACGTAAAATTTCGATTTCTTATCTCGCTCACACTTCGTAAAATGACTCTCTCCGTCTCTATCGAACTAGAAACGGAGTTTAGCAAAGCTTTAGGTAAGCTAAAGTCATTTTAAGGAAGTATGGACATTTTGGGTAAAAACCGATACTATTTACAAAAAAAAATTTGACCAATTATTGAAAACGTAATCTAGCAAGTGTTACACCATTTTTGAATCCTTATTAAATGCGCCAATTTTTCATGTTACTTGCCAAACTAGCGTAGTACATTTTTTTTTCAGTAAAGTCAGTTAAAGTTGGGCGAAACAGTAAATTTGAATAATTTGGTTTTGAAAAAGTTTAATTTTCTTCTAAGTAGGAGGAGTTGGCTTTAAATTTTAGGCAAAAATCTACACAAGCATTATTCAAGATTACATAATAATAAAAAAAAATGATAAATTATGGGATTTGTAGCAATTGGAGTTAAAGAACCATTACAGGGATTGATTTTTTTTAGTAAATTTTTAAAGTGAACATAATTTTTTAAAAACATGAGATAGATTTTTTTTCGTCGTTTTCTGAGAACTGTTATAACTTGGTCTATCACCCATTTACGGCTTGACGTCGATTTCTGGGACACCCTGTATATTGTCTAGCTTCTGCCAGCGGCTCCACCCGCGTGGAAGTCGAAAATTAAACCGACGGAACATATTCCCGGGATAAAAAGTATCCTATGTGCTATTCCTGACTATAATCTATCTCTGTGCCAAATTTCATCCAGATCCTTCCAGCCGTTTGAGCGTAAAGAATTAACAAACATACACACTCACAGATTTTCACCTTTATAATAATAGTGTGATTAGTTAGCGACCCACCATCGCATAGCTGCAATTAATTGCCGGTGGACATAGCTTAAAGGTATTATAGACCTGAGTATTTGATATGAATTTCAATTTAATACTTCTACGCGTTCATGAGGAAAGGAGTTTAAAATTATTAAAAACTAGCTTTTGTCAGCGGCTTCGCCCGCGTGAATGTCGAAAGTTGTCCCGAGGGAACATATTCCCGGGATAAAAAGTATCCTATGTGCTATTCCTGATTATAATCTATCTCTGTAATCAATTTCATCCAGATTCGTTCAGTAGTTTTTGCGTGAAAGAGTAACAAACATACATACATCCATCCTCACAAACTTTCGCATTTATAATATTACTAGCTGACCCGGCAAACTTTGTTTTGCCATAAAAACACCAAACATTCATCTACCCTACCTACCCTAACAACCCTACACTACCTACCCTACCCGAACTACCCTACACTACCTACCCTACCCTAACTACCCTACCCTACCCTACCTACCTACCTACCCTACCCTACCTACATACCTACCCTACCCTACTTACCCAACCCTAACCTAAACGGGATAAAAAGTATCCTATGTCCTTCTCCTGGTTCTTAGCTACCTCCCTACCAATTTTCAGCCAAATCGGTTCAGCCGTTCTTGAGTTATAAATAGTGTAACTAACACGACTTTCTTTTATATATATAGATTATAGTAGGATATTTTTATTGTAACAAAAAATTTACGGCTTTCGCGATTTTTACTTTATTTGTGCTATAAGACGTTGCTTTGTATCAAATTTCAAGATTCTGAGTTCACGGGAAGTACCCTGTAGGTTTTGATTCCTTTGCGAGTCGAAAATTTGCGGCATAAACGGCTGTATCTTTTGATTGCGTTGGCTTAGAAGTTTGATTTTTCACAGCTTTAAGGGACAGTAGACCTGAGTATTTGGTATAAAATCAGCTTGATACTTCCACGCGTTCTTGAGAAAAAGGGTCTTGACAGACAGACGGACGGACAACAAAGTAATCCTATAAGGGTTCCGTTTTTTCCTTTCGAGGTACGGAACCCTAAAAAAAGTCAAATCGGTCGAGTTATTCTCAAATGATTTTATAAACTATTTAGTCCGTCAGTTAGATAATCTATAAATATTGGACACGTATTTTTTGTTTGCCACGAAAACAAAAAAATACGACGACACATTACGTTGAAATATCGTGTGACGTCACGATGTGCTACACTTTATACTGACAAAGTGACGTCACAAGCCTCCTCCTCCTGAACCTTGATGCGATTTATCTTTGTCATTTTTTATTTATTTCATAATGCAAACAATACGTGTCCAATATTATTTGATAATCTCACTGACGGACTAAATATAATTATTATTATCTACCCAGGAAACATCCCTATTCAATTAATTCCATTGTCAAACTATTATAGTTATTTTCTTCATAATTTACCGTCATTATTTACCCTAAAAACCGCTAATAACAACATAACAAAAACAAGGGCCTTCTAATCCAACAATGAAAACAACCAAACAAAAAAATACGATACGTTCATCAAAAAAACACGTATAGCATTGGACAAGCGCATCAATCGCACACACACACGCACGTTCATTAAATAAAGGCTCGGCGCACGTGTATAAACATTGCCGTGTCCGTGTGTGTGTGTACACAGCCGAAAGAGTTCAGTGGGCCATGCCGACAGGTTTGAGCGCCCGACAATGACGACCCCGTTTCCGATGACGAACTTGCTTGCACTATGATTGTCTGATTAAAATCGTCTGCTTGACTAATTTTGTGTTGATAGAGGTTAAAAAGTCATTAAATCTGAAACCAGGCTTACCAAGGGGCTTCGTGTTCCCTATATAGTTAATAGGTTGTAGAGATCAGACAGGCAGTCACATACATACAAAACCCAGCCTATAATGTTCCCACTGCTGGGATACAGGCCTCTTCTCTGCGAGAGGGAGTGATCCATAACATAGTGGGACAAGCAGTCGCTCCAGGTAAAATACTGACGTACAGCTTGTCCTCCGCCCTGGGGGAGGGGGGGGGAGGTTTCTGTCAGACTCGTACTGACTAAAAACCACCCCGGTGTTCCATCTCACACCTACGCCGGGGGTCGCGGGAACAACGATATTTCCGCAACCCCCGGCTAGTGCCAGCCCGCCTCTGTGGGCCCAGATCTCGGGTTGGGGAAGGAGTGAGGTGTTTGACGCGCGTGGAGCACTACGCGACACCACCTCGGGTCCTGATGTGTGGGGGCGACGGATATTTGTAATTGGATAAAATGTAGGTGAAGTATTCTTCTTGGTCTGTCGATAAAATTTGGTCCTTGTAACTCACCCTTGCGGAGGTTGCCATAAAAGAAAATGTGACCTTTTTTCTACCTGTGTCATGAAGGTTAGGAAAAACTTGTTATTAAATATTTATGTCTACACAGCCCATTCTTATACTTACTACAAGACCATGCGCAATATGATTTTTAAAACAATATTGTTACTGTAACCGAAAATGACGCACCGAACCGACTATTCTACAATATTTACAATTATTCGCTCACAGTCCAGCGACGCGATTACGATAGATCATAAAAAGTACAATAATAAATGTATGCGTAACATTATTACATAATTATAACATAACTGAGATAACACCATGACGCGACTTTCAAGCCGTTTGACTAAAAATTTCTCATAATAATGTAATTGCCGACATATAGCTGCTTTGTGTATTTTTTAATGGGTTTTTATGGTATTTTAACACGTGAGAATTACCCCATTAATGTAGTGGTATTTTCCAAACTTAGAGCTTAAATATTTGTAAAACTGTACAATAAATATAGCTGCTTTAAAAATACAAAATCTGAAACTCATTAATAAACTGCACTAGTTTATTACCGACTTCGAAAATAAGAAGGTAATCAATTCGACACGTATGTATTTACATTATTGCACAATATTTACAATATGGGCTTCTAAACATGTGTGCCAAATTTCATAAGTGTATATATGTATGTATGTTTGTCCACGCATTTCGTGACTGCCGAAAAACGGAGAAAAATTACGATCCTTGATCGTAATTTGAGCTTTTCATTTAGCATTATCGGCACCAGAAATCCACCGAAATCTAGAAAAATGCCTTTTTATGCTATAGTGAGCTGTAAAGACTGTATAGTTGGCCGATGCATTGGAATATTTTTCTTTCATTGGTACAACATTGGTTGACTTGTAAACACCTGTCCCTTACGCACAATGTTAATAACCTTGCTTTAAGAGCTCATGGTACGGGCCCAGGTCATCGTCCCACCTGGTGGGAGGCCGTCCAACGCAAAGTCTGCCGGTACGCGGTCGCCACTACAGAACTATTCGGCCTTTCCTATTCTAAATAATATAATATATTATTATCAGTTATGTAGCCTAATATTGGGATGCGCAAGAGAATGACGAAACCCTTTTTGACTTCCATTGCCAACTTATCAATAAAAATATCTTGATAAATACATCCTCATGCGTAGACAACAATAACATTGAAATCAATAGTTTCCTTCTAAACACAGACTTAGCAATGTAAATTGGACACACTCTCTTATAAGGGCTCGCATTCACTGACGATTGGTCGCCAAATGACTCAACGACTCCAAAAAAGTCGCAGTTTCTTTCTGGATGATTCGCGACACACGATTATGGGACGGTTACTGTAGTGGGTATTCACGCAATCGCATTTATGATTGAACTGTGATTATGTTGTAAGTAATTAATATTATAATAAATAATTACGTAGGGTTTTTTATTGGAAATAAAGACCATCGTTCACCTTCTTTTAAGGGCCGATTTTTCAATAGCCAGAAAAAAATTATATGAGCCAGTCGTTCGCTTGCAACCTTCCAAATTGCAGTAGAAACTCAGTTCAATCATTATTGGTCCTTTTGGCTGCACTTTTATATAAACTTTTTTTTTACCTGACTGCCGAGGGAGGGTAATGTGTTTATCAGTCCATGTATGTATGTATGTTTGTTCCTATGTGACGTTCTAGAGACCAAACGCGTTGGCCGATTTTGATGGTTCTTACGTCAATCGATGTGCCTTAATCTTGCAAGTGTCACTGGCTACATTAAAATTGGAAAATAGAAAAATGGCGGATTTTTGGTGCCATATTGTATGCGCCCAATTTCTTTTTCTATAACCATCGTGTCCTCAAAATAAAGGATTTTAATGATTGAACGTATCGAATACGAAAAAAAAAACACATCTGGTTTTGGTCAGCCAGCTCGCGAATATGGATCCTCCGATTGCTTAGCATGATTTCTTCTTATTTACGACTCTTTAGTTCGCTTCATCAGCAGTCGGGTTTTTTTTTTAATAACTTTTTTTTTTACATTGGCTACGACTTCCATAGACAAAGTCATTCATAATTATACATACACGGTCAAAAGAAGTGGGCTGCTTTTGTAAGACGGCTAAAATGCCACGGTGTATAGTTCTGTTGTTACCGGTATAAAATGTATGTAGGTATACCAGAGAAGAGAATAGCTTAAGGTTACACTAGTCGACGGCGCGAACTATTTTGTGCGCGGGGTTAAAATGCGTGCTATATTAACCGACAACACGTGCGGAACAGATAGATGCTGTTATGAGCAGTAAGAAGCTAGTACGCGTACGAATACACACTTTTGCAAATTTGTAGCGAAATGGATGATGATTTAGAACGAAAACGAGCGCGCGAAATTTCATAAACAGACCTTTGGGAGTCTGGATATCATGAAAAAACGACTAAATGTTCAAAATAAAATTATTTACATTGTTGAACTACTAATCTATCCCTGTATGGCCGTTTTTCAATTTTCCTTCTTCTTATGGTACTTATTTGCGCCCAAAGATGCGTTAAAATTAGTGTTAAAATATGGAACTTTCGAAGCTCATAACATTCAAGTATTTTTTTTTTTACTTTTTTGCTTCCATACAGGGCTAGATAATGATGAGACAAATAGATATAATTTTTTATTTTGAACGTACATCGTCAAACAGTGGATTAACAGCCAGACTACGTTTGTATGGAACAATTTTCGACTATTGTACCCTTAAAATCTAAATAATTTATTTGTGACATGTAGGTTTAAGAGATGTTACAGTATAATATTAGTGCAGAGACACTTTCCGCTATTTAGATCACAGCATCAGCTTTTTAATGTTCCCATGGCTGCGGAGCGAGCATGGGCGTACCCAAGACATTTGTGACAAGACATGATAAATTATGTCATGCCTTACAATTTGTCTTAAATGCTAGCCGGGTCAAACATGTGACTTATTTCAAAGGCGCGACATGCCTTTCTTGTTGCTTCCCAGCGAGCACGGCCTACTGTGACATGGCTTGAGTCACACTTTTTATCACAGTTTGGGCGATAAAGCCATTTTGTCTTAAATGCTAGCACGGCGGCGTGAGATATTTTCTTGACTTGTTACATAACTACTTGACAATTTTTTTTGTTTTTTTTTTTCGGAAATTTCCCAATTTTATGGCAGTTTCGGTTTAACCTTGGCCATAAAAACCATTTAGGTTCAGAGAAGCATAGTCCTACGACGCACTATTTCCGAATTATGGCCCTCCGAATTTTATTTTATTTTACATAAAACTCTCTATATCTCGAAAACGGTATGCGGTATATACGGTATATACGGCTGGGACACAGGCATATAAATATTTAGTTACTTCTTCCCGCAGCTTCGCATTGTGCGTTGGCAGTGTAGTTTCCCATCAGTAAAGAAATATTCGTAATCGAATTTTGTCTTCCAGAGATATTTACAAACAAACAAAAAATTCTACCGTTTTCTAAAATCTGTTTCGAATACAATACATAATTATAATGTTACTTATTCAAGTTTATACACATGTCAACAGTATTATTATCTACACTTGTACAAATATTCATCATTATGTAATTTTTAAATACATAATGATAATAGTCAGTGGCTCTTATTTAACAATTTTAGCGATGAATCACACAGCTGAGGTGTCCGAGTGGTTAAGGAGTTGGACTTGAAATCCAATGGGTTATACCCGCGCAGGTTCGAATCCTGTCCTCAGCGACTCTTTTTTAACATTTTCAATGTTTATTTTTAAACTTGATTTTTGAGTGGTTTTAAATCAGAAACATAGTTATGAGAAAAAGTACCTATCCTATAAATCATTCAACAGATTTTTTTCTTTTTTTTCTTTTTAAGTAATTATTTACAATTTCTCGTGAGGTAGGTTTCATTTTCTTATTTATTTGTTTTAACAAATATCTTAAAATATTCAAAAACAAAGTCATCATCATCAGCCTATTAATGTTCCCACTGCTGGGACACAGGCCTCCTCTCTGTGAGAGGGATTGGGCCGTAATCCACCACGCGGGCCCAGTGCGGGTTGGTGGATATCAATGTCTTCGAATTTATTGTTCTAGGACATGCCGGTTTCCTCACGATGTTTTCCTTCACCGTTTTGAGAGCAGTGGTGATGAAATAATTTTTGGTTGGGAAATCATCCAATGATTTCTCCCGCTCTGGGTGAGACGGAAGGGCGTGGCAGACTTTTACTGAATAAAACCCAACCGTGTTTAAAACACACCCCTTCAGTAGCATGAGCCAGGGCCGCGGTAACTCTTTTTCAAATTTATCCGCGACCCAGACTGGCATCTGCCCTCGCGGACCCAGTCAGTTCTGCTGACATCTCTCTCTTTGAGGCGCGCGTGGAACACAACCCGCCGACTCGGGCCTGGTCCTAATCGTACGGCGAGCTAGCCTGAGTTGAACCCACGACCCACAACTTGTCAGTCGCGGCCGATACCACTGAGCCACCACTGCTCACAATGTAAAACAAAGTATGAATTAGTATATACCTACGAATATATCAAGAACGAAAATTATTCATCAGTAGTGTAGATAATGACTACAAGGTTGGCGCAGTGGTTAAGCGATTGGCTGCTGCACTGCGTGTCGCGGGTTCGATTCCCGCACGGAAAAAATACTTGTATGTATAACAGTGAGTTGAACTGCGTTTGGCTGTTTGGGTATGTGAGTTTATGTTTGTAAATGAATCCATGATACAGGAGAATATCCTAATGTGACCAATATTTTTTTTTAATAAATTTAATTTAAATAAGTTATGAATTTATTTTTTTGTTTTATCGAGAGCTTGAGATCGTCATCCATACATTTAAATTTTAATAATAAAACAATGTTTAATTTATGTTAACTCTTACGTACATAATTTCTTTATTATGAAACAGCTCACGATGTACCTTCGTCATTCAAATAGAATGTCATATGTAATCATGGATTCTTGACGTTGTTAACGTCAATAATATAATTAAATTATACTAATCACTAGGTATTCCATCAATCTATTCCTGAGTAACATTACATAGCACCAATTATATTTTATTAAATCAATCTGAAACACTAGCAAATGACAAAGAGCTCTATAGATAGAAGAAGGAATTACATTTCCGTATCTTTCAATTGTTCTTTTTAGTTCACCGAAAAGGATTAATGTATTTAATTGGCTTTCCTCGTACAATCTTCTTTCCAAAGAATGTTATGGTCCTTCGAGCCGGGGTATTTTAGGTACGAAAACGAATAATAATAAATCATGCGCGCGCCTTATGATCTTATATTATTTTTGTAGATGCAAGTTTTCTGTGGCAAATTAAAAAAAAATTTGTTTTTTACATGTAATTTACAGAATTAAGTCAAACTTCATCATTCTTGACATTTTTTTTACATAATCATCATGACTTGGTATTGCGGATAAACATTAACTAAATTTTGGAGTCAACGTTACAGGAAAACATGGCTGATCTATATTCTATTACTCGTATACTAATTATATTTATTACTTATAATATTATAAAGAGGAAAGACTTTTTTGTTTGTTTGTTCCGAATAGGCTCCGGAACTACTGGACCGATGTTGAAAATTCTTGCACCAGTAGAAAGCTACATTATTCCTGAATGACATAGGCTTTTTTTTATCCCGAAAACGGGTCATGAGAGTGGGCCACGGGAGCGAAACCCCGTGGAAAAGCTAGTATTAAATATTTTGTTTGTGCATAACCACAAAGTCACAACTAAACCCAATATAAGATAAAAATCTACCTCATAACAACCAATCTTCAGTTCTAAAAGTATATAATCAACCGTATAATCAACACTTCTAAACACCAGATTTACCAGCACGTTCTAGACTTTACACGAGCTGTATAATTCGCGAAATAACAGTTAAATACTAGAGAAACCTTGGAGATCATGTATAATTGCACCTTTACTATGTTTGCGTGTCGACCGGAAATAATCATAAGTGATATGGGTACTCAATTACTCATTTCCGCTATGTTTCTTATAATATATACCTTTCTAAGTGGTCATGTGTGAAAAAAACATTTTATTTTCCTAAAAAAACTTCCAACTAAACTTCATATTATTATCATTTAACTAAACTTACAACCAACTTACTACAAATTGGGGATCTTTAAGTCAAGAGTGAATAAGTTACTTCTAAGGAAGCGTGCTTCACCGTCGGCCGCATCATCGCTTACCATCAGGTGAGATAGTGGTCAAGCACGTGCCTACTTATAAAAAAAAACTTTAGATAAAACAATGGTGACTCATATTTGATTATTTGTAAGACATAATCTCTGAGAAACCTAATCAAATCTCGTAGTTCTTGAACTCATAGAAAGCTACCCAGGAAGGCGATGGGCTACTTATTACACCGGTATAACGCACGGTTTCTGTGAGGTTGCTCAGGAGAGTCAAGCCGTGTGAAAAAGTTAGTCATCAATAAGCCGAAAGGCGTCTGCTAGCATCACTACGAATGATACTGTGCCTCTCGCATCCAATAGATTCTTGCTAACTTCACCAGGTAGAACTGCCCCTTATTGGATACTAGCTTCTTCCAGCGGTATCTAATAAGGGAGCAGGGCAGGGAGGGGGAGGGGGGCAGTATGTATGAGCATTACTCCATGATAAAAAAAAAAAAAAAAAAATCTAACTCTCTGCCAAATTTCATTCAGATCCGTTCAGCCGTTCTGGCGTGTTTGCGTAACAAACATACATCCATACGTCCAAACTTTCGCCTTTTGTAATATTACTAGCTTCTTCCAGCGGCTTCGCCTGCGTGAAAGTCGAAAATTATCCCGAGGGAACATATTCCCGGGATAAAAGTAGCCTATGTGCTATGCCAGACTATAATCTATCTCTGTGCCAAATTTCATCCAGATCCGTTCAGCCGTTCTAGCGTGATTGAGTAACAAACAAACATCCATCCATCAAAACTTTCGCCTTTAGTGTGATTACTAAGATTTATTTAAGTTTTTACACTTGTTAGCAGTGTTCTTATCTACACTTGTTCAAATAAAACCATTATCTACTAATTAAACAATACTGAATCTCTTTTATTCAACAATTTTAGCGATGAATCACACAGCTGAGGTGTCCGAGTGGTTAAGGAGTTGGACTTGAAATCCAATGGGTTATACCCGCGCAGGTTCGAATCCTGTCCTCAGCGATTCTTTTTTAACATTTCAATTATTATTAAACTTGATTTCTGAGTGGTTTCAAGTATATATCCATCATTCATATTTTTTTTATCTTTTTATCGCAATAGAACATCATACCGAGATAAAAAGCCTATAAGCTATTTCAGACAATTATCTATCTCTGTGCCAAATTTCATCCAGATCCGTTCAGCCGTTCTGGCGTGATTGAGTAACAAACATACATCCATCTATGCATCCAAACTTTCGCATTTATAATAATAATAAGATATCAAAGACAATCAATCATCCACATATTTATTAAGCCTTTTCCAAACTATGTTGGGGCCAGCCTCCTGTCTCACCAAATGTAACTAAATTGTAGTGTACGTATTTTTACCCGACTGCCAAAGGAGGGTAATGTGTTTGTTTCTATGTGGCGTTCTAGAGAACAAACGTGTTGGCCGATTTTGATGATTCTTACGTCAATCGATTCGTCTTAAACTTGCGAGTGTCACTGGCTACATTGAATAGGAAAATAAAAAAATGGCGGATTTTGGGCGTCATAGTGTGAGACACAACTTTCGTTTTCTTCCATACCCATCGTGTGGTATATCAATATAAAGTATTTGACGAGGTAATTTCTTTCTTTCTTTCTTCTTTCTTTCTTTCTTTCTTTTTAAAAAAAACATTGCCCCACACTAGGAATTTCTTCCTGTATCGTGGGTGCGTTTACAAACATATAAACTCACATACACAAACACCCAGAGCCGAAACAACTATCTGTAGGTCATACAAATATTTGTTCCGTGCGGGAATCGAACCCGTGACACGCAGCGCAGCAAAAATTGCAGCGAATTTCAAAAATATATAACACTTATATATTTAAATGCACCTTTTTTGAAAATTAAATGTTATCCAATAACTTATAAATAAAAAAGTTAAATCAAAAATCAAAAAAAAACCCGTATAAATCATCGTAATACATCTGGTTTTGGTCAGCCAGCTCGCGAATATATATCCTCCGACTGCACAGCATGATTTTCTTCTTGTTTACGTCTTTTTGGTTCGCTTCTTAAGCAGTCGGGTGTTTGATTTTTTAATTTAATCTTTTTATATGAAGCGACGGCCTATCTGGCCTCCATAACGAAGTTACTATACTCCATTTGCGATAACATTAGACGTTTAAATTAGCCCATTTTACAGCCCGTTCAACCGATTATGAATTCTATTGCGTTGGTGATACGACAAATGGTAGCTGTAGTAAACAGTTGGTGTTGGTAACAGGTTTATGCTTTTTATATCATCCTTATGATTACGGGATAGAACTTAAAATCGGTTGAAAGGACTGTAAAAAGATTTGGAAACATGTTACCTAATGTTATTTCAAATGGAGTTTAGGTATAGCAATACCTCTTGGATTATCATAAACTATGACACTTCACTAAGCATAACCATACAATACATTATAGGGTTGTCAACGATTCAGTATAACCACGGGGTTCCAGTGCTAAGAAAGAAAATTTGATTCAAATAGATATCACTAGATGGCGCGATATGCACCGATTTGTTATTGAATTGTGTATAAAATTAACATTTTCTGGAATTGGACATGAAAAATTATATGTTCTAGTTTAATCAACACAAAGTTATGGAATCCTAAGCACAAAGTTATGGAATATTGGGTTCTAAATTCACATTTCAAAGATTATATGAACGAATAATTTAAAATGGATGCCAATAGATGGCGCGGTTTTAAATTTCTGAGGCATTTCACTCGATTGCTTAAATTTTCATTGTAACACATTTTGGAGCAATGAAACTGTAAAAACGTGCATAAAAATACTACACACACTGTCACCGTGCTGTCACTGTATTTAAAGAAAAAAATATTCACGCACCGATTTAACTCTTTTACTTGCAAGTCGCTGCTAACACCATCTTCTATCTCTGTGGAACGGAACCAAACGCGATCGATGTACAAAAAATAACCAGCTTAATCAGACGAAAAACGCTAGTTACGTCGGCACAGTTTCTTTGTATGGGATGAGGTCTCTGTATGCTAGTATTATATTATCTGTGGTATAACCAATTCTGTATGCAAGACACAGCAAGCTAACTCAATCCATTAACATTTAATTACCAACAAGGTCCTGACGGATTTACCATGTTAGTCACAGATTCTAGTCATCATTAAATCACCAAAACGAAGGTTATGGACAACCTTTGTCTGGACTTTACGACTGAATTTCAAATTTTACGATGTTGCCATCTGGACTTCATAACTGACACATGGAATATATTAAAAGCAACTTTAATCAGACTGTGTGTCTGTGACGACTTAATTTGTATGCTGAATGAGTATAACTCTTCTAAACTCGCAAAATTACTGGACCATAATCATTCAGATTTCTAGTGTAATGAGAGTCAGAGAGTCCCATCACAAATGTGTGATCAATTTAAGCAAATCATATTAAACATCGTCATTCAGCGTCCACTGTTGGACAAAGGCTTTCTCTTCTGCTTCTTCGAGTCGCTGCACGCTGTTGCGACAGTCATTCAAATTTGTTTGGTCCAAAATTTAGCCACTTCCACGGCATCGTCTGTGGCTAGGGTTGCCAGATTTGTTTTTTTTGCGGTATCTATAATTTCTTGGCAATTGGGGCCCCAAGCATTTAAAAAAAACTAAGAAAGAGAGATTAAAATTAACTCTTGTCTGGACTTGCGCCTCAACCATATCCATGGACAGTGGCGGTTTTGTTATTTTGTCCATAAGTTACCCATTAAGTTAAAAATCCATCCAAAAAAATCATAATTTTTTGTATTCCGGGACCCAGGACATACGTTTGCGTTACGTTTGCGTCATCGTTTGGGTCCCGGTCACCTAGCAACCCTAACTGTGGTTGCGCATAATAAAGGCCTCCCCTGAACATCCAACAAATTACCAAGACCATTTAAAGCGGAATACGTCCACAGCTGGACATAGGCCGCCCCCCAAGCGTCACATATTGACCGGTCCTGTACTTCATGCATCCATCAATCTTCATCAACGACTACTGTACTAATATGAAAGCTTTCCTTGTCAACAGAAAGAAGATGACATCGTTCTAACTGGGACCAGCGCACGCATACACCAAGATGGCGGTCTGTTCAGCCGCAGTTATCATCGAGAAGGCCAACAAGTACTATGGCCGGCCCGATAAAGCTGACTTCAAGCCTGTGCTCAAGGATATGGACATGGTTGTTGATAGGGGAATCATGTAAGTATACAACAACTCAATTTAAAAAAATCCATTTTCACTCAGACTCTAAAATACAAAGTTATAATATTAATTATAGTAGATGAAAGAACATGTTAAACTGTAGGCATCAGAGGTTCTTCAAAAAAACTTTTTTTCAAAAAAATACAATGAATTCCAAAAGCACTACAAAGCGAAAAACAACTTCCTTTTCCAAAATCGGTGTCTTTGGTACCTATTGTTTTCCGTTTTTCGACACTGATTTCGGAAAAGAAAGTAATTTTTCGATTTGTAGTGTTGTTTAGAAAGTCCATTTGATTTTTTTGTTAAAAAGTTTTATATCTCTTTTTAGTTTTGGTAGGTACCACCAATTACCATGAAAATCATTTATAGCCAAAGCAAATCTCATGACGATACCTATAAGAACAAACACGACTAGGATACATTGTTTTATTTCGGAGTTCCAGTGCCTACCTTCCGGCTTCATCATCAGATCAGTTCGATGGTACCATTTTCATCAGTACCGTTTATTTAAGTATTTCATCATAGTCGATTAACTAATTATATATCTTAAAATACCCGTGACATACTTAGCATATGGAGTTCCAGAGGCCTTCTGTGGTCTTTTTCATCAGTTCCACTTCACCAAATGATACTTTCTGAGTGCAAATGATTGCTTTATTATTGAAAATACCAAAATCGCTATATGTATGCCTATATTTGAAGCGTTTCCTCAATTTCTCTAGGATCCCATTATCAGATCCTGGCCTGATTTGGGTCAGTATAAATTATATACTTTTAACTTCAACATCAAAAGGCACTTGAAGTCCACTAAGTTTGTCTAGGGTTTCTGTGTAGCAGAAAAAATATATTATTTTTCCTAACCTTACCTTTTTACCATACATACCTACACAACGGCAATGGACAACACTCATAAAAAGTCTACTAAAATTCAATGATTGTTCACAGATACGGTCTGCTCGGACCTTCAGGATGTGGCAAGACCACGTTACTGTCCTGCATAGTGGGCAGAAGGAAACTGGACAGCGGAAACGTGTGGGTCCTGGGTGGAAGACCTGGAGAGAAGGGTAGCGGTGTGCCTGGACCCAGGGTCGGGTATATGCCTCAGGTATGCATCACACTATCTTTGCGTCTTTCAAGCTACTGCTAGGCTTTACTCAAGTCCTTCCAAGAATTATATTTCCAAAGCCAATTCAAAGATATTATCCTCGTGATATTGGTTGTTTGTGTCCTAAACAACTTACTAGATGGAACGTGTCAACCGCCGACTTTAAAATCTTGCGGCATCAAGTAGTTTCGCGTTAGATACTATTTTAAGTCGCAAACAAACCGAAACGCAGCTTTTCTTTATGACAGAAATAGGTCTCATCACAGACATAAATCTAACTATACTGTGATTTTTTATTTCGTAGACTAAACTGACAGCCGCAAATGACCTTATTTTTTTTAATGTCCAAGCGCGGAGCATAGTGTTGTAGGTAAGGCTCAATTTTAAGTGATTCATCGAATCGATGTGACATGACTCCTCAATTTTATTTTTCTAATTGGTGTAAATAAATGTTTTATGAATATAAAAGCAATATATTTAAATATAACAGTGTTCATACACATAGTACATAAACTTTTATTGTTTTAATATTAAATCAACAATAAAACAAATGCGATCGATAAAATTATGTCTGACATAAATGAGTAGAAACTAAATAAGTGCCGCTAGTTTCTTAACAAATGTTTTTTTTTTTGCCGTGTAATAGTTCCATTTTCGATCTATTTCGATGTTTGATCAACTTTCGATCACTCAGGATAGACAGGATACGACACTATTTTTATGTAACGATAAAGTGACAAACCCCCAAATGTCAGTTTAGTCTACGAAATTCAAAATCAGAGTGTTGATAGCACGAACATATGACTTCGCGTGTGAAAAAGTGGTACGCTTGATTTTTATAAAGATGGAGTGACTTGCGATTGCGATATCTAGTTAGATTTAGTGATATTTCATTAAGTCAGAAGTTACAATGTACAGGTTAATCTATGATAGATTTGCAGCGTTATTTAGTTATTACTAGCTTCTGCCAGCGGCTTCGCCCCCGTGAAAAGTTTTATCTTATCGCAATGATTATCCATAGATTGACACGCGCTCTGCCGTTTGTCTACGGTTTTGACAAATGTTCATTGAGCCGTCGGGATTTTGGTCGTATATTTATATTGTTTTACTTAGATACTAGCTGACCCGGCAAACTTTGTTTTGCCATAAAAACACCTAATATGCATCTACCCTACCTACCCTACCCTACCCTACCTACCCTACCCTACCTACCCTACCCTACCCTACCTACCCTACCCTACCTACCCTACCCTACCTACCCTACCCTACCTACCCTACCCTACCTACCCTACCTACCCTACCCTACCTACCCTACCCTACCTACCCTACCCTACCTACCCTACCCTACCTACCCTACCCTACCTACCCTACCCTACCTACCCTACCCTACCTACCCTACCCTACCTACCCTACCCTACCTACCCTACCCTACCTACCCTACCCTACCTACCCTACCCTACCTACCCTACCCTACCCTACCTACCCTACCCTCCCTACCCTACCCTACCTACCCTACCCTACCTACCCTACCCTACCTACCCTACCCTACCCTACCTACCCTACCCTACCTACCCTACCCTACCTACCCTACCCTACCTACCCTACCCTACCTACCCTACCCTACCTACCCTACCCTACCTACCCTACCCTACCTACCCTACCCTACCTACCCTACCCTACCTACCCTACCCTACCTACCCTACCCTACCTACCCTACCCTACCTACCCTACCCTACCTACCCTACCCTACCTACCCTACCCTACCTACCCTACCCTACCTACCCTACCCTACCTACCCTACCCTACCTACCCTACCCTACCTACCCTACCCTACCTACCCTACCCTACCTACCCTACCCTACCTACCCTACCCTACCTACCCTACCCTACCTACCCTACCCTACCTACCCTACCCTCCCTACCCTACCTACCCTACCCTACCTACCCTACCCTACCTACCCTACCCTACCTACCCTACCCTACCTACCCTACCTACCCTACCCTACCTACCCTACCCTACCTACCCTACCCTACCTACCCTACCCTAATTTTTTTTTTTTGTAAATCTAAACCATTCTCGAATCTCCACGAACACTCACAAAAAATTTCATCAAAATCGGTCCAGTCGTTTAGGAGGAGTTCAGTCACATACACACGCACACAAGAAATATATATATTAAGATTTGTTTTATATGTTATACACATACATACTGTGACTCACCTTCTGTGTTTATTTATACTATTTTGTTATTATTTATCTTGTTCTATTTTATTTCTTAAGTATGATCCGTTTCCGTGAATGTGTCCGTTATTTTCATTTTAATATCGTTGCTCCTCTCCATCTCGTGTCTCCTGTGCGGGTCACAAATAAACATTTTTTCTTTCTTTTCTTTCAATGGAGATTATACCGAGATCTATTTAGCCTAAATGGGCAATAGGCCCACATAGTGGAATACCAGACTATAATCGATCTCTGTGCCAAATTGCATCTCGATCCGTTCGGTAAGTCTGTCGTTATTGAGTAACAAACAAACAAACATCCATCCAAATGTATTTTTTAAATAAATTAGTAAAATGCAGAAGTCGAGAAATTGGGTGCTTATGGCTCAACATAAAAGGAGTCATCAGCATACAGAAAAAGGCTGGCTTATTGGATAAATTAAATCCGATTTTATACCATCGGTCAACATGAACTATTTAAAATCAAATCAACTATAATATAACAAATCAAATATGTTTATTTGTGTACACCAGTACAAGTTATAAAATTATCTCTTATCTTATTATTTTCTTAATCCTTGCAAATAGCTCTGGCAGTTCTCTCCCCTTAATGAACTAAATAATAACAAATTAATATTTTATCTCCTTGCCAGGACATAGCCCTTGTCGGCGAGTTCACAGTCCGCGACGCCATATACTACTTCGGTAGAATCTATGGCATGCAAATGGAGAAGATGGTGGAACGGTTCGAGTTCCTCTGCAACCTGCTAGACCTGCCCAGTGGAAGCCGCCTCATCAAGACCCTGTCTGGAGGTCAGCAGAGAAGAGTGTCGTTAGCTGCCGCTCTGGTGCATGAGCCTGAACTCCTCATATTGGATGAGCCGACAGTGGGATTGGATCCGGTGTTGAGAGAAAGGTAAGTTAATATTTTATTTTAAGTGATGTTTTGAAGATCAGATCGAGGAATATAACTGTATGGGTTTTGTATTGACTCTTGGTGTGAATTGACGAAATCAATCTTCAATTTAAAGATAACGATTAGGCTTCCGGATCGAAGGACCAAAAACTTTGCAAGAAAATATTTCAGGACCGAAGAACTAAAACGGTGTCAGATAAAATGGCTGACGAAAATTAATATTTCCACAGCTGAAACTACAACTTAGATTAGATTTTTTTCAATGTTATCTTCATAAGTTAAGCTACAAAAACACCATTATTTTCATACTTAAATAAAGTCCAAGTACAGAATTTACGTTAAACAGAAAATAACCGTCTATTTCAAATTTCACACAAAGCCTTTATTGATCAAATCTGACGCATTACTGTATTTACATTTGTAATCATTGCTATTAAAATGACAAATGACAACATATTGACGCTAATTCTCTAATAAATAGACACAATTTGACACTTAACAAAGCTATTATGTCAAAAGGTAACCAAAATTATCACTGAATATATTGAGTAACATGAAGAGTTTTTCCTACTGTTTTTTTTGTTGAATAATATAATAAAGACAAATCTATTCATTTGCAAAGTATGATAAATGGATGTCAAGGCGATTGTCGTCGGTAAAGGTTGACAAAAAGTTTAAGTACATAAGTAGGTACTCATAAGTATCTAGGCATGTGATTTGATGACTCAGTTTGAGAAGAAACGTCTCTAAAGAAAAACTGCTTGAGTTACCCTCAATTTCTGAAGATTTTTTTTTTTCTTTTTTTTTCTGTGTATTTCAAGTTAGTTAGTATTTGTCAAACTATACTAGTCTAGACAAGTGGCATTCGATGTCAGCGAAGACGATATTCGAAATGTGAAATGTAAGGATAGATCACGTGATTTTTCGATATCGTTGTCAATCCCATACAATTTTTAGCCGAATTCAAAAAAAAGGAGGAGGATTTTTTATGTATGTTCCCCGATTAATTCAAGACGCCTGGACCGATTTAGAAAATTGTTCTTTTGTTTGAAAGGGTATACTTCCCACTTGGAGAAATCGAGGGAACTCCTCAAATATTATAGGCATACATAAAGCGGTTTTGGTATTTTCATCAACAAAGCAAGCATTTGCACTCAGAAAGTATCATTTGGTGAAGTGGAACTGGTGAAGAAGACCACAGATGGCCAATAGAACACCTTAATGCTAAGTATGTCATGGGATATAAGATATCTCGAATAGTTAAATGACTATGATGAAGCAAATACTTATAAATAAATAGTACTGATGAAAATGGTACCATCGAACTGATCTGATGATGAAGCCGGCAGGTAGGCACTGGAACTCCGAAATAAAACAATGTATCCTAGTCGTATACGGGCTTATTGGATGATTATGATGTGTCATATGTCTAGTCTCTGTTATGTTTTGGCAGATAGTGGTAAAAAGACACTTTTCATAAAGTTTACTCAATATACGGAACTCACCTGGTTGGTGCGAACTTTAACATACAATTCATGTATTACGCAATTCCAAGCAAAAAATGTGTCATCTTATAAAATAAAGACGTGTGAATGTTCGCAAAGATTTATCAGACCATAAAGAAACATTTCAAGGTTTAACGCAATAAAATATGTTAATAACTCTTTTCCGAATTTTCAGAAAGAAAATGACGTATAACAAAAACATATTTTGAGTTATAGATATTTTTTAAGCGACTTCAGAAAAAGGAGGAGGTTCTCAATACGTCGGAATAATTTTTAGGGTTCCGTACCCAAAGAATAAAAACGGGACCCTATTACTAAGACTCCGCGATCCGTCAGGCAGACGCCTGTCTGTCTGTCTGTCTGTCCATCTGTCACCAGGCTGTATCTCATGAACCGTGATAGCTAGGCTGTTGAAATTTTCACAGATGATGTATTTCTGTTGCCGCTATAACAACAAATACTAAAAACATAATAAAATAAATATTTAAGGGTGGCTCCCATACAACAAACGTGTTTTTTTGCCGTTTTTTTTGCGATAATGGTACGGAACCCTTCGTGCGCGAGTCCGACTCGCACTTGGCAGGTTTTTTTATGTTTGTTACCCGATTACTCAGAGACGCATAGACCGATTTCAAAAATTCTTCTTTTGTTTGAAAGGGTATACTTCCTAGTTGGTCCCATGGTCATCATGGTTACGATCTGATGATGGGATCCAGGAGAAATCGAGGGAAATACACAAATATTATAGGCATACGTGTAGCGATTTTGGTATTTTCATCAACAATGCACTCTGAAAGTATCATTTGGTGAAGTGGAACTGATGAAGAAGACCACAGAGGGTCACTGGAACTCCACAGTGATAAGTATGTCACGGATATAAGATATCTCTAAATAGTTAACCGACTATAATAAAGCAAATACTTATAAATAATTGGTACTTATGAAAATGGTAAAATCGAACTGATCTGACGTTGAAGCTGGACGGTAGGCACTGGAACTCCGAAATAAAACAATGTATCCTAATCGTGTTTGGGCTTATTGGAATCATCGTGAGATTTACTTGGTTAATAAATGATTTTCATGGTAACTTGAGGTACCTTCCAAAAATAAAAATATAAATTTTTAAACAAAAAAATTAAACCGACTTCCAAAGCGAAACCATACAAAGTGAAAAATAACTTTCTTTTCCGAAGTTGGTGTCGAAAAAAAAAATGTTTACCTACTGGGTAACAAAGACACCGACTTCGGAAAAGAATTTTAAGTTATTTTTTCACGAAAATTAGTGACGATTTTGGGTCATCTGTCTATGGAGATAGTTTGAGACCATGGGAAAGACATAGGACTGTTTTGTGGTAGATTGTATTAACCACTAATTGAACTTGAACCAATAATTTCTCAAGTAAGGTCCACATACCTACAATATTATTACGCAATATAAAAAAATAATTAAAAATATCAAAATACCCGACTGCTTAAAAAGCGAACTAAAAAGGCGTAAACAAGAAGAAAATTATGCTGTGCAGTCGGAGGATACATATTCGCGAGCTGGCTGACCAAAACCAGATGTATCCTCCGACTGCACAGCATGATTTTCTTCTTGTTTACGCCTTTTTAGTTCGCTTTTTAAGCAGTCGGGTATTTTGATTTTTTTAATTATTATTTTTATTTATAACTTTTTAGTTAACATTTTTTTCGAATTAGGTACATTTAAATATATAAGTGTTATATATTTTTGAAATCGCCTCTTGAAACCCTTTATTTTGATACCCCACATGATAGGTTTGGAAGAAAAAATAAAATTGGCCCCCCACAATATGGCGCCCAAAAGCCGCCATTTTCCTATTTTCCAATTTTAATGTAGCCTATGACACTCGCAAGGTTAAGACGAATCGGTTGACGTATGAATCATCAAAATCGGCCAACGCCTTAGGTCTCTGGAACGCCACATAGGAACAAACATACATACATACATACATACATACATACTTACATATATACATACATACATACATACATAGACTGATAAACACATTACCCTCCTTCGGCAGTCGGGTAAAAACCGGCCAAGTGCGAGTCGAACTAGCGCACGAAGAGTTCCATCGCAAAAACGGCAAAAACATCACGTTTGTCGTATGGGAAAAATAACTTAAATATTTATTATATTTTTAGTATTTGTTGTTATAGCGGCAACAGAAATAATATGTGAAAATTTCAACTGTCTAGTCTATCACGGTTCATGAGATACAGCTTGGTGACATACAGACAGACAGTGGAGTCTTTATAAAAGGCTATTCGAAGTACTAATGTTACGCAGACGAAGTCGCGGGCAAAACGTATTTACATGAAACATGGCACATATGGAATTCGGATACAACAGTAGCAGATTGGCCAATACTCAGATTTCGCTAAACGTGATACTTCTAGTGTTTTAAGGGCCTACATCCGCTTTAGTGACATAAACAGTTACTTTCTAAAGCATACTCCTTAGTAACGGCTAGGTTAAAAGGTAAGATTTTTTTAAATTAATTATTGATTCATGTACATTATTTTTAACACAAGGTTTTATCGAGTAACTAATAGGTAGCTTTAAAAAAAAATAACATTAAGATATTTTTTTGCAACTTTTGGAAACGGCTCCAAAACGACTTGGATGTTTAAAAATATTTTTACACAGAAAAATTGATGGCTGGAATTTCTTCATAACTAACATAGCATATGTAAATCAAATAATATTTTGCAAAAAAAACTGTTCAAAAGGAGGTTCAATATTGATATTTTGGCATCGAGCGGGCGTACTGCGTTAACATTGGGGCGTGTAAATCGCCTTAAGAAAACACGACGTGCCAACTCGCCCAAAACTCTTTCTTCCTTGACAATACAAAATAACATTGCCGAAATAACATAATCAGTATTGTCTTACCACGGATGTCCATTGTTTTAAGTCACAATGAGTTAGTTTGATCACTGATAGCCATCTATTGTCCATCAGAAATCTTACGTCAGACGCCTTTGAATTTCTTTTGATAAAGGTGACTTACATGTTACTGTACTTACTTAGAATTTGGAATATAACCTTGGAGATTTTTTTTATTAGCTTATGGTTAAGGTTGCCGTAGTCGGCGGCACGAACTATTTTGTGCACGGGGTTAAAATGCATGCTATCTTATCCGACAACAAGTGCGAAATAGATGGATGCTGTGATGAGCAATAAGAAGCTAGTTCGCGTACGAATTAGCACTTTTGCAAGTTTGTAGCGAAGTCAAGTTTGGGAGTCTAGATATCATGAAAAACCGGCCAAGTGCGCGCACGAAGGGTTCCGTACCATTATCGCAAAAAACGGCAATAAAATCACGTTTGTTGTATGTGAGCCCCACTTAATTTTTTTTTTTCTGTTTTTAGTATTTGTTGTTATAGCGGCAAGAGTAATACACCATCTGTGAAAATTTCAACTGTCTAGCTATCACGGTTCATGAGATACAGCCTGGTGACAGACAGACAGACGGACCGCGAAGTCTTAGTAATAGGGTCCCGTTTTTACCTTTTGGGTACGGAACTCTAAAAACTACTAAATGTATTTTTTCAAAATTAAATTATTTGCATTGTTGAACTACTAATCTATCCCTGTATGGTGGCTGTTTTGCAATTTTCCTTCTTCTTATGGTATTTGTTTCCGCCCAAAGATGCGTTAAAATTAGTGTTTAAATATGGAATTTTCGACGCTCATAACTTTCAAATATTTCTCATTTTTTATTTTTTTGTTTCCATACAGGGCTAGATAATGATGAGACAAATTGATATATTTTTTTATTTTGCACATACATCGTCAAACAGTGGAGTAATCGCCAGACTACGTTTGTATGGAAGAATAATAGACTAGTGTAACCTTAAACCTGCTCGGGTCGATCTTCGGAGCCTTCCACCGCTTTAGTGCCGTAAAACGGTTACTTTCTAAAGCATGCTCCTTATTAACGGCATTTCTAAAGCATGCTCCTTATTAACGGCATTTCTAAAGCATACTCCTTATTAACGGCATTTCTAAAGCATGCTCCTTATTAACGGCATTTCTAAAGCATGCTCCTTATTAACGGCATTTCTAAAGCATGCTCCTTATTAACGGCATTTCTAAAGCATACTCCTTATTAACGGCATTTCTAAAGCATGCTCCTTATTAACGGCATTTCTAAAGCATGCTCCTTATTAACGGCATTTCCATGTAATGTAACGTTCTTGCGAATGTTCGACGCTGTGTTCGACCGCGACGTAATGCTCACGGTGAGTGAGCATTTATCTGTAACATTTCACTCTAGCTTGAGTTCATTATTTTTTTATTTTTTTTTTAATATTGTTATTCCACAAAATCTTACATACATATATATTTTGTTGTTATTTTTCATTTTATGTTTTTGTTATAATGTATACCTGGAAAGCTGTCGTCTCCCTTCTTGGAGGTGGGCGCTAATGGCCGCGACACAGTTTACATGTAAACTGTTTTCTTGTTCCAATAAATATATTTGATTTGATTATTTGATTTGATTATTTGATTTGATTATTGACCTCACTCCGCGTTGTCCGCGCTCGTGCCTTTGCTCGATAACACGTTACACCAAAACGCTCGTTGGTTTTTTAAATCAGGTTGTAACAAGACATCGAGCGTCATGTTCGAAGTGTTGTTCGAGTAAATTTAAAAACACCAACTGTTCTGTTACAAGCTGATGCTCTAGTCTATACTCACCTGATCACCGTAATGGGTCCACAGATCGTCTTCAGCACACGTTGCTTTTTACCCGACTGCCGAAGGAGGGTAATGCGTTTATCAGTCTATGTATGTATGTATGTTTGTTCCTATGTGGCGTTCTAGAGACCAAACGCGTAGGCCGATTTTGATGGTTCTTACGTCAATCGATTCGTCTTAACTCCGCGAGTGTCACTGGCTACATGAAAATTAGAAAATGGGAATATGGCGGTTTTTGGGTTTCATATTGGGGGGGCCCAATTTTTTTTTTCTTCCAAACCTATCGTGTGGGGTATCAACATAAAGGATTTTAAGAGGTGATTTCAAAAATTATAAGACTTATATGTTTAAATGTACACAATTCGAAAAAAAAATAACTAAACAGTTATTAATAAAAAAAGTTCGGATAATCTTCGCGAGCTGGCTGACCAAAACCAGACGTATCCTCCGACTGCACAGCATGATTTTCTCCTTGTTTACGTATTTTTAGTTCGCTTTTCAAGCAGTCGGGTATTTTGATTTTTTTAATTAACTTTTTAACCTCATAGCTCTACTCATGAGACTGTTTTATTTAGCGACCAGCTCCTCAGACTGTGCATTGATTGCTCTGAATAAATCAATAAACAGTTTATGTTGTCCAGCAATGACCGTTAATAGAGCTCTTTCTTTCCACACCGACCTTCACTTTCAGACACGTCATGTCATAACTGGGTTGATCATAACTTCATAAGGTATGCAATCGTGACTGAGCATTTTCCTCCTACTTACTACATTGACTTTCATCATAATTTGGTCATAATAGTAAGTTCCGGCTTATTTGTCATTCTTCAGTCAATTTGAAGGTTGCAACCTGTTGTGATTTGAAAACAAACATTTTACTCTGAATCACGGGGTCTCATTGCTAAGAAAGAAAATTTGGTTCAAATAAATCTCACTAGATGTCGCGATATGCACCTCGGTATCCACCTATCTGTTATTGAATGTGCGTAAAATTAACATTTTCTGGAATTGAACACAAAAATTGTATGTTCTTGTTTAATCAACTCTCCTAAGTACAAAATTATGGAATATTGGGCTCTTAATTCACATTTAAAGATTATTAAACGGATTATTTAAAATTGATGCCAATAGATGGCGCATTTTTAAATTTCTGAGGCATTCCACTCGATTGTTAAAGTTTGCATTTTAACACATTTTGGTGCAAAAAAAGCTGTAAAAACGTGCAAATAAATACTAGAAAACAAACCTTCACTGTATTTAAACAAAAAAACATTCACGAACCTAGTAAACCCTTTTATTTGCAAGTCGCTGCTATCACCATCTATCTATCACCGTGATACAAAACCGAATGCGTTCGATGTACAAAAAATTGCCAAAATAAGCAGTCGAAAAACGCTAGTTACGACGGCACGGTTTCTTTGTATGGGATGAGGTATCTGTATGCTAGTATTATATTATCTGTGTAATTTCATTAGACTGGATTGCTACCCTATATTTTTATCTCTATCACTCGAAGGTTTACTGGAAGATTTGCCATTTGGAGTTAAGCTTTGTGTTTAAATGTTGTTTTGGTGTCACATCATCACATCACATCATCAGCCTATTAATGTTCCCACTGCTGGGACACAGGCCTCCTCTCTGTGAGAGGGAATAGGCCGTAATCCACCACGCGGGCCCAGTGCGGGTTGGTGAATGTCACATGTCTTCGAATTTTTGGTTCTAGGACATGCCGGTTTCCTCACGATGTTTTCCTTCACCGTTTTGAGAGCAGTGGTGATGAAATAATTTACACAAAGTAAAGCGCCTACCTGGGCTCGAACCCACGACCTACAACTTATAAGTCGCGGCTGATGCCACTGGGCCACCACTGCTCTGTTTTGGTGTACAATAAAGTATTAAGTACCGTTATCATCTTCCTGCCCTTGGCCCATGTTACTTGGGGTTGGCGCAACACGTTTTCTGCTTCCATACCGTTCTATCCCCTGTCACACCATCACTGGCTCCCTTTTCTTTCATATCACTCCTCACACAGTGCATCCATCTTTTATTTGGCCGTGCCCTCTCCATCCATCTATATTTATATTCATTATTCTTGTAAAAACTTAATATCCCTTTGCCTGACCCGCAGCTTAATTGCGTAAGTGAATTCTGCAAAGGAAACAAGTCGATTCTTTCAAAGAATCAGTATCATTTCTTTCAACTTTTTCGGTATTGCGAAACTAATTTGGAAAGCTAGCGTTAGCTTTCCAAATCCTACATTGAGTTGAACACAGACTACTTAGAGATACTACGGAGTTGAAGATATATGACATTTGCATTACACAATACCAATAGTGAAGTTTTATCTCGATTCTTCCGCTTTCATTCATTCTTTTACAATCAATTCTACGTCAAAATATTGGTAATGAAAGGAGCATAACCTTTCCGTTTCAGAGTGTAATATGCAATACGAAAAGTCGTTTTTGGGAAGGTTCCAACTTGTTTGCTTTGCAGAATTCACTTACGCAATTAGGCTGCCGGGCATCGAAACCCGGACCTTAGGCCCAGCATGCGGCCACTAGCCTCGATTTTAACTTTTCCCTAAAAGTTTAAGTTTTGATAAACAACTAGCTTCTAACAACGGCTTTGCCCGCGTGAAATGTGTTTAATCAAAGGAATATTATACCGAGATAAAAAAGTAGCGTATGTTCTATTCCAAACTGTAATCTATCTCTGTGCCTAAGGGGATTGCCCATACACAGGCCCCTTATGAGATATCGTGTCAGCGATTTCAATATTATCCAAAAATAGGATTTATATTTTGTGTTTTTTTCATCTGTGTGCTTTACTTTATATGTACAGACAACAAAAGATCAGGTTAAATTACTTGGACATTTGTATGCACCTTATTGCATTGTAATAAGGGTTCATTTCAAGAACAGAAACATCCTTATATCTCGTGAACCCCGCAAAATAAATAAAAAAAAGTTTTCTAATTATGAATATAACGTGTTTTTTATACACTAAACAACCAAATTCATCATCATACAACCAATTTTTCAAAGGGGCCCAAGTTCCCTTACAAAATGGGCATTCTCCTTTCATCCAGATCCGTCCAGTCGTTTGAGTGTGAAGAAGTAACAAACATACAAACACACACACACACACACACATACTTTCGCCTTTATAATATTAGTGTGCGAAATTATGACTCTGCTCTCTCAGTCGACAATGACATAAATATTACTTTTAGCACTCACAATATATTCCCGCGTCTTTTATTTATTTTCCAAGCACAATGCCTTGAGGCAGACATTTCTTTGGCGAGGCTACCAAAACATTTTATTTAAACAAACATAATACCTTTAACATGACGGAATCTTCTCATTGACAACGTTTTTATTATGCAGACAGTAAAATCAAAAGTATTCTTATATTTTGTAAGAATTGGTTCGATTTTTTGTAGAAAAATGTCGCGAGGATTTAGAAACTTCTTTCACTGAAAAAACTGGGCTAGTGTGAGTCGGCTCGCGCACGAAGGGTTCCGTACCATTATCGCAAAAAACGGCAAAAAAACACGTTGTTTGTATGGGAGCCACAATTAAATATTTATTTTATTCTGTTTTTAGTATATTTTGTGATTGCGGCAACAGAAATACATCATCTGTGAAAATTTCAACTGTCTAGCTATCACGGTTCATGAGATAAAGCCTGGTGACAGACGGACAGACAGACGGATAGCGGAGTCTTAGTAATAGGGTCCGGTTTTTACCGTTTGGGTACGGAACCCTAAAAAACTATACTAATGCCAGACTAAAGTGTATACCGAATAAAATTATAATCTCGAGCACGCCCGGGGTTCTACCAAGGAACGAGCGACCCCGAAATATGCCTGTTTACTCTTGCTTTAAAGGCACCACCAGCCCTAACCCTTGATCAGGGTAGCGCGAGATTGTCTTTCAGCGCCCTACGGTGTACGCTTTCACTTCACGTAAATCTGCAGATTTTTCAGCTTCACCCTACAAATTAAAAAAAAAAATCTGCTCTGACAACACTACTACCGCGCCTTTCAATATTATTTTTTGCGCTGGCAATTATTTTTCGCATTTGGCTTTTTGGCGCCCCTTAACTGCCCCCTGGCGTCTAGGGCGACCGCACCCAATGCCACCACATAGGTGGTAGCCGTGGTAGGTACCACATATTATTATGTCAGAGAGTTCCACACATAGCTAGTCCTATGTACAAAACTAGCTGTTCTCCGCGGCTTCGCTCCCGTGGACCACCCCACAGGACCCGTTATCGGGATTAGAAAATAGCATATGTCACTCAGGAATAATGTAGCTTTCTATTGGTGAAAGAACTTTTTGAATCGGTCCAGTAGTTTCGGAGCCTATTCGGTACAAACAAACAAAAATATCTTTCCTCTTTATAATATTAGTATAAACTAAAAATAAATCTGTCTAACCTCTAAAAGATGACCTCTTTCCAAAGTAATCAAAATAATAAAAGATCACCTCGGAAGTAACCTTCGCAAAATCACAAAATATCACCGATTTGAATATGCAGATGACCTATAAAAGCTTGTTAACGTTACAAGACAAATATTTCTCATCCTTGTGTTGAATCACATCAATGTCAAGTTGTGCCAACAAGGCTGACCCTTAAAGTACGGCGAACGATTTCACAATTCAATTCACATGTCATAAAATTTGGAAAATACAGGTAATTTCTTTTGTTTTGTTTACTAATGGCCATGACACTGATGACTGACTTTGATCACATAATATAATGTACCATAGGTTTAAAGATATTTATTTACCACTAGCTGTTGCCCGCGTCAATCTCGTATGTTTTTTTTTTTTTTAATTTCCCTCCGGAACTATGAATTTTCTCGTGATCAAACATAGCCTATGTTACTCGTTATTACATTAGCTATATACCAGTGAAAGTCCCGTCAAAATCGGTCCAGCCGTTTCGGAGATTACCCGGAACAAACAGACAGACAGACAAAAATCTTAAAAATTGCTTATTTGTTGTTAGTACCGTATATACTTTCACGTGCATTCAATAAAACGTTGTTATTTTGATATTACATACAGACACTTCAACTTTATTTATTTGTTTGTATAGATAAGAACTTATAAATAACAGTTCACTTATAAGGGTTTACTGCTTGATTCCGAATGTCATATGCCCGATGGCTAATTCCCCGAAGTCATCGGATCGAATGTCGCAATTGCCGAAATTACATAGCATCGATGTACCTTAATTTCGAATAGCCATTAGAGAGATTTGGATAGCGTCCGTTTCGTCGAAAAGCCATTGCAACGATAGTCTTATCCATCGAATGTCTATTAACTCGACGGATGCTCGATCTAATGGCTATTCGAAATTGGGGTACATCGATGCTATGGAATTTCGGCAATTCGGACGTTTGATCTGATGACTTCGGGGAATTAGCCATCGGGCATATGACATTCGGAATCAAGCAGTATACCCCACTTATAATGAGATACAGAGTTACTTAATCTAAATAATAATAATATTTGCCTCTGGTGCGTTGGCGACGTTATAGGGTACAAACATGTTTTTTTAGTTTACTCTTAAATAAATATTATCACACCTCTTTATATCCTCCGGTAAATCATTGAACAGCTGTGCTCCCTCCACTAATACTGTCTTTTTGACATAATTAGTCCGTGCACAGTTGCTAGTTGGAATTTGTTTTTACTTCTTGTGTTGTGTGTTATTGTTCTTTTATGTAATTGTATGTTTGATTGTACGGAATTCGTGATGTTTTTTTTTATGAGAATGCAGGTGTAATATGTGTAAAGTTTTGTGATATTTAGCAGGTTAGTCTTTTCGTATAATTTTTTTGTTGGATATAGAACATCATACCATAAGGATTAGACAGAGTTTTACCTAATAGTATTTCGGCAGTTATGTTCAAGTCCCGTGTTAGAGGGAATCTTCCCCATGGAAAACCTAATAACATTCTGGCCAACCTTGGAATCGAACCCAGTATCTGAAACTGATTATTTTGACTCGCATCAATATTGAGTTTAGTTTTTAGAAGTCTCTTTATCTTGAGGTCCAAAATAATATTTTTGTGTCATCATCATCAACACCCTTTTTAGGGTTCCGAAGTCAACAAGGAACCCTTATAGTTTCGCTCTGTCCGTCTGTCCGTCCGCAGCTTAGCTCAGAGATTCTTAGTACTAGAAAGCTATAATTTGGCATGGATATACATATTAATAATTCCGTCAAAGTGGTAAAATAAAATCATGAAAAATATTTTTTTTATGTTGTTCCTCGTATAGATGTAAAGTGGCGATGGTTTTTTTTTTTATCGTCTTTCCCATGGTGTGGGGTATCGTTAGATAGGTAATTCAAAAATATTATGGGTTTGTTAAAAGCATTTTTCATGTTGGCTGGTTTTAAAATCAATTACTCGTACTGATCAAAAATCACCAATAGTACTTTTTTACTAAGTCATAATTCTTCAACAAAAAGCAATGCATCTGTGTTTACTTATTTAACAACTGTTACTATTTTTGCTTTACAACACTTGGGTGCTGTAATGTGCTCAGTGATGCACGTCAGCCATTGTTGCCAAATCAGACTCTATCTCGTCACTACTGCGGCCGCAATCCGTTGAGAAATGGCGCCGATGTGATGATTGTTTTTTTTGGCTGGATGCTGATAGACTGATCTTGTTTTATTTATTTTCAGCCTGTTCTGTCCTATTACAGGGCAAGGCAAGCCTCTCTCTCTCTTCCTGCCAATCTTCCCGCTAGGAAATATGCATGTATTTTTGAAGTGAAACTTCTTTATCGACGTATGGGAGAAAATTTTGTACGTAGAGTCCGTCCAACGAAAAAAGGCCCGCGGAAATACATGGAACTAACAAGATTTGTTAGAGGACAGCGTACAGTCGCATAGAAACTAGCGCCGCGTCTACGGGACTTCTTTCGTTGGACGGACTCTATCGTCACGTTTTTCGGTTACGCGCCATGTTGCTTTTTTATCAAAGTTTAGTAAAAAGACTTATTCAAATTTAAGTGAATTTACAAGAAAAGTGAGTGATTATATATTTCGTTTTATAAATTCAACACGTATGAGCATGATTTTAATATTTATAAATTAATTAATTTACAGATTTTTATAAATTAATTTTTTTATTATTTATTTACATTATTTCTCATTAATTGTATGCATGTCTATAATAATAAAATAGCTTTAATTTAATACGGAAAAAATTGTTTTTCTTAAGGCTTAAGCCTTATCTACCCCATTTTCGTGAAGTTGCAAATAGTAGAAAAATGATATGTCGTTAAGAAGTTTCACTTCTTACCTGTGTACTCTGGTACACACACACATTTTTTTTATTTGCTAAATGAAATACTTATTAACTATAGTAAACAAATATGAAAGCTTTATTTAAATATCTCGATCAGAGACGAAGTTATAAAGCGTCAAAGTTGAGATTTAGAAAGAGAAGTCTGACGTGCCACATGACGTCAGATGGCACGACGCCCATACAGCTGTCATAGAAAACAGTGTTTTCGTAGAGAGGAACAGATATATTTATTTAAATTGTTATATCTCTTTTGTTTTTCGATCAATTTTGATTCTGTTTTCACTAATAGTATTCTATTTTAGTCTTTTTATCGATAAACTGGTCAAATAGCAATTTTTTTTTCATGCATATTCCTTATTGTGGACCAATCTTTGGCCCTAAAATGTAATTAAACTTAAAATACTATGTGTTTTGATGATACTTCTGCGTTCGTCCACGCGGCAATCTAAAGGGGCAATGCTATTTTTAAGTTCAATGTCCTATGATGAAATACATTATGTGCTAGTATAAAACGAATCATCGAATTTATTAAATGTTTGAACAGAAGAGCTGTCGTAAATTAGTTTTTAGGGTTCCGCATCCGAAGCGTCCAAACGGAGCTCTATTGCTGTCACTCACGTGTCCGTCTGACCGTCGTCTGTCACACAGGTGTGTGTGTCAAAAAATATGTTTATATTATTAAAACTGCTGTATGTGGGCCTAAACCTAAACCCTTTTACTGTACTGGGCTCTCATATAGACAAAGGGGGGCACGAAAAAATAAATGCTGACCTACCCCATCGAATGATGTCGTTGTTTAGAGCTCTGTTGCAGATAGATACTGTATTTTTTGTTTTAAAACATATTGGAAAACAAAGGCATAAGAAGCCACCAAAGTCAATATTTAAAATAAAATTAGATCCGACGTATTTTTAACTTCCCATTGACCTATGAACTTTAAATTTGGTGATAATGTTTATTATTACTTATATTATACTAACAAATACCAATATATTGATAAATTTTATTTTTTCTTTTTCATTTGTTACGGAACCCTAAAAGTGCGTAGTCCGACACGCACTTGGTTGGTCGCTTTTTTATTGGGAAGTGTAGGCCCACGTGATTAAAACTGTCGCTTAGGTGTTTACAGGTAGGCTCTCATTAACATTCCGAGGGCGAAGTTTATTAAAAAAGATGTTAATTAACCGATGGTACAAAAATAGAATATCAACATATTAAACCGAAACTAGATTCTTAACATTTTTTATACGAGAAAACCTACAGGTTCCAAGTAATCGCAAATTCTAATAAAACATTTTATAACCTTCTTGAACATTGGAAATATTAAAATTTTCTGTAACTGCGATACTATAAATAATTTAATGCATAGCACAAAGAATATAAAATCTTTACGATTTGTTTTACACCTAACATATACAAATGTACAATTACATAATAATAATAATATATAAGGTTTCTATAGCTGGGGCACAGGTCTCTTCTCTAAAAGAGGGAGTGAGCCGTTATCTACCACGCGGTGCCTGATCGGGTTAGTGGATGAACTGTATGTATTAGGTACTAACTTCTGCCAGCGGATTCGCCCGCGTTAATGTCGAAAATTATCCCAAGGGAACATATTCCCGGGATAAAAAGTATCTTAAGTACTATTCCTGACTATAATCTATCTCTGTGCCAAATTTCATCCAGATCTCTTCAGCTGTTCTGGCGTGATTGAGTAACAACCATACACACATCCAATTCAAAACTTTCGCATTTATAATATTATAGTAAGAAGTAAGATATTAAGAAGTAAGATTCTCAAGTCGTAGGGTTGAACTGGCTGATACTGGCTAGACCGCTAGACTCTTGACCCTATGTTAGCAACGTCATCGGCCTATAGTACTCCATGACAGGACATAGACCTCTCTAATTCCACTCTATAAACTTAATCTAGGTAACTCTCATCCAGGTGCTCAGTTGTGTTCTAAGTCTTCCGTTTCCATAGGCCTCCCACAAGCGTCGCCACATTGACCGGTCCCGTGCGTCCCGCATCCAGCGGATCCCCGAAACCTTCACCAGGTCATCGGTCCACCTTGTGGTAGGCCTTCCAATGCAATGTCTTCCCGTTCGCGGTCACCACTCCAAAACTTTTCTGCCCCATCAACCATCCGTTCTGCGAGTTATGTGCCCTGCCCACTGCCACTTAGGTGCAATTCTTCGGGATATGTCGGTAACCTTGGTTCTCTTGTGGAACGCTAACGTTATATTGCCAACTTTAATTAAGGGCCTACAACCGCTTTAGTGCCGTAAAACGGTAACTTTCTAAAGCATACTCCTCAGTAACGGCTAGGTTAGAATATTTGAAAAAAATATATAATATTTATTTTTGATTCATGTACATTATTTATTAACAAGGTTTTTTCGTGTAACTAACAGTTTTGCTTTAAAAAAATAATTAACTACACGACGTTTTTTCGCAACTTTTGAATTATTAGAATATAATATATTGAAATATTGAATTATTTCAATTTATTCAATATATCTATATAATATATTGAAATATTATATAGATATATTGAAAAAAAAATAATAATAAAAAAGAAAAGATAAGATAAGTAATAATTAGTGTTTAGTGTTTGATAAGTAATATTTTTTTTTTTTTATTATTAATTTTTATTCAGAAAAATGTATGCCTGGAATTTCTTCATAACTGAAATAGCATATGTAAATTAAATAATATTTTGCAAACAAAACTGTTTAAAAGGAGGTTCAAAATTGATATGTTGGCATCGAGCGGGCGCACGGTCAGTACTGCGTTAACATTGGGGCGTATATATCGCCTTAAGTAATTCCCCGAACGGTTAGCCACAGGTTTACCTATAACACCAGTTAGGTTTAAGTCCCATTAAATGGCGGTCGATCCTATTGCCATTAATTAGGAATTTGGGATCCGATCAATAGTCATTGATTGTAATTACAATTTTAATCATAAATTATCTTTCCTCGTTCACCATAACAATAACTTACATTGAGGTTATCAACAGATAACCAATCAAACAAAAAAAGAACAGTATAATAATCACATCAGCATCAACAAGTCGCAACGGAGCATGCAACGGTTGCGCAAACGCACGTAATTGCGATCGGTTGCAACAGCCGACCGTTGCCGACAATTGACGACCGCGACATTGCCAAGATGGTGACGCAGCGTGGAATGTTCTTCTATAGATAGATAGGTAATTATATGCAACGGGCAAAATTGCCACATTTGGCAACAAACACACAAACGCTACTGCTGAGCATGTTGTGATTTGTTGTGCTGCTATTTCGGAGGAGTTTTGTTACAAACACTGTGACACGAGAATTTTATATATTAGATAGTATAGAAGTACTTTAATAGCAAAGTTTAACAGGTTTTAGGCAAAATTTGAGTATAAAGGTCTACACACACATATCAGGGGCGTGCCCGGGACGTGACAGGGCCGGGTCCCGTCTGGGGCTCTAAAAAATATCGGTGGGAACATTTTATATGACATCGTTCACACACGTCCGTGCACGGGCCCGGGCACGTCCCGTGTACGGCCCTGATATGTATGGATAGACCTTAATTAATACTCAATTTCTAACTCTTAATTCAGGCATCGAGGGTAGTGACATTCAGTCGGCGATAACGATTGTCGAAATGCCAAAATCTTTGAGATTTACGCCGCGACTTTCGACAATTTATCACTTTGTGAAGAGGGTGTGGTACAGGCAAGTTTTTTCAAATATCTCTATAGTACCCCCGGCGTTTTGATTGGAGCCCAGGGCAAAAGGCTTGCTCCTTACTTAAGATTTAAATATAATTACCGAAAAGTGGGCAACTTTGCCTAAACAATCAAGGAATGCAGGCGTGGTGTTGTCCCGTGATGCTCTAGAATGAGTGAAGTAGAAATTACCTTTATGTTCTTACGCCTCCGCTGTTCTTTTCTGATTAATTTCGTTGAGGGATCCAAGACAGTGGCATCAGTTATGCGGGACTCATCGAGCTTCATTCACTTGGCGAGTTTTTGGTGGTGGCCACTGCTGATTCTCGCTTTCAAGAGTAGTTGAGAATAGTATGGTATGGTAAGGTAAGGAGGGCTTGTCACAAAATAATGTTACCCCGACTATTATAATTTATAATTTTTAGGGTTCCGCACCCAAAGGGTAAAAACGGGACCCTATTACTAAGACTCCGCGGTCCGTCTGTCTGTCTGTCTGTCTGTCACCAGGCTGTATCTCATGAACCGCGATAGCTAGACAGTTTAAATTGTCCCAAGAGGATGTATTTCTGTTGCCGCTATAACAACAAATACTAAAAACAGTATAAAATTATCATTTAAATGAGGCTCCCATACAACAAACGTGATATTTTTGCCGTTTTTTTGCGATAATGGTACGGAACCCTTCGTGCGCGAGTCCGACTCGCACTTGGCCAGTTTTTACGATAATGGTACGGAACCCTTCGTGCGCGAGACCGACTCGCACTTGGCCGATTTTTTTTTATATCTTTACTCTAGAAATTTCTCCTGTATCGTGTTTGCGTTTACAAACATTTAAACTCACATACACACGGAACAACTATATGCAAGACATACAGATATTTGATCCATGCGGGCGTCAAACACGCAACACGCAGCGCAGCAGTCGCTCGCTCAACCACTGCACCAACCGTGACGTCAAATCCATCATAGTGGCATCACTTGCAAGAACTTAGTTTCCTAAACCTCATTGAGTATTCTAGTCATGGATACTCTATCTAAGCTGGCTGACAACTGTTGTAACAATCTTTATACACTAGCTGACCCCCGCGGCTTCGCTCCCGTCAACTGGCTACCTACCTACCTACCATACCCAACCTGCCTACCCTGCCTACCCTGCCTACTCTATCTACCCTACCTAATAATTTTTATGTATCATCAATAGTTTCCTCAGCGCACGCCAAATAATGAACTTCTTAGGCAAAATTTTGCTACATTGGGTTACATTATTGCAATTTTCATAAGGATCTCAATTTTTTTTGAAAATTTATTATAGCCTATGACACTCAGGAATAATGTAGCTTTCTACTGGTGAAAGAATTTTCATAATCGGTTCAGTAGATCTAGAGATTACCACTTACAACGTCACAAACTCACAAACTTTACCTCTTTATAATATTAGTACAGATAAAGATTGATACAACAGTCATCAGTCAGCCAGTTTGTAACAAGACGTAGCTATATTGCACACAATACGTCATGATAACAGTAAATATTAGAAGAAGAGACTCAAGAGTCCAACCTATCTTGAGGCTCTACCAGAATGGAGCGAGGCGACAAAACGACACGATTTTGCGTTATAGTTATTGCAGGAATTTTAATTTATTAATTTCAATATAAACAAGATTTCCAAAATAATAAACTCTAAATATAAAAAAAATACTAAGAACCAAAGTTACCGACATAGCCCGAAGAATTGCGGAACTTAAGTGGCAGTGGGCAGGGCACATTGCTCGTAGAACGGATGGCCGATGCCGAAAAGTTCTGGAATGGCGACTGCGAATCAGAGGACGATATGTTGGAAGGCCTCCCACTAGGTGGACCGATGACCTGGTTAAGGTTGCGGGAATCCGCTGGAGGCGAGACGCAGGCAATCGGTAAATGTGACGACACTTCGGGGAGGCCTATGTCCAGCAGTGGACATCCTTCGGCTGAAATGATGATAAATTATAAACTAAAAAAATCAGCTGTTCAGTATATTTATTTATTTATGTACACACAAAACAATTAACAGAGAAAGAAGGAATACAGATAGAAGAGCACAAAGGTACTGCTTATTTCAGTAGAAATTTATGTTCGCATGTACGCGATAAAATTTAGGGAGCAGCAGAAAATCAAAAACATTTACAAGTAGTTATAGTTGTCGGCACGTAACTTGGCAAGAGTCCAGTTAGATGCGCACAAGTCATTTTTTAGGTCTCTTTGGTTACCAAGCGGGACGCGGGGTACGTTTAGCACCGTTCCAAGCAAGCGATTAGTTGGTCAGTTGACACAAGGATCGACTGACCAACCGCGTCGCGTCCACGTTCCGTTGCTCTATGAACTTACCCCCAAAACCTTGCCAAGTTACATGCCGGGGACTATGCACAAAGTATGCTGTGCCATATTTTACGGCCAATTAAGGTCTATCCACACATATCAGGGCCGTGCCCGGGACGTGGACGGACCGTGCCCCGTCAAGGGCTCAAAAAATTATCAGTGTGTACATTTTATATGAACTCGTTCACACACATCCGTGCACGGACCAGTGACGGAGCTTCAATGCCCGGGCCCGGCCCTGATATGTGTGGATAGACCTTAAATAGGTAAAACCTAAATGATACATTATTCATGAAAACATCTGCAAAACAAAACGATAAAATTGTTTCAATTAATACCTACTCTACAATACCAGCCTTCGTTCACTTTTAAAATAATTTAAAAACCTTAAGTACCTCATAAATTGGGTTTCTCACGTTTTCCAGATCACGTGTTTCTACTTCTAGGCTTGTTTGTGTATAAAAAAAATATGAAGTATGTTAATTTATTTTAATAATACACTATTATTGAATGTTAAGCATAATTTTATAGTGCGTATCTTTTAATCTTACCTTTTCCTAAGCCAACCGATACATAAAAACACCGGCCACTAGGAACATTACCGATTATCCTTTTGAAAATACAGTCGTGATGTTAAGAGACTAAAAATGAGTAGTAAAAGGCAAATAAATAATCTACAAGGAGATTATTTGTTCTAGAACAAAGAACTATGGCATATTGTTGTAAAGTAAATACTTAATAAATAAAACATTAAGAATAACATCAAACACGGTAAACGTATGCTCATCAACATCATCAGCCTATTAATGTTCCCAATGCTGGGACACAGGCCTCCTCTCTGTGAGAGGGAATGGGCCATTATCCACCACTCGGGCCCAGTGCGGGTTGGTGGATGTCACATGTCTTCGAATTTTTGGTTCTAGGACAAGCCGGTTTCCTCACGATGATTTTCTTCACCGTTTCACAGATAATATAATACTAGCATACAGATGCGTCTTCCCATACAAAGAAACCGTGCCGACGTAAATAGCGTTTTTCATCTGATTATACCGATTATTTTTGGTAAATAGATCGCGTTCGGTTTCGTTCCACGGCATCACCATCTATATCCGAGGAACGGCACCGAACGCGATCGATGTACAAAATATAATCAGTACAGTACGATGGCACGGTTTCTTTGTATGGGATGACACATCTGTATGCTAGTATTATATTATCTGTGACCGTTTTAAGAGCAGTGGTGATAAAATAATTTACACAAGGTAATAATATACACCTGCCTGGGTTCGAACTCATGACACGTTAGTCGGGGCCATTACCACTGGGCCACCACTGCTCTTAGCTAAAGTCAAACGTATGTTATATGAATGAAATAGACAAATATTTTGCAGATCTAATCTAATGTAATGGTCGCAAAAGCTGCTGCTTAACCCTAGGTTTGATTCCTGGGTCGGTTTAAATGTTATCGGATTTTTCAATCTGGGTATCCTCAGTATTTGCCGGAGTTAGTAGTTAGTTTAGTGTTATCGGAATTTTGGCGACAATACTTCCATCTCCCTATGCATCAACCATCAAATCAAATGAGGTTTAAACTTGGGATTCTTCACCCGGATTTAGCCAGTTCTATCAACATTATCGATAGTAAAACATTACAAGAACATACCACAAGTAATAATTTATAGTAAATCAATAGAACATAAGCTAACAACTCGTGGTTATGCGCTATTTGTGCATTTGTTCTTCAAACAAGAGATCATTGTAGATACCAGCACGTGTTTAAGTACCTATTTGAGTGTTACTTTGCTACGTTCTTAGTATATTATTAAGTTACCTAAGAGATAAAAAAATGTGGGCGTCCAAGCAAAAAAGGTCAAGTTCTCGGCATTTCGTTTTCGAAGATATACGCAGTTTTGTAAAGTGGGCAACCTTACAAAACTGCGTACATATAACACAAGTAGGTACAGTTTCAACTTAAAAGTCAAATAAACAAAATATGTGTCAGTTTTTGAATATTTTTATTATATTTTATTCTGATAATGAGAAGAGAAGAAGAAGAGGGGTATTTACAATACTGGACCCTTTTTTGCTTAGACGCCCGCAAATAAACAGCACAGAAAAATAATAGCAAGAATCAAAAAAACAAGTCAAATCAAACAATATTAGAAGTCTAAATTGGTTGAACAGGCTGTAAAAGGGATTATTTAAATGTTGTAGTCAAACAAACACAAGTCAAACAAACACAAAACAAAAAAATCAAGATCCGCTTGCCCTACGTCATTTAACGATTGTCACAATCATTAAATAATAAATAAATAATACACGTAACCTACTAACAGTGAATATTTTTGTCAAACACTCTAGTTCTCATAACACTAAGATTAGTTGGTTCACACTGATTCAGATCACTGTGCCAAGTTATAGTTCCCACTAGCTTATTTTATAGTTACAATTATTTGGCTTTATTCTTTTTTATTTAAATAACCGTAGAAATACCCGTCTTTGTACCCGTATAAATAAGTTTTCTTGCATAAGAGATGTGTAACTTTTTTATGTACAATAAAGTATATTTTATTCTATAACATCTATTTCGCTAAACAATGTTCACGTCTTCAGGCATTCAGGCCCCTTTTATAAGTAGCGAGAATCCCGTGTAATAGGGGTCGAAACACCATTTCGTAGGAGGCCACTATGAAAAGACAGTTCCGTCTATTAGGAAAAACCGACCATGAAATAGGATAAACAAAAAAAAACAATTTGAAACGGCATACACAGCAGTACTGAAACCATATTATTTCATGTCATGCACCGAAAGATAACATAATAGATGTGCAACCTACACTAGTTTTCTTTTTGACATAAAAAGCAAAACAAAACATGCCTTGTAGGAAACTGGCATTTCGTAGACACTTCAATTCTATTATTTTATACTCAGCTGGTAAATGAACACTGCAGGGATGATCCAGTGGTCATTTCTGGCACCTATCATGCATGTATTTGTGACATAAATACTTTTATTTCTTTCAGGGTCCTATTACTGCAATATAAAGGCAAACTACTTACAGAACAAACCCACAGAATGCTTTAGAGTTTAGAGCGTTTCCCTCTTTATCCGATCCGAATCCGAATTTGAGTACCGAGTTCTATTCGGATTGGAAATGTTCTGAATTCGGACGGACGGAGTTCGGATCTAGTGCACAACCCTCTCCTACAAGTACCTAGTACTACGGCTATTTTGGACTGAGATTTCTCAGATTCAGATCGGAATTTATGGACTGTTCGTCCCTCCATCTTCGTCTTTGCCTGTTGCAATGTCACCTACCATTTTATGGAACCCTTATTAAAACAATTTTGTTTTGTTCTCAGGATATGGGACTTCCTCGCCGAACAAGCGCAACGTGGAACAACGGTCATCATCACCACACATTACATTGACGAGACGAAACAAGCACACAAGGTAAGAGAAGCTAATATTATTTACCACTTAGGATAGGCCCACAATGAGTCATAACTGGATTCCTTTATCGTACTTTCTAGCACAAGAGTCCAGCTAGGGCATAGAACTCAAAATATATCGATGAGGTAGGTACTCGGGTAGGTAGGTCACATCTTGGGGAAGGTTTCAAACGGTCCCAGTACTGAGGATATACTGTGTTTTAACCGTCTCATACGGAAGAACGATCCTCGATCATAATCGCCTGAAAAAATTAAGAGCTATTCATCTGCAGATAGAGTTTTAAGACGACGACTAACGCCAACGACCTTGAGGGCACAAAACGCGCACTCGTTTCCCACCCGCGCGACCCATAAGTTAGTAGTTTTTTGTACTTATTATTCTATGACTTTAAAAAAAAAAATTGTTGTTGTCTTGTCTTTTAGATGTTGTTGATTTCATTAAAATACGCCTAGCGGTTTTGGTGCGATTGTCTTGTTTTTGTCCGTTTTAGGCATAACTTTACAAATTAATTACACTATGTTATAGGAATAAAATTCAAAATTTGCTTAGATCAAATTATTAAGAAAATGGTCTAATATAACATATATTTTTTCCAAAGAAATACGACTAGCTATTTAGACGTGATTCTCATTTTAAAATCAGCTACTCAAGGGAATCGGCGCCTTAAGGATGTAGAAGAAGATTCGAGGACGCATTTTTTAACGACTAGTGGGTAGGAAAACGTCAGAACTCCGGTGTAAGTGTAACCATCGTGAAGAAACCTGAATTTTAGTGATTCCTGTTAATTATCTACGGTTAACCTACATCTCAAAGAAAGAAAGAAAGAAAACATCACTACTCACTACTGGACAAAGGATTATTTCATGACTTCCAAATGATTTGAAAGGCAAAAGCCTAAAAAATAGCCAGTAATAAATTTTGTCTTCATCCGGCTTTCAGAAACACGGCAGTACTTAATTAAAATCTAATCCAATTAACCGTGAACTCTAAAAACTGTGCAAGCGACAATTAAAATCAATGATTGCGTTACATCCACCCATTGTAACAGTGCGTTCGTAATGAGCCGTTATTTAATATAATTGCACGAACAACCTTGAGAAGTTTTCTTTCATGGACGTTTTATTTGCTAAGATTTCAACATGACATCGTTGAAGGCACTGCTTGAGTAGTTATGGAGTTTCTTTTTTTACGTTGGGAAATGCTCATGCATACTGCCCTACCACGGGGAGATAATGCAGTTATGTGGGACTCCAACCCACTAAAACTCCACGTGTCCTCCTGTGCCGCTTATGGCCGGATCACGGGCATGCGGAAGCACTCATCCGCGAACCCGCTGCTACTGTACGTCACTAGACCCTCCACTGGGGAATACCCCCCATCACCGCCGCACCAGAACACATTGCACGCTGTGACCAGCACATGGGCGCCAGACGACCCCGTGTATGGCACTCTTGGTGACCCTGTGATGGTTCAAGTCAGTGGCCTCGCTGCCTACCACTTTTCGGCCGCAGGGGATAGGGAGAGCGGCCAACGCTTTACTGATACTCCTCCTCCCCTGAGGCCCCCCCTCGTCCGCCATCAGACGGTGGCGCGGAAGGTAGGGAGAGCGGCGCACCACAATACCAGCACTCTTCTCCCGCCGCATTCTCCAACCCCCAGCCGCGATGCCTCCCATACGACATCGCGGCCCGCCTCAGTTGCGATGTCGCCTAAGTGGCATCGCAACCTAATTGTTGGCCGCTACGTCGCGTCGTCGGCTTATCGGCAAAAGCCAAGACTAGCGGCCCCTCCTCGGGTTCCGCTTCGCTTCACCGTGGGAGAGCAAGCCACGGCTACTGAGCCCCCCACCTCGACAATGCGGGAACACATCGGGGGTGTTAGTATGTATAGCTGGGATCTCACCCATAATTTATCATGATGACGTGTGCTACTTAATATGACCTGAATACAGATCTAGAATAAACTTGATCACCTTCTAAATAACTGCATTTGATTCGTCTTCAATCTCCGTAAGGGTGATCCTGTATCATCAATGATACATCGATCACTTTTAAAATGGTTACGCATTCGTCAGCGTAGAGCACTGTCCTCAGTGCTCTACCTCGACTACCCTGTTTTATTTTATTGATAAACCCACTTCTACTTCTTACCTGACTTCACATATTCAATTCCTTTATTCTGCCGTTAATTGTTCCACCGTTAATCGTCTTCTACAATGTCTCTCTCACCGCTCTGGGTTTATCCATTCCTCCTTCTTTGTTCAGGCGATCTCCCTTTGGAATGCTCTCTCAGTACACCAGGATGGCAATGAGTCGGTTCTCTTTTAAGTTGAAGGCACGTGAACACACTCGCAAGAAGTTAGCAGAATCTTCACACAGTTTATTTGTTGGATTTGTATTCTCAAAAACATAGACATTTAGTTGCACCTGCCATGTTTTATCTCTGCACAACCGTCCACCACAACGCGTATGACTCATGTAACATTCCAGTACCACAAAACATTAGACGACAGCGCTTTATATCGCTAAAATATAACCCGACCATGTAAAATAGCTCGTTAATTTAGGATTATTTGTTGTTGATTGATTTGTCGCTACGTAACATAGTAGAAGTTCTTTATTTACAAAATTTATAGCTTCTCGCGGCGGGGACTTAAGGTACTGGCTATTGCCAGCGGTACCCGCTTGGAACTCGCAGTACCGGGATTAAAAGTATTTTACTTCATATTCCGTATGTCCAGCCTATGATCTACCTGTGTTCTAAAATTCTTCCAAATCAGTTGAACTATTCGGTTCGTGGGGAAGTAACGAAAATTACTTGCACATTTATTACTGAATACGAATATTAAAGTAAGATATGATATATCTTCGTCAGTAAAAACTTTACAACTCTCATCCACAAAATACATATTTGAATGTTTCCCATCAGATTGGTCTACTTCGCGATGGACAACTGCTGGCCGAGGATTCCCCAGAGGATCTCCTGAGGAAGTTCGACTGCGAAACTCTTGAGGAGGCGTTTCTGAAGCTTGCGATGAGGCAACATGAGATGCCTAGGCGGCGGTCTAGTAAGTACCACTACGGATACGAATAATTCTGACATGGATCGTCATTTGGAAGTTTTAGACAGCGTGAACACTATTTAATTTTGACTGAACTATTTTATTGTGCTTGTGCTATATGTTTTTAATTTAATTTATATATGCAGTTTCGTGTCTACAGTCTGCCAGAACAAGACATACATAGAACCATTGACGTAAATATACGAGACTTCATGATCTAAAAATTCATTGTATGTTTGTCAATTGCAGCCCTCACAGTGTCCCCGGACGTGATTCCCGACAGCATCATCTCCAACGGCGTGGACAGCCGCTACCACTCGCGAGACGACTTCCCCACCATCACCACCAGCACGGACGTGAGTACCATCGGTTTTATACCAGCCTGGTAAAAGAATATACGTTCTTTGGTTTACCTCAGAGCCCCATGCATATTGAACTCTTTGAACTTTGAACCAACATGTGGCAAGTAAAATGTTCTGATATTGGTTCCTCTGCGTACCCGCTGGCGACCAGATTATATGTGGCCTAAATGATTTTCAACTTGTTTGTTTTAATTTTAATGTTTCTTTTTGTATAGTTTTTTCTTGAATAAAGTATAATATAGAGAGCAGTGGTGGTATCGGCCGCGACTTACAAGTTGTGGGTCGTGGGTTCGAAACTATGCAGGCGCTTTACTTTGTGTAAATTATTTCATCACCGCTGCTCTCAAGACGGTGAAACCGGCATGTCTTAGATCCAATTCGAAGACATGTGACATCCACTTACCCGCAATGGATTACGGCCCATTCCCTCTCACAGAAAGCAGGTCTGTGTCCCAGCAGTGGGAACATTAATAGGATGATGATGATGAAAGTATAATATATAAATAAAACCTAGATCTATCTGCCTACAATCTGCCTAAGCTTTGCCCAGCAACGTTGGAGTCAGCTTCTAATATAACCAGATGCAACTGCGTACCAGTATTTGACACGGAGCGATCTGAACTCCAGACTCCTCTCACTCTTATCTGACCCAGTAACTTGGTAACACAGTAGCCCTTGCCAAGAATGGAGTAGGAATGCAGACAATCTGACCCCAGTCTTGCAGTCGTTACGGACAGTCAGAAATCCTGGATTCCGACACGACTATCAAAGATCTAGAAATGACAGTTGAGACCATCTGGTTAACGTGCTTTTCCGAGCCCAAGAATATAGACACTAGCGGCGCCCCACGAGCTAATGTCATTCGCTTAACATAGAAGCAAAAAATACTTTCAAGATGAGTGTCATCTCGTCAAAAAATACTTTCAAGATGAGTATCATCTCGTCAAAAAATACTTTCAAGATGAGTATCATCTCGTCAAAAAATACTTTCAAGATGAGTATCATCTCGTCAAAAAATACTTTCAAGATGAGTATCACCTCGTCAAAAAATATTTTCAAGATAAGTATCATCTCGTCAAACAATATTTTCAAGAAGAGTATCATCTCGTAAAACAATATTTTCAATATGAGTATCATCTCGTAAAACAATGTATTCAAGATGAGTATCATCTCGTCAAAAATTATTTTCAAGATGAGTATCATCTCGTAAAACAATATTTTCAATATGAGTATCATCTCGTAAAACAATATTTTCAATATGAGTATCATCTCGTAAAACAATATTTTCAAGATGAGTATCATCTCGTAAAACAATATTTTCAATATGAGTATCATTCCGTAAAACAATGTATTCAAGATGAGTATCATCTCGTCAAAAATTATTTTCAAGATGAGTATCATCTCTTCAAAAAATTTTTTCAGGAAAAAAACTCAAATAACTTTTGCCATAATTACATTTGTTTTTTTTTAATTTATAGAACTCAATATCATGTTACAGGTGTTAACCAAAAAGGAGAAAAGGCCAAAGGACAACAAGAGATTAACAAAATCGAGGTACAAGGCCGTCTTCATCAAGAGTATTCAACAGTTCTCAAGGCATCCAGGGTAAGAAACATTTTAATCTATTTAATAAGATTTTTTTATTTTACCTTTGTTTAGATTCTTTTACCGATCGTTTGTGAATGTGTGAGCACTGTAGGCCTTCTAGATTTCTATATGCTTGTTAACATTTGTTAACTTTTTATCTCGTTTTAGTTTCTTTTTTTTTTTTTGTTTATATAATATATAATCCTGTTTTTTTTGTTTCTTACTACTTATTGTCGGGCCTACGTTGTCCTCCCATATATACATACTAATGCTGTAACATGGAAATATTGTAAATCAAACCATTTTTTTTTAAAGAGTAACCGTGGAGTTTCTTGCCAGTTCTTCTCTATAGGAAACGACCAACCCGAACCGTGCACCTATTGTCGATGTTTTATAAGTGCCCATGTAGGCCTATGTGAAATAAAAAAACAACGGACGTTGATTTTGAAAAAATCAATGACCAAATTGTACAGCTTCTAAAGGAATCAATCAGTTATATCTCTCCCACTAATATAAGCACGATGGATGGACCAAAGGCTTAATTTGAAATGTTTATTAACATCACAAATTTGTTTCTTTTTCCAGAGGTTTAATCTTCTCAGTTCTGTTCCCCATACTTCAAGTGGTGGCGTTCTTCTCAGCAGTGGGTCATGATCCGCGGGATCTACACATCGGAGTGGTCAACGAAGAAGCAGCCTTTTCACCATGTAAGTAATATCGTAATTTTACAATATACAAGTCTGCTTTATATGTTCTTAATACTAACTAGCACAAAGGTTTGATCTTGAGCAAAAATCTAACTTATTATTGGGCTAGTCAATTGCGGTTGTATGTACCTACGAGTAAAACAAGCTTTTACATTATTACAAGATAAGAAAACGCCGTCTAGTGACGAGTGGAAGAACTGGTTGTAGCTAGTAGCGCCATCTCGTATCGTATAATGGGACTAATCTTCTCGAATGTATGTGTCGCCAAAGTCTTTCTCAGCCGAACGTTCTGGCAAGATCTAGTTACGTCTACAACGATCTTGAAAATTCTCCTCCAATGTTGAATGTTTGGAAGCGAAACAGAGCGAACGAAAAGGCAATAATGAGTAACAAAATTGTTTAAAAAGTGTTTCAGTAATAAAGTCTGATTAATTAAAGTCTCTAAAAACGCTGAAGGAAAACATCTTGAGGAAACCGGCATGTCCAAGAACCAAAAATTCTAAGACATGTGACATCCACCAACCCGCACTGGTCCCGCGTGGTGGATTAAGGCCCATTCTCTCTCACATAGAGGAGACTGTGTCCCAGCAGTGGGATTGTTAAAAGGCTGATGATGATGCATTAAAGTCTGATGTTTAAATAATTTACCCATGAACAGTAACAATATCAAAAATAAATACAAGCTTTTATGACAAGGTGACTAATTAGACTCCTATCTAAAGGATTGCTCTAATGCAAATGCAAGCAATAGAATAGATAGAAAGAAGGAAGGGAGGTCTGTGTCCTGCAGTGGGACTACAGGTTCATAATAATAACCATATTTTATGCTAAAATAACATTTTCACGATTAACAAACGTGTGTGCAAAATTGCAGCTCAATCGAACATCGGGAAGTGGGTCAAATCAAGCTTTGATTTAGACACCGGGACAGGTCAAACTAAATAAAAGCTTGTAATTAAGTAGATAGGTAATTATATCGCAAAAGCCATGCCCAACCTTTTTCCATGCCTCTTGCACGCCAGGGAACACTCCGTCTCCAGGAGGATTAAATTACCCACGGAAAAAAGTCCTTTCTTTTATTTCTTTTCTGTCCTTTCTTTCTTTCCTTTCTTTCTTTCTTTTCTTTTCTTTTCTTTTCTTTTCTTTTCTTTTCTTTTCTTTTCTTTTCTTTTCTTTTCTTTTCTTTTCTTTTCTTTTCTTTTCTTTTCTTTTCTTTTCTTTACTTTCTTTCTTTTTTCTTTCTTGTCTTTCTTTTTTCTTTCTTGTCTTTCTTTTTTCTTTCTTTTATTTTCTCTTCATTTCTTTTATTATCTAACAAGAAATTTCCAAGATCGATATCTCTTTTAATTTACACTAATAGTTCTCTCTTTAATTATATTTCCAGTTGGACTAGACATATGCAGTAACACAAGCCTGGTAACAACGACAATCAACGAAGATGAGTCGTGCGACTATTACATGCTCAGCTGCTGGTTCCTCGAGGAAATGGAGAAGAAGTTGCTGTATCAGGTATAGATGACTTTCTTTGATAGGCTTCTGATGTCTATAGCTAGGCAAACACCTTCCCCAGACAACAGATAAACAAAAAAAGCCTTCCAGAATAATAGGCACTAGACTGATTTTGAAATCCATATTAATAGAAAATGTTATAAATTCTTTTTGTCTGTCTGTTTGTATGTTACCTTTCCTCGTCTTAACGGCAAAACGGACTTGCATGAATATTGGCATAAAATGATCCAGAATCTAGATTAGGACATAGGATACATTTCATCCCGGTATAATGTTCCCTTGGGATAATAAAATACTTTACACGCGGACGAAACCGCTTGTAAAAACTAGTGACCCAATGAGGCGAAAACCGTTGCCTGTGTCTATGATCGGGACGGGACTCTGAATGAAACTATTAAAAAAAAATGTTTGTGTCGAGATTCTGAAAGCTTTCTACTAATTATCCCCTTGCTCAACTTTTCAGACGCCCTTCAACAGCTCAGAAGAAGCGAAAGAAGCAGTATCAACAGGCAAGCTATACGGAGCGCTACACTTCTCAAGGAACTTCAGTTCAGCGCTGGGCAAGAGGATCGCGGATGGCGAGGTGGATGACGACATTGTGGATGACAGCAGCGTCAGTGTGTGGCTGGACATGTCTAGTGAGTGATCATCCTATATCCATCATCCCAGCATTCCCGATGTATCTTGTAGTAGAGCTCTTTGAAAAGTAGCTGGTTTTAGAAAGGATTGCCTTCGTTAGAAAAGAAAGGCAGAATAGTTATTTATGCTACTAGTGCGGAAGGTAGGTGATTTCCGATGAGTGGATAAATCTACACGAGTCGGAAATCATCTTACGTACGTGTATCATACAACATTTTAATATGCATTGTGCGAGGAAATAAAAAAAATATCTGAACCAAGCAAGAAATTAATAAAATGGCGGGCTTATTCGGGCGCTCAGCTTATCCACAGATTAACTAATAGTTCCTCGAGCCTATCTACTGCGCATGTGCAAATAGATGTCACATCGTAACGCAAAAAGGCACGAGCAAAATATACGATCGCGATTTGCGTTCTTCCAAACATATTTAATGAATATTAAAAATTTATTTATTAATCAAATCTACATCTAGAGTAATTAAAATCGCCTTTAATGAAGTATTAGTTACATTTTACCTTTTATATGAATGATTAGTACATTGTGATACAAGGGTGGAAAGTAGGTTATTGCAAACGAGCTGTCATTAACAAGCCCGAGCCGAAGGTGAGGGTTTTTAATGACACGAGTTTGCAATAACCTACACGCCCGTGTATCACACGATATTTTTCAATACAGTTATGGGAAATAGTAAAAACAAATCAAAGAATTAGAATAGTTAATTCACAAATAAAATAAAATTTTCGCACGTTTTTGCAACTGCACATATTTTTTTTACAACGAAAACAGCCTACACAGCCTATTCGATTTTTGACAAATGTTGATGTGAAAATATTTAAATTGAAACTGGTAATTAAATATATTAAACAACCATTTAAAAGACTTTTGAGAATTAAATGCTAAAACGTACGGAATCATTCATTTTTCTTCGTATAAAATCTATCCCATTTTATTCTATGTATGAAAACTCCTTGCTACTAAACTTTTTTAAATTGACTTATAACTAAAGGCGCGTTTTTGGAACTGGTCATTTTTTACAACGAAAACAGTCTATACAGCCTATTCTATTTTAGACAAATATTGATGTGAAAATAATTAAATTAAAACTGGTAATTAAATATATTATACAACCATTAAAAAGACTTTTGAGAGTTCAATGCTAAAACGTACGGAATCATTAATTTTTCCTCGTATAAAATCTATCCCATTTTATTCTATGTATGAAAACTCTATGCTACTAAACTTTTTAAATTGACTTATAAATTTAAAACTAAACTGCAAAACTAATGATCGAGCTCGTAAACAAAAGTCACGACCGCGTAACAGAAAGATGCCTATGCGTAAGATTTAATTTTCGAATCATAATTATAGCCTCTGAAAGTACGCCATGTTTAACAACTGTATTGAAAAATAATTTGTAAAACTTTTCTCAAATAATAAAAACTCTATGCGTCTGGCTGACGACTGGCACTAGTGAAAAAATGTGACACTTTCCGCACGGTTTGGCTGCTTGGAAAACGCTCTTTTCGAGGAAATGCATTGTAAAGAATATTTATTTGTTTCCCGAACAAACGACCGAGAAAGAAAAATAAAAAGAACAAAAATTTAAAATAAAGAACCCCGAACTTTTTTGATCCCGCCAAAACGGTTCCTCTCCTATGTTGCTATCACAGCATGTGTTGCGATATTTAAAAAAACCGACCAAGTGCGTGACTTCGCACGTTTAGGGTTCCATACCAAATAAAAAATCAGATTTTTCAGTATATTGGTATTTATTAGTATAATATACGTAATACCAAAAAAGGTTAATGGGCAGTTAAAAAATTCTTCGGAACAAATTGTTTGACAGACGACGGACAGACGGACACGTGAGTGACAGCAATAGGGCTCCGTTTGGACTGTTCTGGTACGGAACCCTAAAAAGAACAAATAACGTCACGCTAGTATTCTGATGGAACCCATAGTTGACTTACTTGACTTACTAGATATATCTATACTAATATTATAATGAGAAAAGATTTGTATTTTTGTATGTAACGAATAAACTTAAAAACAACTGGACCGATTTTAAAAATTCTTTCACCGTTGGGAAGCTGTACTATCCCCGGGTGACAAAGGCTACTTTTTATCCCTGTATTCCCACGGGAACGGGAACTACGCGGGTGAAACCGCGAGGCGTCCGCTAGTTAGATACATACAATTACCTTCAAACGGAAAGGATGACCCTTCCTTAACATAGCTCATTTTAGCTTTGCAACATTTTAGTACTTTACTTACATTACATATTAAGGGCGGGTTTAGTTTGAGCAAAATTTATGAATATTTGTAAATCGACCAATCACATTGACGGAAATCCACAACACATCTTTCATCTCGCATATGATTGGTTGATTTTTAGAGTTCCGTACCCAAAGGGTAAATACGGGACCCTATTACTAAGACTCCGCGGTCTGTCTGTCCGTCTGTCACTAGGCTGTATCACATGAACCGTGATAGCTAGACAGTTTAAATTTTCACAGATGGTTTATTTCTGTTGCCGCTATAACAAGAAATACTAAAAACAGAATAAAATAAATATTTGAGTGGGGCTCCCATACAACAAACGTGATTTTGTTGCCGTTTTTTGCGATAATAATACGGAACCCTTCGTGCGTGAGTCCGACTCGCACTTGGCCGTCATTACGCAATAAGGCTGCAGTTTGCCAAACTGTTTTTTTTTTAATCTACTAAGGCCCGCTTGCGCCACCCTGTGTTATCTTACTAACTCTGAGTTAGTAGCTAATCCCATGTTATTTATAACATTTATGTATGACTTTTAAGTTTACCACGTGTTAGCAACTAACTCTGAGTTAAGTTTTTCGTGTAATTTGGCCTTAGTGATGGTGGTGGTTGGTGGTTTTTGGTCTTAGTTCGTTTGTGTCTGACCCCATACAAAGAAACCGTGCCGAAGTTGACTGATTATTCTGATTATTTTTTTGTACATCGATCGCATTCAGTTCCGTTCCACGGATATAGATGGTGATCTATCTATCGCCGTGGAACGGAACCGAATGCGAAAGATTTACAAAAAATAATCCGTATAATCAGATGAAAAACGCTAGTTACGTCGGCACGGTTTCTTTGTATGGGATGAGGCATCTGTATACTAGTATTATATTATCTGTGCTTTAAGGTTACTTTTACTTATGCAGATCATCAGATCTCGAACTTCATGAAGACTCAACTCCACAAGGCGTATGAGAGCTTCACGAGACGAGCCATGATTGCATGTGGCAGACCTGAAAACTTAGCACAGGTATGAAATACACTATTCGTAATTAAGAACTATTATAAAACTATATATCTTAATACTTCTTTTTATTTTTATTAACATCTTGCATGACAACTGCACGTCAACATATTCAAAAAAGTTAATTAAAAAAATCAAAATACCCGACTGCTTAAAAAGCGAACTAAAAAGACGTAAACAAGAAGAAAATCATGCTGTGCAGTCGGAGGATACATATCCGCGAGCTGGCTGACCAAAACTAGATGTATCCTCCGACTGCACAGCATGATTTTCTTCTTGTTTACGTCTTTTTAGTTCGCTTTTTAAGCAGTCGGGTATTTTGATTTTTTTAATTAACTTTTTTATTTATAACTTTTTAGTTAACATGTTTTTCGAATTAGGTACATTTAAATATATAAGTGTTATATATTTTTGAAATCGCCACTAAAAACCCTTTATTTTGATACCCCACACGATGGGTTTGGAAGAAAAAATAAAATTGCCCCCCCACAATATGGCGCCCAAAAGCCGCCATTTTTCTATTTTCCAATTTTAATGTAGCCTATGACACTCGCAAGGTTAAGACGAATCGATTGACGTATGAATCATCAAAATCGGTCAACGCGTTTGGTCTCTGGAACGCCACATAGGAACAAACATACATACATACATACATACATGTATACATACATACATACATACATACATACATACATACATACATACATACATACATATATACATACATACATACATACATACATACATAGACTGATAAACACATTACCCTCCTTCGGCAGTCGGGTAAAAACTACTGTGACACAGAATTAGCGATAAAAATATTTTTGTATGAAACCGCAGAATTTTTCGATGTTCAGGCGTAGAATAGGGTTGATGACTAAAACTTAGACTAGGGGTGAGGCCTAACGAACGTAATTTTGTGAGTGGTGTAAAATTAGTCGCGTAAAATAATTCGCGGATATTTATTTATTTAGGCTCGCGTTTGACCACTATCTCGCCTGATAATAAGCGATGATGTGGTCGACGGTGAAGCACGCTTGCCTAAAAGTAACCTATTCACTCTTAACTTAAAGTCTCCAAGCCTATGTTCAACTGAAATTCGGTTAGGTTGGCAGATGGACGGACTTAATTTCCCCCCTCCCTCGCTCCCCTCCCTCACCTCGAGCGTGATTCGGTGATAATGTGTGTAACTCAGCAGACAACTCATTTTGCATTGCCGTGTGGCACAAACAGGACTTTAGTACGAAACCGAATGCAGCGTAAATTCCGCGACGCATTTTACGCGACGTCACAAAATTACGTTCGTTTGGCCTCACCCTAAAGGTAGATTAATAAAAAAATATTGGACACGTATTATTTCTTTTGTCACGTAAACAAAAGTAAGAACGGTTAAGTGCGTTGGAATTTTTCGTAACGTCACGTTTTAGTACACTTTTTAGTCACAAGTGACGTCATAAGCCCCAGCCGCCAGCTTCGATGCGCTTTGTGTTTGTCAGTTTTGATTAATTTGATAAAGCAAAAAATAGATTTCCAATATTTTTTGATAAACTAACAGACGAATTAAATAGAATTATTATTGTTTTACCCAATTCTGTTTGATTCTTTGACAGTTACAAAAGACGTCTTGTTATTAGAATTCAATACTTTTTTCAACTACTCTTTATGCTTTGAAATTATTCCGTTTATTTATTTATTACATGTCATTACATATGCACCACTGCTACAGGGTTCTCTATATAGCACACTCATCATCATCATATTAAGTATATACGAGTAAGTACACGCCTACAAGCTAAAATTATCTATATATATATTATATCGCCTGGTTATGTAACAAGTATTGCAAAAAAAAAAAATTGTGTAAATTTTCAGATCACATGTTTTAAGACATTTTTTCCTCATTAATAGAAATTAAAGAATAATTTCCATTTAAGAATAATGTTCTATATCAATAAAAAAAATAAGTTTTTAAAACTAAAAGCAGTCTACAAAAAAAAAACGCGCTCTAAAAAGTATAAAAATAGAAAATATTTTTAGAGGATAAAAATCCGCAGTTGACATACGATCACGGCTATCCAGCTAAAACTAGTTATACATAAGAATAGTACATTTCGTGTCGAGTATAAAAAGTCGAGATTTTAACACGAGCGATGTAGTCGAAAGCTACATGCGAGTGTTAAAATAAAACCTTTTTATGCGAGACACGAACGATTATTTTTCTACACCCTGATGAGCTTACTTAATTAAATGCAAATAAGTTCCAACAACAATTTATTAGAAATGTTCAGACTAAAAACCACAGACTATATACATACAATCAACGCGCGCTTTTTTGAGAAGTAACAGGTTCAGTATCATTCTGCCAGTTACATAATGATATCAAAACTCCATACAAAAGTCATTTCGTAACTGTTATTATGTAATTTTGTTTTTATAAATTTTTATTTTATAAGCTTGTGTCAAAATTTTCATATTTCGGAACGAATTTCTTAGGCGATGTGTTACATAATAGACAACGTAGTGGAAAAAGATGTTTTTATATTCAATACAAGCCAGCGGCGGCGCGTGAAAATCAGAAATTGTCTCACGGGAACTGTACCTACATTGTTTGATATAAAAAGTAGCATATGCTTTATTATATGTGTTTTTACAGACTTGAATTATATATCTGTGCCAAATTTCACCATATCCGTTCAGCCTTTATGGCGTGATTGACTAATAAACATCCATCCATCCACCTATCCAAACTTTCGTATTTATAATATTATTATATAGTAGGAATAATAAATTTTAATTGTATTTATTCATTCTATTTCATGCTTTCCTGGCCAGCTTGCAGTGAAAAACAATAACTTTTGTGTTCATTGATGTATTAAAAAGGGGAAGATACGGTACTGAACACAGCGCTTGGTCCTACTAGACTAAGTGAATGCCCGTAGCGGGCACTCAGGCGATTTCGCTCGCACTACAGCGCCGTCTCCTATCTCTGTCCTTGTCTATCGGTAACTGTAGGTTGCCGATAACTGGTGCGCCGAGCCCAGGTTTTTTGATCGCGATTTTAGCGCGTAACGTATCTTCCCCTTTTTAATACATCAATGGTTGTGTTCCTATTTATAAAAACCTAATGTGTTGGTCTGTGCTATAGATTCCGGTGCACTTTGAGAAACCGGTGTATGGTAAAAGTGAACCGCAAGTCGTCAGCTTCATGGCACCCGGGATCCTAATGACGTAAGTTATGTTTATTTTACTCGACTTGTTGGGCACACTGCCGTGCCCCCAGATTTTCCTCCTTAAGGAATTCAGCGACAAAAGCAAAACGTGGTTCAACATCCTGGGCCTCATTAATGTATTAGAAAGTTAACTTTAAGTTCTTTTTACAGACGCCTTATTCCAAGATTTTTAACATACACGATTGCGTTAACATAAACCTTCTCTTAAGTCAATTTGTATACAAAAAAGCGGCTTTTCTTTACTGTTATCAGACGGCTCGTCCAGTCTCAATACAAATTGTCGTTTAAGCATTGCGTTTAAGTCAACGTGATTGAGCACGAGTGTAAACTTGCACTAAGCCCACAGAAGTGCTATTCTGTAAGCGTCTGACCGTGATTGAATGGAACTGTCAAATCCTATCATCAATTTAAATAACAACTTCCTTCATGCTCACTTTATAGTTCTCGCCAAACTTCTTGGCCGCCCTGAAGTTGGCTACAATGGCTGCGCAGTAGTAAATCTCATACACAAACAGCACCGTATCGTGCCTCGCGCATGCGGTAAACCAATTTCAGGGCGGCCAAGAAGTTTGGCGAGGACTAAACCTAAGTCTTCAGTGTGAGATTTTTAGTGCCAAACTTAAGTGGCAGTGGGCACATTGCTCGGATGGTCGGATGGTCTGACGAATAGTTCTGGAGTGGCGTTTGAGTATCGGAAGGTCTCTAAGTGAACTAATAACCTGGTTAAGGTTGCGGGAAACACCTGGCTAGGGAGGTCTATGCCCAGCAGTGGACGTCTTTCGGATGAAATGATGATGATGAAGAGTCCAACTTTAACTAACGGTATCCGTTTTAATGTCTTCTTAAGTTCTGACCAACCCATGTGTCGTGCTTGGATATCACTGAAAACGGTGAAGGAAAACATCTTGAAGAAACCAGCAGTCTAATTGCGTAAGTGAATTCTGCAAAGCAAACAAGTCGGAACCTTCCCAAAAACGACTTTACGTATTGCATATTACACTCTGAAAAGGAAAGGTTATGCTCCTTTCCATTACCATTATTTTGACGTAGAATTGATTGTAAATAATGAACGAAAGCGGAAGAATCGAGATAAAACTTCACTATTGGTATTGTGTAATTAAATTATGTCCTAATGATTTGGAAATAAATCATTCGAGTTTGATGAAACATAACGCAGTAGATGAACTTCAACTCAAAGGAGGATGTTTGTGCTCTTTCCAAATTAGTTTCACAATACCGAAAAAGTTGAAAGACAGTTACATTAGGTCCATGGGGTCCGAGTGCGCATCGAGTTTTTCGAGAAATTAGCACAAAGCTCGTCGACTCTTCACGTGACCAGAGGGCTGGCCTTTTCTTCGGCCAGAGAATTAGCATTGCCATACAACGTGGCAATGCCGCCAGCGTTCTGGGCACGTTTCCCATTGACAACGATATGGACGAATTTTTTGATGCACAGTGAGCTTTTTTGCCGTCTCCCTTTTGTATTTGTTTTGGGGTGAAAGAAATGATTCTAATTCTTTGAAAGAATCGACTTGTTTGCTTTGCAGAACTCACTTACGCAATAAGGCTGCTGGACTTAATATGAGTTTGAAATCGACTTCCAGTCTTGAGCAAGCGTCGTGCTTTACCCGTACCTTCTCTGTATAAAAAGAGACATTTGCATAATTAGAAGCTGGTATTATTATTTATTTAATTGACCGCATGTCCTCAGTATACTGTTCTTCCTGTCGGCCATCGTGACGTCGACGCTGATGATCTCGGACCGGCTGGAGGGCGTGTGGGAGCGCTCGGCGGTGGCGGGCGTCAAGCCCAAGGAGATGCTCAACGTGCACATCATGCTGCAGACCACTATCATCATAATCCAGGTTAGTACGATCAATCAATCTGCCTAGCCTTTTCCCAACTATATTGGGGTCGGCTTCCAGTCTAACCGGAGGAGCTGAGTACCAGTGTTTTACATGGAGCGACTGCCTACCTGACCTCTACAACCCAGTAACTGGGTAACACGATACCCCTTCGCAAGACTGGTGTCAGATCTCAAGCTTCAGACTACCCGTAACGACTGTCAAAGATCTTCAAATGACAGCCGGGACCAACGGCTTAATGTGCTTTCCGAGGCACGGAGGAAACTCGGTATGTTGAAATGGTCACCCATCCACGGACTGAGCTCGTCAAGCGTTGCTTAACCTTGAAGATCGACCTGTGCGGCTGTTATTATTTAGCCACGAGCTCCATCCAGGTTAGTACGATGTTTAAAGATTGTAAATGGGCTAACATGGGCGCCGGGAGGGTGCACGGGCTCCATTTACACCCTCCTGACTTTTAATAAGACATTTAAAAATAAAAAAGTAACAAAATCCTTAATTATTATAATATAGGAGAACCCATTTTTAACCGACTTACCAAAAAGGAGTAGGTTCTATGTTCGAAATTATGTATGTTTTTCTTTTGTTTTTTTTTTATGTTTGTTCACCGATATCTCCATCAATTGTGGACCGATTTTGAAAATTATTTTTTTGTTTGAAAGAGTATGTTCCGAAATTGGTCCCATTTTAATTTGGTGAAGATCTGATGAAGAACTTCGGAGATATACAACAGAACTCTTAAATAAATTACGGAAAATCTCTCAGGATTGCTGCAACCGCATGTCTGTATATTGTTTATACCATTTCATTCAATACAGTTCAATACAGAGGAAACGTTCAATACACTCAACTTAGCTTAATATAACAAGATAAAATTACAAATTTAAAAAACCCCCCTATTTTTATTTTTATTTCATGCTTGTTAAACTACATATAATATACCTAGTAGCAGACACGCTTCAATCGACAATCTATCAAAACACGTACTAATGACACGATATCTTGCGAAAAAATCCAAATTCAAAGAGTAAAATGCGAATAACTTTTGTACGGCTAAACTGACTTTATTTAAACATAGCTAAGATCACTTTCGACAAAGTATCACAATTAAAACAAAAAAAAACTAAATCAAAATCGGTTCATCCGTTTAGGCGCTATGATACCACAGACAGATACACATATATACAGATACACATATACACAGATACACAGCAACACACGTCAAACTTATAACACCCCTCTTTTTCCGTCGGGGGTAAAAAAAAGAATTTTCGAAACAGAAATGGTGAAAAAATAAAATTTCTTTTTTTGGAAAGACAGTTTCAAACATGATTTTTATAATTTTCAGCGCCTCAATACTTTTAAAACCCTTATGTAATAGTCCTTTTCTCTGCTCAATTCCAGACGATCGAGATGATGACCCTGGCCTTCATAGGGTACGGCATCCCGTCCGTAGGCTCTAAGCTGGTCTGCGGCATACTGCTGTTCCTCCAGGGTATCTGTGGCATGTGCTACGGCTTCCTGCTGTCGGTGTACTGCCCCAGCCATAGCGTGTCCTTCTTCGTCGCTACGGGCAGCTTCTACCCTATGATTTTGTTGTGTGGTGAGTTTGACATTTTGAAATGAAACGTCTATAACCGCTTAGGGGGTATTACTTTATCATATATCTAGGATCACAGATCTGATTCATATTTATATGAAAAAGTCAACTGGCAGCCACCTACTATCATTATTATTACATAAAATATTTATTTCAAACAAAATTAAAATCAGATAAATACCAAAAAATAAAATTGTTCAATTCCAATTACAGAATGAGAGCAGTAGTGTCCCAGTGGTAATGGCTCCGCCTTACATGACGTAGGTCGTGGGTTTGAACCTAGGCAGGCGCTTTACTTTGTGTTAATTATTTCATCGCCACTGCTCTCAAAACGGTAAAAGAAAACATTATGAGGAAACTGGCATGTCCTAGAACCAAAAATTGGAAGACATGTGACATTCACCAACCCACACTGGGCCCGCGTGGTGGATTAAGACCCATCCCCTTTCACAGAGAGGAGGCTGTGTCCCAGTAGTGGGAATATTAATAGGCTGATGATGAATTATTTCATTTAACAACCATTTTCTTTATTTCCAGGCATTCTCTGGCCGCTAGAAGGCATGTCATACACCCTCCGTATCATAGCCCTACTACTTCCCTTCACAATTCCCTCCAAGTCCCTCCGAGACATCATGGAGAAGGGAGCCACCATCACGGATCCCTCCGTCATCTACGGCTTCCTGACGACCCTCGCGTGGATAGCCATCACGTTGGGGCTAATATACTTACGATTAAAGTTAAAGAAGACGTAGGAGATAGAAAACGGTTATTTTGAACACTTTTACGGATAGTGTGGTATGTTTGTCAAAGATTGCAGACGGTTATTTGGAATTTATTGTTTGAGGTTATAATTTCATGTTAAACCTGTATTTGGGACTAGGTCTCGCATCTTCCACGTTTGGGTATTTAATCTGGGTATTTATGACCCGTAGCAAAACTGTCAATGTCACAAAATAGTGTTCGAAAAATTTGCCAACATTCCAAATTACCCAAAAGGTTAGGTAATTTGGGGTAATTTTTACACTGTTCGCTGTTTGGGTAATTTGATTAATGTGTGTAGATTTTTGTACCTAACTTACCTACAAAAGTAATATAATAATATATAATAAATCTGCATTGAAGCGCCTTAAGCCTTAAGGTCGATTCACACAACCACTGTACAATAAGTACAGTAATTGTGTTGAAGCTGGTGTGAAATCGGATTCAGTATCAATTGTTACAAATAATTTATTAATACGAACGATAATACTAAAGTCTTGAGACTTAATTTACGTTACAAAATCGATGTATTTACGGCCTTTCATCGATTCGCGACTTCTTTGACCCATTTTAGGCACAGTGGCGACATCTGATGATATAAAGAGAACTAAAAGAGATGACTATTTAGAAAATGTGCATTCTGGTGTCTGCTTTATGGATCTAAATATTGAAGATTATTTAATCTTAAAACTGGAAACATTGGCAATATAAGTTACAAAAAATATACATTATATTTTTCGTAACTTATATTGCCAATACAAGTCAATACATAACAAGACATTGGCAATATAAGTTACAAAAAATATAATGTATATTTTTTGTAACTTAAATTGCCAATGTTTTAACGTTTTAAAGTGTGAATCGACCCAATCGCCGGTTAAAAACCTGCGAATAAACTATATTTTCGGTTAAGTGGTATATTTAGTTTTATATAATAATATATAGGATTCTTTCACAGTACCAAAAGTTAGGTAAAATTGGTAGTTATTATTAAATTTGGTTTCTATTTTGTGGAAGAAATCCTTTCAATCGGGTAGCCTGTACATAGCTGTTAATTATATTTTAATGACTCTCTGGGGTGCAGAATATGTGATAATTATCTACTTTTAAATATTCTGTAAAATATACGGGGTCAAGTTAACTTGGCCAGCGCAAGCAAATACGGGATGGGAGTTCTGCGTAGTTTCACTGACCAATTTAATTTGACCTTGTGTTACGTACTAGCAGTATATTACTGCTAGAAATGTAATTTGGTGGTAAATCATGAAAAATGATTTTAGAAGCTTGAAAAATAATGGATAGTGGTTACGAAATTAAGTGCTGAAATATCTAATGTTCAAAAATAATTTAGATATCTTCTCTGGAAGAATATTTTGTATAAAGAAAATGTTTAATATTCCTATAAAATTAAAATTACAAATAACCGGTTTCTGGAACGACAATATTGACACATGTCAAGTGACGATAAATACGATAGACGGTTAGTATTTTAACCGACTTCCTAAAAGGAGGAGGTTCTATTTTTGGTATATACTTATTTTTCAAGCAACCAATCACAGCAGCTAACGCACTTGACAATTTGAACTTGTCATTTTCGATTCAGAAACTGTATGTTAGTCTCCTAGGACATGGATGGTATATACCTAAAAGTGTATTGTCTATACCTACCTATTTTCTTTACCTACAAATAAAAGGATTATTTAGACTATCTTTATAAAATTATGCTGTAATTTTAAGCATTATTGCCACTGTAAAGCCTCGTATCCATTTGGCAACATTTGACGCGTGTCATGATATACAATATGTTGTCATGATATACAATATATTGTCATCATGATGTACAACAACGAGGAACTTTATTAACGTTGTCTCGTTGCGTAATGTTGCACGCCAGCTAGCAACGTCGCCTAACATGTTGAACACCACAATGTTCCTGTCAAATGTTGCCATATGTATACGAGGCTTCAGCAGTGCACAAAAGAAACTGAAATACTAAAAAAGTATTTGAGTAACGCATTTTTAATATTTAGTTTGTACAGTCGACTCCATGTCATCGGTAACAGTTTCACCTTAACCTGGCCTTGTGTAGTACGGTCTTTCAATAGATTAAGAGGTCAGCTTATACTGGTTTCTCTTACCGATGAAGTGCGGTCTAGTGTACGTAGGTATAATATTATAAGAATATTTTGTTATTTCTTGCGTCTCACAGAGAGAACTTTGCCGAAGTGGTGATGTGATACCATGTGATTTGGGTAACTATTTATGAATAAAGATTTTTTCTAATTCATTTGTTTTTATTGCCCTCTTTCCCAGTCATTCAAAGGACCCGTTTCATCATCGGACTACCAGACGTACGGCGATGCGCCATCGGTACATGGTGGACATCCCACCCATTCGCACTAAACGTTTTGAGAATACTTTCATTATGCGTACAGCTAAGGAGTGGAACTCCCTGCCGGAGTCTGTGTTTCCCGATAGCTACATCTAGGGGTCTTTAAGTCAAGACTTCAAGAGTGAATAGGTTACTACTAGGCAAGCGTGCTCCTGTTACTACTAGGCAAGTGTACTCACTGGTGGTGGCTTGCGCTTGACCACTATCTCATTCAGATGAGATAGCGCGAGCCTATAATAGATTTTAAAAAAATGGAGAGGGCTAAGAAAAAAAAAATGGACTATGGAGAGGGCTATGCTCGGAGTTTCCTTGCGTGATCGAATCAGAAATTAAGACATCCGCAAGGGAACCAAGGTTACCGATATAGCCTGAAGAATTGCCAAACTTAAGGCGCAGATACCCCTGAGTAGCTGATTTTAAAATGAGAATCACGTCTAAACGGCTTGTCGTAATTTTTTGGGAAAAATATGTGTTACATTAGACCATATTCTTAATGATTTGATCTAAGAAAATTTTGAGATTTATTCGTATAACATAGTGTCATTAATTTGTAAATTTATGTCTAAAACGGACAAAAACACGATAATCGCACCAAAACCGCTGGGCGTATTTTAATGATATCGACACCATCCCATAGACAATTTAACTATCTACATTTAGGTCAGAGGCTTTTTTTTAAAGACATAGAATAATAAGGAAAGCACAAAAAACTACTAAATATTGGGTCGCGCGGGCGTGAAACTAGTGCGCGTTTTGTTCCCTCAAGGTCGTTGGCGTTGTGGCAGTGGGCAGGGCACATTGCTCGCAGAACGGATGGTCGATGTAATGATGAAAAATATACCTATTGAACAATCATATTATGATTATGGGCTGCGTTTTCTTGTTTTCGGTCCCTGGTAAAATACTAAATCCTAACACAGCTTTGGCGGCAAGCATTTTGGGGAGGTTGTACATGTACATGCTGACAATAACATTAAATTACTGACGGTATTTTTTCATCGTTATTTATTTAAAATATAGCACAGCCACATCATATGCATAACAAATCGATTCATTGTAACATTCTCGCCCTGAGATAACTACAAATTACACAATTAAATACACAATTCAATTAAAAAAATATATACATTAGAATCAGTATGTACCTATAAAAGTAGATAAAACAAAAAATTCAATTGGTTTAATACAAATCAAATGTAAATAATTAAAACATTTGAAAAAAAGTCACAAATTAATATCATAATGACAATATTAAACAATTATATAAAATAAAAGATCAAAATCAATAAAAAATAAAATAAAATATATTAAGAGAATATAATAGATTAAGAGGTCAGCTTATACTGGTTTCGCTTACCGATGAAGTGCGGTCTAGTGTACGTAGGTATAATATTATAAGATATTTTGTTATTTCTTGCGTCTCACAGAGAGAACTTTGCCGAAGTGGTGATGTGATACCATGTGATTTGGGTAACTATTTATGAATAAAGATTTTTTCTAATACATTTGTTTTTATTACTCCCTTTCCCAGTCACTCAAAGGACAATGGAGAGGGCTATGCTCGGAGTTCCTTGCGTGATCGAATCAGAAATGAAGACATCCGCGGGAGAACCAAGGTTACCGACATAGCCCGAAGAATACAGATACCCCTGAGTAGCCGATTTTAAAATGAGAATTACATCTAAACGGCTATTCGTAATTTTTTGGAATAAATATATGTTACATTAAGACCATATTCTTAATGATTTGATCTAAGAATATTTTGAGTTTTATTCGTATAACATAGTGTCATTAATTAATAAAGTTATGTCTAAAACAGACAAAAATACGATAATCGCACCAAAACCGCTGGGCGTATTTTAATGATATCGACACCATCTCATAGATAATTTAACTATCTACATTTAGGCCAGAGGCTTTTTTTTAAAGACATAGAATAATAAGGAAAGTACAAAAATCTACTAAATATTGGGTCGCGCGGGCGTGAAACGTTTTGTTCCCTCAAGGCCGTTGGCGTTGTGGCAGTGGGCAGGGCACATTGCTCGCAGAACGGATGGTCGATGTAATGATGAAAAATATACCTATTGAACAATCATATTATGATTATGAGCTGCGTTTTCTTGTTTTCGGTCCCTGGTAAAATACTAAATCCTAACACAGTTTTGGCGGCAAGCATTTTGGGGAGGTTGTACATGCTGACAATAACATTAAATTACTGACGGTATTTTTTCATCATTATTTATTTAAAATATAGCACAGCCACATCATATGCATAACAAATCGATTCATTGTAACATTCCCGCCCTGAGATAACTACAAATTACACAATTAAATACACAATTCAATAAAAAAATAATATATAGATTAGAATCAGTAGGTACCTATAAAAGTAGATAAAACAAAAAATACAATTGGTTTAATACAAATCAAATGTAAATAATTAAAACATTTGAAAAAAGTCACAAATTAATATCATAATGACTATATTATTTTATTTTTATTTTTTTATTATATTTCGGGATAAAAAACAGGAGTACAATTAAATGTGATACATACTATCTAATTAAACAAAATACTTATTATACTACTAGCAACATTATCCACTTATTACTAATTTGATAATTATTAATGCTACGTGCTAAAAAAAAGAGAATACATGAGCAACGTTTCTAACAACGAAATTTATGAACATAGAGAAGAAAAGAAAAATACACCACTTAATAATTTATAAATAGAGAAGAGAATCGACTAGAGATTTCCTAAATTTTCGTGCTGTTAGATTAAAAATATCAGTGTTTTCAAATCTAGTGTTGTAGGAATCCACAAGTTAGCGCAGAGGAGCGCGAAAGCCAGCATTTGAATTACAGACGTGCCTGATATTAATAGAAAGTAGGCGGTATGAACGCGCTTGTCTGCGCACTACTGTCCTCGAAACGATGTAACAAATTTTATTTACTAAGTCTGAACAATCATATTTGTTATGCACAATACCATGTAGAAACATTGTTCCGAGAAGCAGTCTTCTGGATTCTAGGGTTAACAGTTTGTCATTCTTAAGCAACATATCATGCGAACCGTGCCTGTGATAGCATCTGTAATGCAGAGCTCTTAGGAATTTACATTGAACAGTCTCAATCTAGTCAATATACTTTGAGTAGTAGGGATTCCATATCATAGTAGCAAACTTCAGACAAGGTCTAACAAGCGATATATATAAGTATCTATAGGTTGTTGGACGCTTGAAATCCTTGCTGTTGCGCATAACAAACCCGTACATTTTAAGGGCCTTGCTGATTACATTGTCTACATGGATATTAAAATGAAGTTTAGAGTCGAGCACCACACCGAGGTCACGCAATGAATACACTCTTTTTAATTGCGTATTAAGCAAGTGATAGTTATAAGTGTGCTGCTTTATGTTTTTGGTGAATGTAATCGAATTACATTTGGATAAGCTCAAAGAGAGTTTATTCAAGGTGCAATAGCTAGATAGTCGATCTAAGTCACTTTGATGCTCCAAACAGTCATCAATACTTTTTATAGTTTTGTACACTTTCAAGTCATCCGCGTATAGTAAAAAGTTCGAATGCTTAAAACAAGCGCGGATATCATTTATAAACAACGTAAACAACAAAGGGCCCAAAATTGAGCCCTGAGGAACCCCGGATATGACGGAAATTAGCTCCGATTGAAATCCGTTAATAACAACCTTTTGAGTACGGTTTGTTATGTAAGAGGTGAACCATTTCAATAAATTGCCGCGAATACCATTGAAGGCAATTTTACGCAAAAGTAATTCGTGATCCACCTTGTCGAACGCTTTTTGAAAGTCTGTATATACTGCATCAGTTTGCAAACGATTATCCATATTTTCAAAAACATAGCCTACAAAAATAAGTAGATTTGTATAAGTAGATCTTTGTTGGACGAATCCGTGCTGTTCTTAGTTATAGCCTTGTGTAAAGTAGGATAAATTTCGTTATAAACCAGTCTCTCAAAAGCTTCGACAAGGTAGACAGAATCGAGATCGGACGGTAGTTCTCTACGTCATCCTTTGATCCCTTTTTAAAGACAGGGGTTAAGTGAGCTATTTGCCATACATCGGGAAAAACACCCTCGCTGATACATTTATTGAACAGCAGATGAAGGGGTTCACATAAGTGATTGGCAACACGTATGAAAAACGAGGGAGGAATGCCATCTGGTCCAGGTCCTTTTGAAGGGTCTAACGACTTTAGCTCCTTATAAACTTTAGAAGACTCGATATAAATATTGTTGATAATATCACTTTTATCATGAAAAAAAATATATATATAAATTAAACAAGTATATAAAATAAAAGATCAAAATCAATAAAAAATAAAATAAAAACTGTATTGTCATAATAAACTCGATACGACTTTATCATTTGGATAATTATAAAGTCAAAAAGTTTATAAAAAAATAAAATCAAAGCCATAAAGTCATATTATAGGAGGTAATCAAAATTTTAAAGTCATTCAAACATCAAAATCATAAAGTCAGAAATCAGAGTCATTAAAAATTTAATGCAAAATCGGTTTACTTACTAAATAAATTAAAATAAAAAAGTCTAAAATAAAATTATACCTAATCAAAACCATAAGTCAATAACCAAAATCAAAATGTTATTATTTGTGGTTAATACCTTAATCCTGGTCTCAATATTACAAACAAATAATATATCTAGAAACTTCTGTATAAAATGTACACTCTTATTTAAAAAATCTCGACACTGCATAATAGATTCTAAAATTCTATAAGTTTACATATTCGCGAGCTGGCGGACCAAATCCAGATGTATCCTCCATCACATCATCAGCACATCATGATTTTCTTCTTGTTTACGTCTTTTTAGTTCGCCTTTCAAGCAGTCGGGTTTTTTGATTTTTTTAATTAACTTTTTTTATTTACAACTTTTTAGTTATTTTTTTTTAGAATTCTGTTCATTCAAACATATAAGTGTTATATATTTTGGAAATCACCTCTTAAAACCCTTTATTTTAATACCTCACACGATGGGTATAGAAGAAAAAAAAATTTTAGCCCCCACAAAATGGCGCCCAAAATCCGCCATTTTTTTATTTTCCAATTTTAATGTAGCCAGTGACACTCCCGGGGTTAAGACGAATCGATTGACGTAAGAATCATCAAAATCGGCCAACGCGTTTGGTCTCTAGAACGCCACATAGGAACAAACATACATACATAGACTGATACACACATTACCCTCCTTCAGCAGTCGGGTAAAAATTGGTGGGTCGTTTAGATGTCAATGTATGCGCTTTTATAATAAGCTTCCAAGCCACTTACAAGACATAAGCCTTAATAAATTCAAATCATTCATTAAACGTAAGTTGTGCCAGAAATCGTTTAATACCGTTAAAGATTAGGCGTTGAGGACAAAAAGGATTGGGATTGAGCTGCTCCAATTATTTTATTTTTTGCATCCTGAATTTTGTTTTATTTTTTGTTTTCTTGCAATGGCAAGAATATTTACTTTTTAAAGTATTACATTATTTTATTTTAATTATTGTGAATGTGAAGACTATGTGGATCATTCTTTTTTTTTGTTTTTAATTTGAGAGCTCGACTTATGGTGTCCATTAATGCTGGCGTGCCGTGCTATCCGACCACCGCTCCAACTGCAGGATATTGACTTTTATGATTTGCTTCCTGTGCGGAGATGACTCAAAAAGTTTTAGTACGTTACCTCTAATGCCATATGCTTCGAGCGTTTTAAATAAAATACTGTGTTCAACATAATCAAACGCCTGAATCATATCATAGAATATACTGCAAAATGGCTTATTTTGATCCATATTATTCATCACAGTGTGCAAAAAATTCATAAATTGCCATGTTTATAATCTTTTTTTCTCTGAAACCTTTTTGTTCATTCATCATATCAGCCGAAAGACGTCCACTGCTGGACATAGGCCTCCCCAAGCGTCGCCACATTGATCGGTCCCATGCGTCTCGCATCCAGTGGATCCCCGCAACCTTCAACAGGTCATCGGTCCACCTGGTGCGTGGCCTTCCAACGTAGCGCAGTCCCAGTACGTCCCAGCAACGTAGTCTTCAGGTTCGCGGTCGCCACTCCAGAACCTTTCTGCCATACGTTCTGCGAGCAATGTGCCCTGCCCACTGCCACTTAAGTTTGGCAATTCTTCGGGCTACGTCGGTTACCCTGGTTCTCTTGCGGATCTCTGTATGCCTGATTCGATCACGCAAGGAAACGCCGAGCATAGCCCTCCCCATTAATGAGGACTTGCCCCATTACCCTTTGGCTGTAAGCTTTCTGATGAGGCCCATTGTACGCGACTACGTCTCATAGCCATATGTCATCACTGGCAACACACACTTTTGACTTTCAACATCCCGAACGCTGCTCAGCCGTCGGATTCGACGGTAACCCAACTGGATCCGACCGATCGGATCGTTTGTTCCAAGTAGACATAGTCGCCAACAACTTCGAGTGTAGTCTCCGACCCTGATAGGAGTGGGTGTAACATGGGCATTCAACATCACCTTGGCTTTGTCCATGTTCATCCTAAGGCCTCTTTCGGAAGCTCTACTGAGGTCTTCGAGCATTGTACTGGGATAAACATCATAATGGCGGGACCAACTCTTGTAATTGAAAGATTCTACCACGTATATTTAGCACCCATTTAGTACTATTTTGTACCTATCCTGAAATTTTTGTACGTCACACGGCTTAAGCGGCATTTCACGATAACACTGGTCCCGCCATTATGATGCGTCATAATGGCGAGACCATGCCTTTACTACAAAACTACAAATAATTTCATAATTCTGATTAAACCAGTATCTAGTACCGGATTTAGTACCTCCAAAAATCAACAGTGGTTGACGGAAATCCAATTAGCCTCATTGCAAAATATTTTTTTCATTTTTGACATTTTCTATGCCCAATTAATTTGACGAGCAAAAATACCTCAAGTAAAACAGTTGCAGCTACATTTCGTGTAGACAGACGCTTTATTATTAATTATATTGTTGTGAAACATTATGTTACTAGTTAACGGTTAGGCCAAGGCAGGTAAATTATTATTAAACATAAATATGCTATTATGTACAGATTAATTGTAATACCTTTATAAAATTATAAAGGTATAAAGGTGTAAAATTATAAAGGTATTACTAAAAATAATCTGTACATCCTACTTATTAAATATGTTTAACTACCTTTTTACGCGAGGGCCAGTCTGCAATATAAATCTTAATATAATTTAATTTTTTCTACCTATCTATGTCCTTTACAGACTTTGAAACCATCCAACCGATGAGCCCAAACCAGTTTAATTAGAAAGGCAATAAAAATGCCAAGATGCATTAAGACCAAAAAAAGCAATGAAGCGCCTGTAAGAATGTGGCTGCAACTTTTTACTTGAAGTGCTTTTGATCGTTTATTTATTCAGGCGTATAAAGTGTCAAAAATTAAAAAAAAAAAATCCAAAGAAACGACTAGGATTTCCGTCAACCACTGTTGATTTTTGGAGGTACTAAATCCGGTACTAGATACTGGTTTAATCAGAATTATGTAATTATTTGTAGTTTTGTAGTACAGGCATGGTCTCGCCATTATGACGCATCATAATGGCGGGACCAGTGTTATCGTAAAATGCCGCTTATGCCGTGTGACGTACAAAAATTTCAGGATAGGTACAAAATAGTACTAAATGGGTGCTAAATATAATTATTATTACGTAGCATAAAGATGAGCTTAAGACGTATGCTACAGCTTTAAGAACGTTTGTGGAAATTCCATCGTAACCAACACTATTTGTATTTTGAGTGCAATTTTAAGAAGAGCGTCTTCCGGTTTGCTAGGTGCCATAAACTTAGAATCTCTTTTACTTACCATATGCCAGAATTAATTGGGCTGCATTTTTTCAAAAAAAATAAAATTTAAAGAGATCTGCTGTTTTTGGCTCTGTGATGGTTCCATTATTAAATTTTATTTGTATTATCAACTTCCCTGTCCAATGAATCATATATGACTCTGTCTGATAACTGGTCAGGAAAGTTGTTAATAGTGCTTTGATATGACTGGAGGTATAAAATAAAAACCCAAAAATTCAGATATAAAAATTTTATTATTTATAGGAAATATTTTGATTTAACAACAACTCTTTCCGTGTGATGCGCCCGCGCCACCGAGCCGGCGAAGATCATGGCACATTGATATTAACTCTCGCTTTTTACTTTAATGGATGCCACTAATTTACAACTTCAGTTACATTTTTGATACGGTAGCTTATCGTATCGCAAACGTAACAAGGGTCAATTTCGCGGCACTAATATGTTTCAGACTGTAGATTTCGATTTACGAAGCCAACAGTGTGTTCAGTACCAGCATATAACGTCAACATTCGTCCGGTCGTTGAGCTTCGTAAACACGCGCCAGCGCAGACACGCGAGCGCTCACACTGACAGCACGAGGTTTCGTTGTTAGAAAACCGTCCGAGGTTCCCCACAGCGCAAAACGGTACCTCAAAAAAGAAAAAAAAAGTCTATCCACTTCATCATTTCGTCCGCAGACCACAACACACCGCTTATTGCGACATTATCACATTTATCAAGCATTATCTGTTGATCCCTCGATACAGGAAAAAAAACTGATTTTTTTAATTCTGTGTTTTCACAGTTTTCGCCTAACTATAAACTAGTACTTAAATTATAGCTCACTCATCACCTATTTCGCTCGCATTCGCGCTTCGCAACCACACTCTATACAAGATGTCTTTGCATTTATACTACAGAGCGACATATTTTTACATTGGATCTCACGGGGGACAGTCAATTCCTATACTATTTATTGCTTTTGAAGCAATTATATATTTTAAAAATAACACTCTTCCCCTTACAACCGTGTTAGACAATGTTCTTGCATTATTTAGAAACGTTTATAAGAGGAAACAGTACAAGCTGCATAGGCATATTTTTAAATATCACACATTTTTTTAAATTACATAGCGAAACAGCGTGTTCAGCTATGATCGGAACATCTAGAAGGAATTGACCGGGCCCCTTACAAAATAGACGAGAAAAAAAAACTAAAACTTAACGCAATTCCTATACAAATCGATGAACATAAAAAATGTTGTGGAGATTATGGAGAGGGCCTGAATACAGCCGAATATTAAAATAAATGTTAGCCGTTTCACGTGTCTATGTACAGAACCAAATTATTTGGGGTCCGCCTTGCAAAACTATCACATGTTCGGAACAAGTTACTTATGTACAAAATTGGATAAGTTCAGGATGCTAGCGGTCACAAACAGATGAGTTACACACCACGCATGATTATTGTGGACTACACTAGGCCTTGTAAAGGTTTGTTTCAACTCCAAAATCCTATTGATATTTTTATGCAGACTTATAAGTTTTGAAGAAACAGACACCACTCAGGCGGCGTTCTATCGAGCGACAGACCTTCAACTTACTCAATAAGTGGCTAGCTTTCATAAACACTACCATTTAACTATTAACACAGAATTATCATGTATTCTAGGAAGATTCCGCTCGATGCAACGTTGGTTTAAAGCCTCGATTTACATATCATTAAAACAATGTTCAGTTATAAAAAGTATGTTTAAATGTAGATACATTAAACGCTAGCTGTTAACGTAGAACTAGACACAAAGTTAAAAAACAAATTCATATCATATAGTCGAACATAATTGCCAAGCTTTACACAAAATACATATAATATTAACTGTACAATTGTGACGTCTATCTGTTCAGGCCTCCATTCAACACTACATATGTACATTAAAATAAACATACTGTTCAAGCTTCGAATCACAATTTTTCAATAAGTAATATTTGCCGAAATTTAAAAATAACGGTCTATTCTTGATGAGTTCAGCTGGTGTGGCAAGAAGAATTCGCAACATATACGATTTAGGGAGATGCAGAATGATGGCGGAAAATAAGCTTGTATTGTTCAGAAATATACTACATTAAAATGGGAAGACTTGAAATTAAATGTTCAACAGCGAGCGATTCATACATCTGTCTCGGAGAAAAATCGCAACTATGTTTGGAGAATTTGTGAAAAAGGGCACATGAAGAAATCTGCTTCAAATACAAAAATAAACATCTAATCTAAGATCAATAATTACCAATAACTATTACAGTAACACAAAAGAGAAAATAAAAATGCCAGCAATACACCACATCACTCATCAGGACGACAATTTTTTTTTTAAACCATAATCATAACAAGAAAACGAATCGCCAATGATTGTAAAAACATAATCACAAAGAACTTAGAAAAATACATAATAACATATCGTAAATAAATAAAATATAATATTATATCAATAACTTCGAGCGCAAGGCACTTGCCTGCAAACTTTTAACGGCGAATTACGCTGAAGTTCTATTTTACGTATTGTATCTGTCGATCTTTGTACTGTAACTGTGTCTCATCTTGAGTCCCAGAAACGTGGATCCACGCGAGATAAAATGGCTTTTTAATTATTTCGGTAAGTACCATTCAGCCGGTTAAATCTGCCCCGCTATTTCCTACATCTGGGGTTAGGTTTCAGTCTCACCAGAAGCAGCTGAGTATTTTACATGAAGAGTTCGTCTGTGTGTCCTCCACAATCCAGCAACTGCCGATGGTACGATACCCTTTGGCAAGCCTGGTGTCAGCTTTTCTGGTTTATGACTACCGTTCTAGTTCGCGACACGTAAATTTGTCTCTCTGAAACCAGATCATTTATACCCAACTTAAGAGCGGCAAATTTACATGTCTCGAATTGAAAAAGGCGTATAGAACAGTTCTTCGTATGTCCCTTATAATAGAGGCGAACCTTCGGTTACTAAACCTGGGGAATAATATACTGTAAAAATACTACTGAAAATGATATTATGATATTCTAACTAATGTTTCCTAACGTAAGAAGAAAGATCACAATATTAGCATTGAGCGAGTTTAATGTCTAAAATCAGTATTATCGTATCATGAAGAAATACTACACTACAGAATTATGAGTAAAAGAAAAAATAACCTTATATCAAATGAGATAAAGTGCAGATTTAACTGAAAATGTTTGTGAACAAGCTATCGATTTGTGATGTTAAAATTGTGGCATATTCTAAAGAAAATAAGCTCTATTTTGCCGTAAATAAGACGCAGTTACAGTACAAACCGACCTTTTGATTATGGCGGTGGATTCCTTCAAGTAAAACCTTTTCGGTTATCGTTACCGTGAGTTCGAAACCTTTCTGAGCGCAGTACTAAAAATGTATGAGATCTAATCAAATGTTAAGAGATCATTCTGCCTACACCGCGAACGCGGCTTGAAGATATGTACGTATATTGTAAATGTGCTCTGTATCCAACATTATCATTATTGTAGGTAACTATTTTGATCAAACTAGAATTGTTGTTGCTTGATCTGATTTATTCATAAGATTTTAGCTTGTTACAACAATTCACAGATCAGCAAAATTGTATTCTTCGAAACCCCTAATTTTACTCAATCAAATTAAAAACCAACTACAATACGTATCTAAATACAAATGATATATCGTATCGCGAACAATGAAAGAGAATTCTCATACATCTGTCATACAAAATTTAATGACTTGCGAATGAGGCCCACAGTCTTGCGATCTCATACATTCGTTCCGTCACGCCCTTAAGACATTCGTTATACCTAACTAATCTCATACAGCGGATGTGTCCATTCCTTAAAAAAGGATTGTTTATGTTTAAACAATAAATACTTAATTACCGCTTAGAACCTTAAGTAAGAAAAGCGTATAAATTATTTTTTTCTCAGATAATTTTAATTAACGGACTTAGTTCCTATCTACCTAAGTGTTGTGTCGTATTGTATGGTGACATACACTTGTATGGGGTCACACTTGTATGGGGTACACTTGGGGGGGGTTTAATGTTGCATGGAACAAACAATCAATGATTTTGTACATTGGCATGTCAAGGGAACGCATTTTTTGAGCATTCTTGTGCTTTCGTCAGTTAGCATGCCATGAAGACAATCTAAATGCGCACAAATGGATGAAATTTAAGATTATTCTTCGATAAAAGTGTTTTCCTCGACACAATACGACACAACCGTAACAAGGGCGGCTTTCAACGACTCAGTTTTAAAAGCAGTCGCGCTTAAGGCTCGGTATAATGGATAATTATTTTATTATTTGTTTTATTTTTTATTAAATTCGAAGTTGTTGACTTTATGACTTGTTCTGTGATGATAATAATTACCCCCATTGTTAAAAAGGATACATGCAATTTGATGTCAAGTAACCATCAAATAAAATGCCAAGTTTTTTTTGTTGTAGTCAAAAAATAAAAATTTCCCATTAATCACCATACTATAAAAAAATCCATCTAGACATACTATTCTGTAAGAAATCCCGATTTCCAAACCGTGTGAGATTTAAAACTCGACTCAAGACCGAGCACCATATGAGCTAAATACAAATTATGGAACTTTTGGACAAGAATCTGTGACGGAGCGACAACGGTCTACAAAGTCGATCTTTTTCTAAACTTCTCATATTTAGGAAGGTTTTCCACCAAAGATTTGCAAAATGCGAGGGGAAATATGTACAATACAACTGTGCAATTGGCGCTATAGTGACGCTCGCTAATGGCGCACGAGGCTTAGGCCGCACCGAGCGGTTTCCAGGGACACAGATAATATAATACTAGCAAACAGATGCCTCATCCCTTACAAAGAAACCGTGCCGACGTAACTAGCGTTTTTCATCTGATTATACCGTTTATTTTTTGTAAATCGATCGCGTTCGGTTCCGTTCCACGGCGATAGATAGATCACCATCTATATCCGTGGAACGGAACGGAACCGAACGCGATCTATGTATAATAAATAATCAGAATAATTAGTATAGAACGTCGGCACTGTTTCTTTGTATGGGATGAGACACCACTGCCAGGGAGTCGATGTGTACAGTTATTCGGACTGTGTTAAACCAATGGATTTCCTTGCATAGCTATGGTTGAAACATTCACATATTTTCAGTTTTGCTACGCATCCTCGCTACTTCACACATGTTTGGTCGAAAAGCACCCTTAATGCCAGACTTTGATATAGGTTAGGTTAGATAATCCTATAGCAGCGACTCCAACAAAAACGCTAAACAAAATTTGTGATGCAGCGTTAAGAAAACGCGTCACGAAAGCCGCCTTGTATAATGTAACAAGTTTTATTATTTTGACGCCCAACGCACCGAGAATACGCTTATAATGCCTTTGTATTCCTTCTGTAGATCAATGAGCTTTTACTGTTTTTTTTTATTGAATTATATTGAGCACAGTGTTAATTATTGAACAAGGAAACCCAGTTTTTAAACTAAACATGAAATTGTGTTATTGGGTACTATATTTTCGCCCGCATGCGTTTTTTGAGATTTCGGGGGTATTTGTGAACTGACTTTTAACATAATTAGAGGCTAAGACAAGTCGCGACTTTTCTCGCAATATTTCGCGTTGCCTGTCGAAACACTACGATTCCTTCTAAAGTCGCATTGAGCCAGGGAGTAAATCACATGCGACTTCAGACAATGTGTGTAAAATCGTAGAGACAAGTCGTGAGATACGTCGTGTCTAGTCCTTTCACAATTATTATACTTCGGCAACCAATCAACAACCTTATTGCAACAATCTTAAAGATGCAATGAAAAATCTGGTGCCGTACAATGACGTGTTAATGTCATCAAGATTTCATTGAGAAACACATTACCCTCCTTCGGCAGTCGGGTAAAAAGGGATAGTGCTAATCGTTCTGCATAGGTCCATCTCCCTCTCACACTGAAGCCATGATGCCTTTAAAACGTCAAAGGTAACTGTGAAAGGGCTGTACTACCCACATAAACCAAAAAACTGTATAGAAGCTTAGAATCCCTATAAAAATACAGTTTTTTGGCTTACATTGGCAGTGTATGTGCCTTGAAACAAGTATTTGCCGTAACTATGGACTTAAAATCTCCGCATGCAGACCAGATCCACAATAACAACAGCCACATAAGGTATATAAAACAAATTATTGCTATATTTGCGTATACGCCCACTGTAGTCCACATGGTAAGTGTATGGAACGCTCATAAGCCCATGTCACCGATTGGCTATCGGGTCAATGGTGCCAACATAAGTTTGTAGTGTTTTTTGGTGAAGGTGCAACTCTGCTGTCGATTGAACCTTTATTTTGATCTAGATAAGAGTCATTTTCGGTAAGCTTGAGAATGGAGAATCGATTCATTGAGGTGACAGTAGATTAGCCGTAGACGTTAACTGTTTTTATTCCGACATCAATGCTTTGGAATATAATTGTAGATTTGTCAGAGCAAACATTACACTTCGACAGACCAAATAGAATCATCATTTAGCAGCATTCTTCACACTAAATAACAATAATAGCTTTAACATCCCTTGTTTTTTTTTTTCAAATACTGAACAATGAAAGGACGTCTAAATGATTATTGCCTGACTATATTGAAAGGCTCATGCTTGACCACTATCTCACCTGATGGTAAGCGAAGGTTTGGTCGACGTCAGAGCACAGTATCCCACCGTTTTAACCGACTTTCCAAAAAGGAAGAGGTTCTATTTTCGACTGTTTGTTTGTTCTTGGAAACAGAATCAACGGCAGCACAGTTGCACCATCACCGTCAACATGAGTGCATTCCCCACACATTCCCTCAGTACGTGGCAGGTCACATGACGCAGAGTGACGTGACGTCACGCGTACGGCCGGTGCGCGCAGCGTTACGGGGGCGTCTGCTAGAACTTGTCTTGGAAGATGAAGAGGTTGTTGGTGGCCGCTACAGCGATGATGCTCTCGTGGGGGTGCCATGCTGTATGCAGGATTTTCTTGTTGAAGTCCAGGCAGTCTACGCTTATCTCGTCCTGGGGAAACATGGAAAATGTGTTGTTGTGAAATGTCGAAATATAGGGTAGGTAGGTAGGTATATAAGGGTTGGTACAGACAAATATTCTTGATAAATTGAAAATTCACTGCATTTGCGACTGTTTTCATTGACCCTTAATCAGTGGTCAAGTCAATATGATGGCCAGTGGTCAGTGTGTAATTTGTGATGTACAAAAAATCTATAGTGAGTGGCTATTTCGTAACGGATTTAGGTTTAACACTTAAACTGTGCACCTCGCCGAAATGCTCGCCCACTCTCTGGCACGCGGCGTCCCGCCCGAGTCTAAGCCAATAGCGAGAGTCGAACGTCAGTGACGTCACCACGCCAGGTGCACAATTAATTTGACCTTAATACATTTAGTTTACTCAATGTTTTTGAAAGACCGCTGCCTAAGTAACGTGTTTTATTCCGGAACGAACGGGACGATAAAAATATCGTTTCACTCAAAAGAGCATTTTGTAGGTGTGCGCTTTTATATGAAAAACAAAAATTATCATTCCGTTTCGTTCTGAATAAAACACGTTGCGTATGTAGAGACATTCTTCTTCGTGTCGCTGACACAACAGTCGTTCATATATTATGTTTGGCTCAAAATTTAGGCACTTCCACGGCTATATCGATGGCAGCACATAGATCACCCTGGTAGTACGTGCAGGAGGGGCACAGAGGACAGAACACAAGGTGGAGCATGGTTTGCAAATCGATGCATACACTGCTACTGCTCTGTCGAAGTAGCCCCATTTAGCGAGGTTTATTTGTAGTGGTCACCGCAAGGGCAGTCGTACCTTCTTCCTCTTGGCAGTGGTGGCGACCCTGCGCGCGCGCAGCGGCTGGCGCGGGCGCGCGGCGGCGTCGCGCGCGGCCTCCAGCGTGAGCTCCCCGCGCCGCGCCGCGCCGCAGCCGCCGCCGCCGCATCCGCCGCGCTCAAATATCCTGCGAAAAGAGACTTTTGTTAGAGCCAATCAAGGACATAAACATCGAGAGTATTCTTGCTCGAGAAGTCGACACTTACCAAAGATGCATTGTTAGAAAACCACGCGATAAACATGCAACAACTCGTTTCGATCTCTTCATGATCATGGCTTCAAAAGGTTTACTCTCAAATACTAGTATCCAGTTGCATCGGTTAATAAATACATTTTCTCAAACATGCTTGGAAATGTGATCATTATTTTGACAACCTTCTTCGAGATAAATCGAAATTGCTGTACTGGTCAAATACATGCGCGCAGCGGCCGGCAAAAGTTGTATGAAAATCCATATCTGTCGTGTCTAGCGGCCAAATAAATTCCATAGTAAACTCATATCTGTCCTGTAGTTTAAAAATGGAACGATGTTTTACTCCGAAACATGGCAACCAAGGAGGTAACTTATCAAAGGTTTTATTTAAATTTCGAACTGGCTTGCAAAAAAAACGCTGTTTATTGAAAAAAAAACAAAGGAACACTTTAACGCGGGAACAATTATTGTTGTTCGTCATTGATTTTGACAAAATGAGTTCTAGGTACTACTTAGTTTTAATTTCCGCGCATTATTTGAGAAAAGTACTATACAAGCCTTGGCCACAACTAGGCATTGATGGACTTGCGTATGTGTGCCTCGGCTTCGCCTCGGCCCACATTTACACGTTCGTCCATCAATGCCTATTTTGCTGGCCGCTGCAGTAATGTACTATTAATGACTAGTAGAGCCGACCCACAACATTATTGGAACAATCCTAGTAGATGATGAATCTACTCATGTAAAGAATCCATTACAAGAGCTAGTCATAAACTGTTTATCTGGTTAAGGCCCCGGAGGAGTCCATTCAATGGGAGATGCACAGGACAACCCGATACTGCGATAACTTGGGGGAATTCCATGTCAAGCAGTGGCCGTTTAGAAATGCACGGAACAAGATGTAAAGTCACACAACTCGGTGTTGGCACGTCATAAAATGGTGTACAAGCACGCTCGAGAATTTTGTGCTGATGCCCGCGATCACATGCATTACCGCAATTACGTTAGTTCAATAAAGCTGCTTGGTGAATACACATATGTGTTTTCTTCCACATTACATATAAGAAATCCCGTTACAAATCGCACCTCAGTGGCTGGACTCCACATCTTTTTGGTCCTTCGAGCCGGATCACCTGTTTAGAGCCCTAAGTGGATGGTTGGCTGAAATGATGGTAATAACTCACCTAAAGAATCCATTATAAGAGCCGGTCATGAGCCGCTGGTCGTCGCCGCTCCAGCAGCACTCGAACTTGTCGAAGATGCAGTCGTTCTCGTACAGCGAGCACAGCTTGGAGCGCAAATACTCGTGCACCGGGTACGTCTCCACCGGCTTGCTCTCCATGCGGAGGTCCCACACTTTTAAACCTAGGTAGTCGCGTGACATCATGTATCTGGAAAAATATATAACATGGTTGGCAACTGTCTATAGGTCTATTTATTGTCTATGCTTACCCTATCCTTGGAACTCTAATGCATACTGGCTCGAAAAACTTAACTCAGAGTTAGTTGCTAACACTTATTCTTCACTCTATCAGCCGATTAATGTTCCCACTGCTGAGACACAGCCCTCCTCTCTATGAGAGGGAATGGGCCATAAACCACCATGCAGGCCCAGTGTGGGTTGATGGATGTCACATGTCTTAGAATTTTTGGTTCTAGGACATGCCGGTTTCCTCACGATGTTTTCCTTCACCGTTTTTGAGAGCAGTAGTGATGAAATAATTTACACAAAGTGAAGCGCCTGCCTGGGTTCGAACCCACGACCTACAACTTTGTAAGTCGCGGCCGATACCACTGGGCCTTCACTGCTAACATGAGGTTAAATTGATAATATTATATGACAAACTATCGAGTTAAATTTTTCGTGCAAGCTGGCCTAAATACAATATGGGGTTGCCAAAAACTTGCAAAACAGATGCAACTCTTTTAAAACTTTAAACATTCTCACGATTTAGATAGCCAAACTGTCCTCATTCCCTTATCAATTGTTCGAAAATGTTATAATATAAAGACATACGGAAATGCGCCATCGGTATGTGGTGGACCTCCCACCCATACGCACAACGCGTTTTAGGAATAATTTCATTGTGCGGCACAACGCGTTTTAGGAATAATTTCATTGTGCGGCACAACGCGTTTTAGGAATAATTTCATTGTGCGGCACAACGCGTTTTAGGAATAATTTCATTGTGCGGCACAACGCGTTTTAGGAATAATTTCATTGTGCGGCACAACGCGTTTTAGGAATAATTTCATTGTGCGCACAGCTAAGGAGTGGAAATCCCAGCCAGTCTGTATTTTCTGATAGCTACCACCTATACCTATTCACCCTTGACTTAAAGACAAGACCCTAGTCTTGTCTTTAAGTCAAGAGTGAATAGGTTATTTCTAGGCAAGCGTGCTTCACCGTCGACCATCTCCATCAGACGAGATAGTGGTCAAACGCGAGCCTATCTTAACTAATATCATAAAGAATTTTGTGAGAAACCACTACAACTAATTAAAAAACTTGAACGTTACATTATTCCAGATGGCTATAAATTATTATGACCCCAGTCAAAGCCGGGGCGGGTCACTAGTCGTCAATAATAAAAATATTCGCCTCAGCTATAACGTTGATCACATAATCACTTTATTCTCTCTCTTACTGAATGCATTGGCATGATCTGTTCTATGAATATAGACAAAAAGAGTTTTTGGGTATTCTTACCTGCCAGAATTACTAAGCTTAACATCGCTGATGGAGGATATGATCTCTGAGAAGAAGGACCGCGCGTGCGGATCCTCAGGTTCCTCGAACAGCTTGGCGTGGCGGTCGCACAGCGCCGCCGCGCGCATGTCGCACAGCCTTATCGTACCTGTAGCAAGGGCAATACGGGTTACTTTTGTTTGAATGAGACTTAATAATGCTTGTAAACAACCAAAACAAGAAACATTATAATGACCCAATATTTATCCCCATGAGATGGAGTGGAAATCCATCATAAAGGCACGGGGATGCGACTAGATCATATTGGTAACCTTACAATCAAATCTTAGCCATTTTGAGAACTATGGTGATGCAAATAAATCGCGTATACCCTGAGGTTAAAGCTATGGCCCACAACCTATTAAATCGGGGTTGTTAGCCTGGGTCACACAAACACCTTGCATTTCTTCAGACAAAAGTCACAGTATAAAATTATAGTAATATTGTTTATTGTATTATGTTACTAACAATAGATAAAACCGGCTAAGTTCCGTACGCAAAAACGGCAAAAAAAAATCACGTTTATTGTATGGGAGCCCCACTTAAAAAAATATATTATTCTGTTTTTAGTATTTGTTGTTATAGCGGCAACAGAAATACATCATCTGTGAAAATTCCAACTGTCTAGCTATCACGGTTCACGAGGTTAGCCTGGTGACAGACAGACAGTATAGTCTTAGTAATAGGGTCCGGTTTTTATCCTTTGGGCACGGAACTCTAATAAGGTATTTTACTGATAAAAATGGACCTAATGTTGTTTGAATTTTTATAGAGAATTGATTATATTATTATAAATCAAAGTCTGCCCAACCCTTCGCGGAATACTGGCGTGATGTTATTTTATATTGGTATGTATTGTTGTTACTCACCCTTACTACTAGAATAGACAAAGAGATTGCATTCAGTCGGATGAAACTCCGCCGCGGTTATCACCTGAAACAATATCAAAATAAATATGTAATTAAAACTCAAAAAATTACACAATATAAAAGTAAATATGTAATTAAAAGTCGATGTCGTGGATTCAAATCGGGGCAAGTACCAATGTTTTTAAATTGTCAAGTTCATATGTATAGTCCTCGCCAAACTTCTTAGCCGCCCTGAAGTTGGTTTACCGGATTCGCGAGGCACGAAACGGTGCTGTTTTTGTATGAGATTTACTACTGCGCAGCCATTATAGCCAACTTCAGGGCGGCCAAGAAGTTTGGCGAGAACTTTACATTCTAAGTTAATCTTGGATATCACAGGCCACGGCACAGGAAAACATCGTGAGAATACCTGCCGGGCGAGCACGGCTTAATGTGACAGGATTGAGTCACACATTTTTATCACAGTTTGGGAGCAAAAACCGTGATAAAATGCGTGACTCATGCCTATCAGAGGCCGTGCTCGCCCGGCTGGACTTAGTTAATGTAAGTCTGAAATAGCCAAGTCAGAGCCCCGTGGGATTCCCAGAGACGGCTTTATTAACTCTGACACCGTAGGTGGCCAAATTCTAAAACCAAAAAAAGGAAGAATGTAAAAATCTTTTTAAAATAAACTTTAAATGGACTAAAACGTACTAAATGTAATATCGCTTGTCAATACACATCCAATGATCCCAAACACGATGGTGCTATTTTGTCTGGTTGAGGAGTTGCTATGGCCATCTTTCGGCTCCATCATAAGGCTGGCCGTTCGTGAAAATTCCAAACAGGAAAAAAAAACGTCTGCGCTAGGTTCACGGAATTCCGAGTCTGTATTTCATATTCGGAAGACGAACGCGGAAAACGTACGTATGCGGCCAACCTAAGACTCCATAATATAGTACAAACATTTTCTTAATGTCCCTCGGCAAACTTCGCGTTTCGTCATTCGTCGGCTTTCTATCAGTTGCCCTTTACACTTGGTGCAGACCGGAAGCTCTCAATCAAATTGGAAGTATATAGAGTTGTTAATACTCTTTTAACATAATGTAATCTATATATATAAAAGAGAAAGTACGTAGACTCCGAAACGACTGGACCGATTTTAATGAAATTATCAGACAATCTTTAGATTGACCCAGCGGATAATCTTGATATTTTTTAACTTTGAACGCGGGTGAAGCCGCGGGCAGAAGCTAGTTTATTATAAAAATGGGAGGCAAGCTGCTATTTTTACAGCTCTATATATTTCACACAGTAATCAAAACAAAACAACAATAAAGTACTTAGTTCTGAATTTAAATTATTATACTCGATAAATCTCGATTATTGATGGACATGGAAATTAGACGAGCAGTGGTGGCCCAGTGGTATCGGCCGCGACTTACAAGTTACAGGTCGTAAATTAAATCATCACCACTGCTCTCAAAACGGTGAAGGAAAACATCGTGAGGAAACCGGCATGTCCTAGAACCAAAAATTCGAACACATGTGACATCCACCAACCCGCACTGGGCCCGCGTGGTGGGTTACGGCCCATTCCCTCTCACAGAGAGGAGGCCTGTGTCTCAGCAGTGGGAACATTAATAGGCTGATGATGTGATGTGATGATGTGATGGAAATTAGCATTCGTTTGTATTCGGAAACGCGATGATTGCCGAAATAGTTGTACTTGTACCATACCATTTCAATGTTAGATAAGTATACCAAGAAGATGTCAGAAAGTGCTTGTTTTTTTTTTGTTTTTAATTTAAATTACTAGTTGAGGGACACATAACAAAGCAAGATAATATAAAGCCTGTAAAAATCATTTTATTCATACAAATCTCGTTTCATTCATAACAACATATATAGGAAACCAGATTTATGATAACTTAGCATTGAGTACATTCTCCGATCACAGGTTATCATACTTTATCTAGTCTTATCAGTGTGATAAACTCGTGTTTATTTATTTATCGATTTGTTTATTTAATTTAATTGGAACAGTACCAGTGCACTAAAGCAATAAAATCATTAGGCTTATCGCTTTCGCCATAATTTGAGTTCCCCAGACCATATAATCTATGTATCAGTGTTTATAACTAAAATATTAGACTTTGTCATTTATAAGCCTTTTTCAAGGTTGTAACTGCTGAACTTGGGAGTCTTGGGTAGTTCAGGACGACATAAGTAGTTTATATGCATGATGGATTATTTTCGTGACAGCCTTGATTCTGGTTTCAGGTCACGCAGCAATAAGCACGTTGTTTATAATACTTAGGATATTTTCTTACAACGCGTAGTCGTCAAACAGCGCTCTAAGGATAAATTTTCAACACTTGCCAGTTTATCCGTACAAAAACTGCCATTATTTTATTGCATTACAAACATGATACCCAAGTCTTAATTCTCGTTAATTATTAAAAAAGTGTAGCCCGCGAACGCGAGTTTTCTAAACTCGTAAAAAACAAGGTTCTTTTTTTCGCGGCGCCGTAATTCTTTTTCTAAAACAAAAGTAGCCTTAGTTACTCCTTATAACATCAGATAACTGCCAGTGAAAGTCTAAATCGGTCCAGCATTTTCAGAGATTAGCCTGAATAAACAACAGACAATAATAAAAAAAAAATTGTTAGTACCGCATAAAATATGCATTTGCAAAAAATCTATTATTTTGATATTTAATACAGACACATCAATTTTATTTATTTTTTCCCGACTGCCGAAGGAGGGTAATGTGTTTATCAGTCTATGTATGTATGTATGTTTGTTCATATGTGGTTTTATAGAGACCAAACGCGTTGGCCGATTTTGATGGTTCTTACGTCAATCGATTCGTCTTAACCCTGCGAGTGTCACTGGCTTAAGCATTAAAATCGAAATCTGGCGGTTTTTGGGCGCCATATTGTGACGGGCCCAAATTTTCCCAACCTATCGTGTGGTATCAAAATAAAGGGTTTTAAGAGGTGTTTAAATGCACCTAATTCGAAAAAAAGTAACTAAAAAGATGTTAATAAAAACGTTACAAAAACTCGACTACGAAAATCACTAAGAAAATCATGCTATGCAGTCGGAGGATACATCTAGTTTTGGTCAGCCAGCTCGCGCATATGTATCCTCCGACTGCACAGCATGATTTTCTTCTTGTTTACGTCTTTTTAGTTCGCTTTTTAAGCAGTCGGGTTTTTTTATATTTTTAAATATTTTTTTTATTTACAACTTTTTAGTTAATTTTTTTTTAGAATTTGGTACATTTAAACATATAAGTGTTATATATTTTTGTAATCACTTCTTAAAACCCTTTTTTGTGATACCCCACACGATGGTTTCGGAAGAAAAAAAAACTTTTGCCTCCACAATATGGCGCCCAAAATCCGCCATTTTTCTATTTTCCAATTTTAATGTAGCCAGTGATACTCGCAGGGTTAAGACGAATCGATTGACGTGAGAATCATCAAAATCGGCCAACGCGTTTGGTCTCTAGAACACCACATAGGAACAAACATACATACATAGACTGATAAACACATTACCCTCCTTCGGCAGTCGGGTAATTAGTTGAAAGGGCAGTAAAAAGGAATAATTTAAATGTTTAATGGTATTGCAAATGGTAGTATAATAATTATATAATAAACACATTACCCTCCTTCGGCAGTTGGGTAAAAACCGGCCAAGTGCGTTTCGGGCCACGCGCAGTAATAGGGTTCCGAAGTTGCATAATAACGCGGACTAAAAAAGTTGATTAAAAAAATCAAAATACCCGACTGCTTAAAAAGCGAACTAAAAAGACGTAAACAAGAAGAAAATAATGCTTTGCAGTCGGAGGATACATATGGTTTTGGTCAGCCAGCTCGCGAATATGTATCCTCCGACTAAACAGCATGATTTTCTCCTAGTTTACGTCTTTTTAGTTCGCTTTTCAAGCAGTCGGGTTTTTTGACATTTTTTATTAACTATAGATTTGGATGTATTAGATACTGACCTCTGTAAGCTCCTCCATATTGGCAGGTTTAATATCAACAATGTTGAAGCTCTGGTCGGTGATCTCTAGGTGCCACAGGTTGATGCGCAGGTCATCGGCAGAGAGGTAGGTCTCCTGGTCAGAGTTCAGGGATATGGAGTTTATGTGATACGTGTGGGCGTTCGCGAATATTCTCCTGTGGACAAAAGAAGATACATTGTGGTCAGCTCTATAATCAGAAAAAGGCTAAAGAAGTCAGGATTTTGGGACTATAGCAAATTGTAGAAGACAATATCATCAGTATAAAAATGTGTATTTTTATTGCTCTAGAACCAAGGCACCAATCTTATTGGTCGGACTAAACATAAGCTTTTCGATGCGCAGGGCACGGCGCGCTGCTGTCGTGGTACGAGATTTACTACTGTCACGGGGTCCCAGCGCTAACAAAGGAAATTTAGTTCAAATAAATGTCACTAGATGGCTCGACATGCATCGACTTGTTATTGAATCGCGTGTAAAATTTACATTTTCTAGAATTGATCATAAAAATTGTATGATCTTTTTAGGGTTTCGTACCCAAAGGGTGAGAGAGATACAGCCTGGTGACAGACGGACAGATAGACAGACAGACGGATCGCGGAGTCTTAGTAATAGGGTCCCGTTTTTACCCTTTGGGTACGGAACCCTAAAACAAACATCTTAATCAGATGAAAAACGCTAGTTACGTCGACCCGGTTTTTTTGTACTGCTTAGCCATTTTAGTCAACTTTTCAGACCAGCCAAACAGATTGGGGATTAGGTACTGTAGATGTATGAAAGATTTGTTGTCTATCAAACTCTTCAAGCAAGTCTTTTCTCTCATTTTTTCGAAATCGAATCTAACCAACCCACAATATCCCACAGCTGAGAAAAGCCTCCTCTCCCTTTACATTTTTTTTTACATCATTCTATACTCCATTTGAGATAACATTAGACATATAAATAATCCCATTTTAAAGCCCGTTCAACCGATTTTGACTTCTATTGCGTTAGTGATATGACAAATGCAGCTGTAGTAAATAGTTTTGGTAACAGGTTTATGCTTGTTATGCTATCCTTATATATACGGGATAGAACTCAAAATCGGTTGAACGGACTGTAAAAAAGGTTGTAGAAATTTCTAATGTTATTTCAAATGGAGTATAGGTAAGGAAGACCAATCATAATAACAATCGTTATACTGTTTAATACACTCATTTGCAGTAACTTCCCTAAAGGTGAGAAGGTTATTCCAAACCACAAGTACGTCAGAATGAAATCACATTCAGTTCTATCTCGTAATAAGTTTAAAGATCATCAAACATACATACTAATGATTGATTTGTGCGATTAGCACATACCGAGAATACTGCCTATAATTATATAATCACGATTATCATTGGATTTGTGTTTTCTTGAGAGAATGTAAAAACAGTAGTACAAATCTAGTTTAGGAAGGTGAAGGGACTAGCTAAACCCAATTGCAAAACTGGATGATCTTTTTCTTCTTTTTGTGTGAGGATGTGGTCACCTCTGGTGTTAGTTAATTAAGCCGCCTCTGGGACACAGGTCAATTGGGTGATATAAATCTTAACTAATTTTATAAAGAGATAGTCTGAATTTTGCGAGTTTGTTTGTTGTGTACCATTGGAACCACAACACCTATTTATTAAAATCTTTCACCATTTGAAAGGTACATTATTTCAGATGATTATCTATATATATAAAAGAGAAAGTATGTATGTATGTTCCTTATAGACTCCGAAACGGCTAGACCGATTTTAATGAAAATTTCACAAAATCTTGAAATTGACCCAGACGATAAACCTGTAAAGTTTGGTGGCGATCGGAGAATTTTTATTTTTTTAACGCGGGCGAATCCGCGGGCAGAAGCTAGTAGGCTATAAATTATTATGACCCAAGCAAAGCCAGGGCGGGATACTAATTAATAAATAATAGACTTATTTCGGGTCATACAAACGTTTTATGGACACTGTTCTGAATTGATAAAAGCCATTGGGTGTCTTAATTGAATATTTTGCCTAATTTCATCGAAGCAATGGATGAGGTCTCCAATCAATCTGCCTAGCCTTTTCCCAACTATATTGGGGTCGGCATCCAGTCTTACCGGATTCACCTGAGTACCAGTGTTTTACATGGAGCGACTGCCTATCTGACCTCCACAACCCAGTAACTGGGTAACACGATACCCCTTGGCAAGACTAGTATCAGATCTCAAGCTACTGACTACTCGTAACGTCTGTCAAAGATCTTCAAATGACAACCGGGACCAACGTGCTTTCCGAGGCACGGAGGAAACTCGGTGGGTTGAAATGGGTGACCATCAACAGACCGACCTCGTCAAGCGTTGCTTAACCTTGATGATCGTCCCGTGCGGCTGTTATTATTTAGCCACGAGCTCAATAGATGAACAATATGATAGAACTAGCGTACCTAGAAAGGCACCTATTCACTTTCATATATTTTAAGGGTTGACAGGCTATAGGGGGCTAGTAGGGAACAACCAAAGCTGCCAGTCCTCACAATAAAGTTATGAGGAAAAACAATGAGATGATATTGAAAGCACGTCAAGCAATTTTGAGCAATATTGTTAAGCCTTAAAACCTTAAATCCACGGTTTGAGCCTTTCCCTATAATAACAAACCAGCTACCGTTAACCCCCTTTTCCCCACAGATAACCTTCGCTATATGAAAACGGATGTCAAGATAAAAGGTATATTAAAAACGTTTCATAATCCTATGGCTGCGCTCAAGTGTTAAGGTAAATATGTCTGAATATATAATTAAATTAGATCGTCGATGCTTATCGTATGTAATGTAAACACTGGGTACCGATATTGAGGCTCTCGATTTTTGCAATATGTTGTTGATAACAGTGTTTTGAACAAAGTTGAAGTTTTTAGTAGATGGATTCTGTATCTGAATGGGGAATGGTCAATGCCATTCCAGAAACAAGTCTAAAATGTCTCATATCCCTGTTTTCCCACCATGCGCTTGAAACCGGAACCCAGCTTGCCGGTAGATTCAGGTTTGGTGGTAGTATTTCCACGCGCGTATGGCAACTGAGTCAGCCTTCCTCGCGCGTGTCTATACTGGTACACACTCACCTAGGCGACGCCTCCACCATGAGCTCGGCGGGCCGCACAGTGGGCACCCGCAGCTGAGTGATCCGCGCCGGGTCACGTGGCCGGCCGCCTTCCTCGCGCGTGTCTATACTGGTACACACTCACCTAGGCGACGCCTCCACCATGAGCTCGGCGGGCCGCACAGTGGGCACCCGCAGCTGAGTGATCCGCGCCGGGTCACGTGGCCGGCCGCCTTCCTCGCGCGTGTCTATACTGGTACACACTCACCTAGGCGACGCCTCCACCATGAGCTCGGCGGGCCGCACAGTGGGCACCCGCAGCTGAGTGATCCGCGCCGGGTCACGTGGCCGGCCGCCTTCCTCGCGCGTGTCTATACTGGTACACACTCACCTAGGCGACGCCTCCACCATGAGCTCGGCGGGCCGCACAGTGGGCACCCGCAGCTGAGTGATCCGCGCCGGGTCACGTGGCCGGCCGCCTTCCTCGCGCGTATTGTAGCCCGTCACACGCTTGTCTCGTTCGGACACCTGGAAATGTTGTGAGATTAGTTTAGTTATGCGTAGTCTCTGTCGTTGTTTGGTAATCTTTGGGATCTAGAACAAAAGTATGAAATATTAGAAGTTAGTCATAATCATTCCTGATTTCAGTAGGCCCAGATAACTCTCTGATCCCACTGAAGTTGAACTTCAAATGGCTGGTAACTTTTGTAAACTTAGATACTGGAGAAGAAAGGAGTACTTTGGGCTTATATGAACATACTGCGATCACCATATCAATGACCAAGAACAGTCATCATCATCATATCAGCCGAAAGACGTCCACTGAACATAGGCCTCCCCCAAGCGTCGCCACATTGATCGGTCCCGTGCGTCTCGCATCCAGTGGATCCCCGCAACCAAGAACAGTGCTTGTAGCAAAATCCTTCACAAAATATTTTTATTTTAGTTTTAAAGCCTGTATTCAGCATTAGACTTTTATATGCTGCAGTGATTAATCAGGGATACCCAAAGTGGTCGATATCGACCCCTCGGTTTCCCAGGGGTTGACATAAACGAAGACTGATTTTGGGTGTCGGCGGTCTAAAAATCAACCCCTATTAATTAACACAAATTCTTATTTGAAACTTTCAAGATACTGTTTAAGTTGTGTTACGTGTACAAACTTGTTACAAGAATGACTAAAATAATAGTTTGGAAATCCCTGGTTTATATCAGAATAGCTGTCATTTTAACATCATTGCCCATCATTATGTCGTAGCCTACGGACGTAAAACAGGTAAATAAGAGCCATAAAATCTATCCTATAAATGTCTTCATAAACAATGCATGCTGGACACATTAGATTCGTATCCAATGACGTCACATGACGCTCGTCAATTACGATCAATGGCACATGATCATAAATAGGTTGGGAGATCATAATATGCAGAGGTATGTTAGCGTCCAATTACGTGGGCATGTTTCAGAGGCCATGTCAGTATTTAGTATGGGGAACGAGATAATTAGTTGTGCATTTACTGCCAGTGTCCTTAAATTGGTCATTGATTATTACATTTTACTAGCTGACCCGGCAAACTTTGTTTTGCCATAAAAACACCAAACATTAATTTACCCTACACTACTCTACCTACCCTACCCTACCTACCCTACCCTACCTACCCTACCCTACCTACCCTACCCTACCTACCCTACCCTACCTACCCTACCCTACCCTACCCTACCTACCCTACCCTACCTACCCTACTCTACCTACCCTACATACCCTACCCTACATAAGAACCTTCTCCTAACAATAACAAACACAACAAAAAAAGAATAAGCGAAATCGGTTCATGCGTTCTGGAGTTATAGCGTCAGGAAGGAAAACCCGACATATTTTTATATAGTAGATATCACTGTCCCTCGCCCAGGGATGATGGTGGTTTTGTTATCGAATTTTTCGACTCACACTGGCAACAACCTCTTCCTCAACCTCTACTATCATCATTAATGCCATGGCCTTAGTTTAAATTTTGCAGCAATCTGCAAGATGTTCATAGTCTACATGGGAATCGAACCCAGTATAACAATTCACGCGATCGATCGCACAACCAAACACGCCATAAATATTTTCTCCAAAAGTCCAAACCACCACAGAGAGATAAAGATGAGAGAGTGATGTCGGCAAAATAAAAGAGAACTGTTCAATTCATCGATTCGTGTAATAATGCCCAAAATTAGCGTGAGCAGTTACAAATATAAGGTTTGGCGAGCTGAACACTACAGCTCATACTGTCCTGCTGGTGTGCAAAGGCCTTCTTAAAATTCCTTGCAATCTTAAAATACTAAGTAATAAAAAACTTAAAACTAAAAAATAGAAATAATAAAAAAGCTCGAATACATACAAGACTAACCTTCCACAATTTGATGGTCTTGTCATTGGTGGAAAGCAGGAAGTGTGCCTGGTTCTTCCGCTTCAGCCACCGGATCTTGTTGATTTTCTCTTCAATCTCCAAGGACTTGAGGTAATCGAACTCTGGCTCGTGTGATTGGAATGTTGAGTACACATTGTACTCGCCCTTCTTCGGTACACATTGCTTCGAGGCTGGGTCCCTCTGGAAAAGAAACGGTCTATTTTTAGGCACAGACTTTGGTAATATTGTTTGCAGTCGATCAACGCCTGTTCTTAACCCTTGACGGAAAAAGAGCGATGTTATAAGTTTAACGTGTGTTGCTGTGTATCTGTGTGTCTGTCTGAGGCACCATAGCGGCTAAACGGATGAACCGATTTTGATTTAGTTTTTTTTGTTTGAAAGGTGACTTTGTGGGAGTGTTCTTAGCTATGTTTGAATAAAATCGGTTTAGGCGTTCAAAAGTTATTCGTATTTTGCTCTTTGAATCTGGATTTTTTCGCAAGATATCGTGTCATTATTACGTGTTTCGATAGATTGTCGATTGTAGCGTGTCTGCTACTAGGTATATTATAAGTAGTTTAAAAAGCATTAAATTAAAATTGGGGGTTTATTAAATTTGTAATTTTATCTTGTAGCGTAACGACATTTCGAAGTTGTGTTCTTCGTCTTTTCGAGACGATGGCGATTTAACCCTTATAAAGTTTGGACCCAGTAGGTGGCCATCATCAGTGGGATTCATCATGTCTGGAGGAAGGCGAAGTTCAGGTGGCACTTGGAGCACTCTAACAAGTGGGTCATGCTCTAGACAGGGGCAACGCACTCGCATTATGTATAAGGCGGGTCTGTAAACCCCATTAAGCCAAGTTGTATGTGAAGTGTTAATAAATGAATGGAGAAATGCAAGCGTGATCAGGCATCTTTTGGGTAACGTTTCATGAACAAACGAAATCTACAGCTTTTTTTACCAGGCGAGATCGAGGTCAAGAGCGGGCCCATTCATCAAGTAAAATACAGATTTCGCAGAGCAATCGCCCTGGGGCCCTGCACGAATTTTTACATTTCTAAGTATGGTCCTATCTTAGATAAAGTACCTATAGATTTAGCCATAAAACGAGCGTGATTGATAGAGCGAGATCGCTAGTTGGCAGCCCCATGTAATTAATAAGGACAAAAGATTATTTTTTGTCTTTAACACCATGGCCGATAACTGTTGTTTGTCAAACTCTAATGTTATGGCAGGTTTGACAAACAATCTCGATTTTGTTTGATTTTCTGTGATTTCGTGGTATTATGTGTATATTGAGACAAGGAATTGGGTTATTTATAGATAATAAGTGTCAGTGCGATGGTGGGTTGTAGTGTTCTTGTTGTAACAGCAGAAATAACTATTGCTGTTTCATGTGCGGCCACGCCATTGCTACATCTATAGGTACTTTATCTAAGGGTCCTATGTATGGGTTATTAGGCGATAAAAACAAGTAGTTGCTACAAGTACACTGTCGTTAAGGCAAGATATTTTGGCTGCATCCACAGAATGTTGTGACGTGACAACTGTGACACCCACAAGACAGAATCGTATGACTCATAGGGCGACTTCGGATCAGGTGTTAGTTGACGTCGAGTTAACGTCATATTAACGTCATAACTGACGTGATCGTATCGAAACCAATGTCGCATTGATTCGACTTTGGCGTCTCGTACGCCTAGACTATAATTATGTTTGAAAATCTTCCGGCGTATGTTGGAAGAAATACTTCTTCCAACATACGCCGAGAGTCCAAGACCCCATATGATTATTTTCACTAAGTTCGAGAGTGATATAAGTTACTAAGGCCCAGTTTTGTGATATGTATTTAACTCAACCAATGGTTAAGGACCAATTTCACCAATAAAACTAATCGCGATTAGTTCAACTAAACTCAGTTTATGCAAATACAGCGTTCTGATTGGTTGAGGCCGCTGAGAAACTACCAATCAGAACGCTGTATTTGCATAAACTGAGTTTAGTTGAACTAATCGCGATTAGATTCATCGCTGAAATCAGCCCTAAATATGCTATCCATTGGATTCAAATTACACTAAAATGCTTATTTTTTCATCAGTTTTTAGTCTCACAACTGGTCAAATAATTTGGAGAGTTAATTATTTGACAATTTGCTAGACTTAAAATTGATGAATATGAACATGATGAACCATTGGTATGCTATTTAACCATTGGTTGAGTTAACTAAGGATCAAATAACTGGGCTTTAGCTTTTACTTTGTCTTTCATTGTTCCTATGATTGCCACAAATTTCAAAAATGTCCGATCGAGATAGAGCCCTCTAAGCACTCTAAGCCAAAGCACGAGCTTAGTAAAGAATAATTATCAATTTCGACGTAAAACCATGTAGATTACACGGTAGATTCTTAAGACCATGTTAATTCTAGCCGACCTTGTAAGAATTTGTAAAACATGTAAAAATTAATTGTATCAGGCACGTTCAAGGAAGGATTAATAAAAATAAGTGAAACAAACCTGAAATATAACAACCCTGCCTCCCTTGTCCCCCGTAGCGAGCAGTTCCCCGTCATGGTTGAACTCCACGCAGGAGATCAGGTCAGCTTCCGTGACATCGTCTTCCAAGGTGCCCTTCACCTGGCTGAAACACCATGTCGTCTCGCCACCATTGCCTGGAAAATTTAACTTTTAAATAAGAAAAGGCCGAAGTGCGATAAAAGGGGTTACGCAGTCATCGATTTGGTATTTTCACTCGTTTAAAAAGCTTGGTTCTTTATGCATTGTTAGTGTTATTAGTCCGTAGGGTGTAACTCCAAAATCTCTAATACAAAATATATTATCGGCTATTATATCCCAAGGGAGTAAATTTATCAGTTTCTCATTCCAAAAATTAAACAACGTTTTACTGTCCGAGTAACTCCGAACGATTCAAAATTTGACGGGCAACACAAGAGTAGCTCAAAGTATTACTGTCTGAGTAACTCCGAACGATTCAGAATTTGACGGGCAACACAAGAATGGCTCAAAGTATTACTGTCCGAGTAACTCCAAACGATTCAAAATTTGAGTGGCAACGCAAGAGTAGCTAATATAATGATGAACTTTTGCATATGATTGGCTGTCGTTTTCAACAAATCACGGACAGAATCGTCTTTGAAATCTATCAGCTAATTTAGTTTAGGTCTCGCAGTACCCCCACTGCTAGATATCGCATACAAATTAAGCGTATCAGTGAGAAACTGCCGGTCGATTCTGTAGACATCTCACCGTGATGCTAATGACTTAAGTGAAGTGAGCTCGCATAGAGCTGTCATTCAAACCGATGATGCCAGGTATTGACAGCTCGCTTCGATCCCACTTCAACTAAGACACCACGGTGAGATTATACAGGATAGCTTCTACTGAAGGCCCGTGACTGTCCTTACTATGCCTTTGATAAATAAAACTTGCACCCAATAATACGATTAATGGCGTCTCGTCTTTGCGGCACGGCGATTCTATGCTTTGTGGCCTTTCTGAAACTGGATGTCAGACTCTCCTCATGCGTTTTATTTATTTCATCTGCATTAATTATCTAGATAATTTGCCAATTGGATATTCATCATCACCATTTTAATATTCCCACTGCTCGGACACAGGCCTCCTTTCTGTGAGAGGGAATGGGCCGTTGTACACCACGCGGGCCCAGTGCGGGTTGGTGGATGTCACACGTCTTCGAATTTTTGGTTCTAGGACATGTCATGCATGTAAGTAAATAATTACTTGGATATTATTTACTTGGAATGACATTATCCAATTTTTTATACCCCATGGCTAACATCAAGCGCTGCGCTGCGCAGCCGACGCACAATGCGGCGCGTCGACTGCTAGCACCTCTTGAAAAACGACCTATGCCCAAAGATGTTGGTGAAGAACTGATGATTTTTGTTTGATATTTTTATGCCATAGACCAGGGCAAAAAAAAGTAGGCGACCTACCTAAATCGTCGTCTATGCAATTTGCAATGCTTTTTGAAATAACGCCTCATTTCGTTTGGGCAGTGTTTTTTTTATGTTTTATATATATCGCTTGTCGTTGTAGGGAGTCAGACAGTTGATAGGACTGAATGGAAGGAGAACCTGTCGCGCCGACCACAAGTAACATGGGTAAAGGGATGATGACGAAAATTCGTTTGTCGTTTTATTCGGAGACGACTAACTGAATATGATGCTTTGCAGAGACTAGCTAAGAACCTCGAAAAAAAATTGTTTTTTTTAAGGACATTTCTTAGAGTGATGTGAACTTCCAGTATCAAAATACAACAGTCAAATCCTAGCCATTTACGGCATTAAAACATAATTTATTCATTTGGCCTTGTTTTAAATACCAAAAAAAAATGCTATAAAGATAGTCTAAACCAGTTTTAGTATTAAAGCAACACACAAAACATCAGATTATAAAATTACTAGTCTATTACGCAATTTAGTCCACTTCAAACATTTAAGCGACTAGGTGACAACACCATATAGTGGCAGATTTTAAGACGCAAATTATTTCATTGACACTTAAAATCTACACATTGTATGCTTCCCAAAAGTCGGACTAACATAATATCATCATTTATTGTAACAGTATTTAATTCATCATCATCAGCCTATTAATGTTCCCACTGCTGGGACACAGGCCTCCTCTCTGTGAGAGGGAATGGACCGTAATCCACCACGCGGGCCCAGCGCGGGTTGGTGGAAGTTACATGTCTTCGAATTTGTGGTTCTAGGACATGCCGTTTTCCTCACGACACAGGCTTCTGACTACCCGCAACGACTGTCAAAGATCTTCAAATGATAGACAAGACAACGGCTTAACGTGCTTGCCGAGGCAAGGAGGAAACTCGCTATTTAAAGATGGATACCAATCCACGGACCGACTCCGACAAGCGTTGGAACCAATGTTTACAAATAAAATGTTGATTCTTATTCTTATCATGCCTGTATGCTCCGAAGAGAGAATTAATAAATAAAAAACCGGCCAAGTGAGAGTCGGACACGCGCACCGAGGGTTCCATACAAACCTCAGCTTAAAGGTATTATAGACCTGAGTATTTGATATGAATTACAATTTAATACCTCTACGCGTTCATGAGGAAAGGGGCAGTAAGTTTAATATTAAAAATATTTTACTATATGATGTAGGTAACTAAAATTTTACGGTTTTCGCAATTTTTCCTTTATCTGTGCGTGCGACGTTGCTTCGTACCAAATTACAAGATTCTGAGTTTACGGGAAGTACCCTGTAGGTTTTGATACCCTTGAGAGTGTCGAAAATTTGTGAAAATTTGCGGCATAAACGGCTGTATCTTTTGATTGCGTTGGCTTAGAAGTTTGATTTTTTCACAGCTTTAAGGGACAGTAGACCTGATATAAATTTCAGCTTGATACCTCCACGCGTTTCTGAGAAAAAGGGTCTTGACAGACAGACGGACGGGCGGACAACAAAGTGATCCTATAAGGGTTCCGTTTTTTCCTTTCGAGGTACGGAACCCTAAAAACACCAACATTTCGTCAGTTATGTTTCAAATCACATCTAATACAAGCGAGCCTATTGCCAGATAGGACTAAAATGCTGAAAACTATTTAGATAGCAACATAACTTTGTCTGTGTACCTAATATTTGGGTCAACTAAACTTTTTGTATGGTTTCTCAGCGACACAGTATTGTAGCTATGCGACACAGCGCCGATAGAAATCAATAATTCCAATTTTCGTCATAAATTGAATTTCAATTGCTTCAGAGAAATCACGATATTAATCTACCTACGTGTATTTCAAAGGATTGTTGTGTTGCCCTAGCTAAATATTCATTAGCGTCATCATTTCAGCTGAAAAACATCCACTGTTGAAAATAGGCCTCCCACAGACGTGGCCACATTGACCGATCCCGTGCGTCTCATCTAAATATTATTAAGAGGTAAAATAATAGTTTTTTTTTTGTAAAAGGTTTGTGGGAAGTAGAAGGGTGTACAAAATCAGGTTGAAAACGCAACACTTTCAATGTCTAAGAAAAATTAAAAAATTAAAACGCCCACCCTTCTCTACTTCCTATTGTTTTAGCCGGAAAGAAGTGACGCAACAAATTCTCCAGCAACACAACTGCATGGTTAAAAAAATTCAAACAAAGATAACACGAAAAATAAGTTAGTCAACACACATTAATAAAAAGAAAGAAATGTTAGTAAACAACGAGCAATAATAAAGTCGTAAATGCAATGTATTATACAAAAGATATACAAACGTTATGTCAAGATAGCGAGCGAAAGAATTATCATTCAATTGTTATCAATAGTTTAGTAAAGTTATTAAAAAAATACTCAATTATTATCAATAATAAACTAAACTACGTTATCTTAAAATTAAAGAATGAAGTAATTTTATTGTTCTCTCAATGGTCTTTCGTACGATAAAAATCCGTAAGCATAAATTCGGGCGGTAAAGTTACCTGCATAATAATTTTTTTATGAATAATCGAACACGGATTCTTTTTTTAAATCTACCGTTCGATTTAGAGCATAGTCAGTTTTTTTTTAATGTATAGCTTGGGAATAATATGTTACGATGAATTGACTTCTCTCCCACTTAGGGTACAAAAATATCTGGCGCCGGAAATTTACACGTGAACGGCAATGAAACGATTGAAAATTGACCCATTTATCAAATGTACGTACAATCACAAGTTGTGTTCCAGTGCACCCGACACGAATGATGTCTCCAATTGGCGAAATTATCCTGAATCCTAATCCGATGATTGGAATACCACGGTACTTCCTTCTTTTTCAACATCTCTACACTAACTTATAATAGAAAACAGTAAATAACCACGCATTTTACTAATTAACAAAAAAAACGTCAAACAGTACAGTTCTGTGACATGTCCTGACCGTAAATGGTGGAAAACTTTGAATTTGGAACCTGTTTTTTGAACGTGGAACAGTAATGCTATACTTGTGAATGGGGACAATGGTTTGGTAACATTACACCTTTCTTTTGAGCCTTTGTAGGGTGGGTTTAGACAATGGGCCCACAAGGCTTGACGCGTAACAATTAGAGGAAGCACCTTGTAAATGTGCAGTACGTAATTGAGAGATATAAATAGCGATGCGATGATAATTAGTACTGGCAGTTGCGTGTCTGTCGTGAAGATAGTTCTTGTATTGAAATACTGGGAAAAACTGCCGATTATTTTTTGCTGTAGGACGTAAATTACATTCTTGAACCTGTTATTGTGCATTTTCGCATTTTAGCTTTGTAATCATCATGTCAGGCTGTAAAGTCTTGCAAAACAAGTGCTTCGTCTATCCATAAACGTGTCTATAGAACTATTATTATTTTATTCTGGAAGGTTTTCTTTATTCAACCTCGTTTTACCTCCAGCCAGCTAAAAGCCAGCTCTGACCCTAATTTGAATTCATATCTAATACAAAAAGGGTGCCTAAATAAACACTTAACCCTCAAAAACCAACGTCACCCCGATAACTGACGAAGTTGGTGACGCAAATGGCTGCCGAAATTATCGACTGTCTGCCTCGATTTATAGACGGACTAATGATATACGTACCTACAGACGAAACTTTCGTCGCTATATTTCGTCGCGAGACGGGTTAAAGTAGACTCTTCGATACCTTATGGCTAAGTTGGTTTAGTGCCTAACATTGAAGAGCTTAGAGAAAATTTTCACAAATATAAGTTGCCAGGCCCCAGGTGGAGTTTTAGTGGGTTAAAGTCTCACATAACTGCACTATCTTCCCGCGGTAGTGCAGTATGCATGAGCATTTCTCAACGCAAAAAAAAGGCCCCTAAAATTAGAATGTTGACTTGTCTAAAATTAATATTCAATGTCTACAACCCTTGTACTTACTAAGTAGTTCTCTAGATGGGGATGTGGTAGCCTACTAGGGGATCAACAGAAACTGAAAATGCTTGTACTTGGAAAAACAACAATCGCCACTCGTGGATTATTAAAAAAAGTCTGGTATAGGGTGATTTAACTGGAGATAAGAATTCAAGAAGGGTTTGTAAACAAATCTCTCGACACCGAAACTTAAAGCCATACAAGAACAGACTATCAATTTCTTCATCAAAGATTCCATGAAGCCATACAAAATCGAGTATCCATGTCTTGATAGAAATGGTTTTCAAATCAAGATACGGTCGGGTCAACAGTAAGGTCAAGGTCATTGGAGTGTCAGCCAGTTATCAGTGTGTCAACAGAACCAAGTTTGTTTATGTAGTGATATCTTGATGCGCGTCAGTCTTACTTGTCACAACCTTGGATGGGCAGGTGACTAGAATATTACAATGAGGATAAAAGGGTGATCAGGTTGAAAGTTAGGATATACTAGAGAAACATTTGATGTTACTTTCCTTTGTTTCCAAGTTTTTTTATTGAAACTTAACTTTTTATTCAAAAGAAAATAATTAAAAAAAAAATATTCCAGTTAAAAATATGGCCACAAAAAATTATGAATCAAATAATACTGTAATCATGGTATTTTTCTAAGTATTTGAATATCAATTTTACTAGTTTCATATAAGACCTTATCTTGTTGTCTATAGATAAAATTCTGTTTGTAATAGAATAGGTAGCTTGCTCATATACCTTTGTGTCGTAATAGAATAGTCTTTTTATTAGAGAATCAATATTATCTAGGTGTTACTACCATTGTTAGCTTCTCTTTAGCAGTACCTATCAATAATTTGATTTAATTTTATAGAAACAGCTTTGTAAGCCTAAATCAAGCAATTAGGGATCGAAAAATTTGAAGAAATTAAAGTTAGACAAATGATCCAGATCTCTGGCACAACTAGGGACACATTAGTAAACTGTGATTGGTGGAGCTAGTTGTCTAATATGAATTTTATTTTTTAATGTTACCTGGCAACGTGGTCACAGAGCCTGCCTAATATACAGAGGTCTAGACTTGAGCTTGTGTCGGCAAAAGACAATGGTAATTTCTATTGTGTCTTCTAATTATCGCTTGACAGGATATGTACAGAATGCTCTGGTATTACAGATAATCATTATCCTGTAATAGCATTACCATATCAGTCACTAAGATGAACTAAGATTGAATCTTATTCATCCCATGTTTAATGCATGTAATTTTCTCAGATTATTCGTATTAGGGATGTTTACTGAAAATTTTGTCAATTAATAAAAAATACTGGACTCGTATTTTTTCTAACATAAATTGAAATATCGTGTGATGTCACGCCGTTAGTACCCTTTATACTGACTGCCGTCACAAGCCCCCACTCCTGAACTTTGATGCGCTTTATCTTTATATTTTTTATTGATTTGGTAAAGCTAATAATATAAATGTCCAATATTATTTGATAATCTCACTGACAGACTAATTAGAATTATCATTTTTCTACCAAGGAAACATCCCTATTCTCATATACTTCTTTTTAGGGTTCCGTACCCAAAGGGTAAAAACGGGACCCTATTACTAAGACTTCGCGATCCGTCTGTCTGTCTGTCTGTCCGTCTGTCTCCAGGCTGTATCTCATGAACCGTGATAGCTAGACAGTTGACATTTTCACAGATGATGTATTTCTGTTGCCGCTATAACAACAAATACTAAAAACAGTATAAAGTAAATATTAAAGGGGGGCTCCCATACAATAAACGTGATATTTTTGCCGTTTTTTGCTCGATATTAATAACGGCAACAGGTAGACGCTTGAAATATTCACAGAATGTTTAGTTGTATATTTACTTCAAAAAATAATAATTAATAAATTAAAATAAAATAAATTAAGGGGGGCTCCCATACAACAAACGTGATTTTTATGCAGTGTTTTGCGATAATGGTACGGAACCCTTCGTGTGCGAGTCCGACTCGCACTTGGCCGTTTTTTTATATACATCTTTATTTGCTATCATGTTATACTCACTTCTATTCAAGCCATAACATTTCACACAACCAATCAATCATAAATGAAAAATCTGTGCTCTAGTATTTATTTTTTATTTTTTTTAGGCTCGCATTTGACCACTATCTCGCCTGATAGTAAGCGATGATGTGGTCGACGGTGAAGCACACTTGCCTAGAAGTAACCTGTTCACTCTTGCCTTAAAGACCCTGAGGTTGTAGCTATCAGGAAAGAAAGAATCTAGATCTGCTAATACCTTTGTCTTTCAACCTACTTTACAAGATGTCAAACAAGGCTAGGTTTTACTTAACATTCTGTATTCATACTGTTCCTACCATACTTGGTGGGTTGCCAAATTAGCTCAGGTGTTAGAGCAATACTTCATTTTACTGGTGTCATTTTAAGTGGCGTATAATTCTTTGTGATGTATTAATTTATGGAAGGATCTTTTTATTTTCATCTGTTTTTAAAGAATCTTCTGAGAATTATTTATTTATTTAATTCAAGAAATGATGTGTCTGGAAAGATATGGGGGATGGCTTTACAAAGCAGTGGGATACAAGATAAACTACAACAGTCACTGCTTAGATCATGTTTTTTTTTATTTGTGATGGGTTTGCGCCCTTGATTGCTTTTTGATACTTTTATTTTGGTTCTGAGTTTCTGATCAATGTTTCTGTATTTGTTTGAAAATAATAACACCCATAAATTATTTAAAAGTTGAAAGAATATTATCCTAGAGAGCCGCATACTCGGTTAATTGGTGATACTAACAGACTATAATGTAACTCATAATTTACCTTGATAGCTAACTACAGAATACTACAGATAAAAATACACATGGTATCATTATCATTGAAAATGTACGCAATAATAATTTATGACAAATTTTTATTGATTGAACATGTATTTTTTAGGCAATAAATGTTTATTCAATTAAATTCTCAACTTTTCAGATTTTGTACATTTCAGGTTTCTAGCTTATCAACTTTCATACAATGAGTAGTAGAAGTACTTTCTAAGGAAAAGAACTAAATATAAATTCAAAATTCTTCTCGATCAAATGGAACTAGTAGGCAACTAAACACTAAAATGTAATCTAGGTACAGAACAAGGATTGCTCACATATACCTCATTTATACTTTTCACCATGACACATCATATAATTATGACTCTTTATTAGTTCATATTATAATGATTCACTAATTTATCAAGTACCTGCATAACTAGAATTTATAATTGATAGTACTTACATTATACTCAATGATATATGAGGATATTAGAGGCAGTTTGAAAGTGGCACCAGTGACAGAAAAGTTGAAGTACAGATGGAGTGAAAGGAAAGCCAAAGCAATACGGATGAATTGTGTGAGGAGTGACATGAAAGTAACAGTTACCATCTCACTACGCGGATTGAACTCTTTTAACATCACATACCTTTGCTAAAACATTTTCCCATTCATATTTTACCATAACCAGCAAAAATTCAAACCCAGTACCAGTGGTACCAACATTTAAACAATTTTCTTTATGCAAAACAAGTTTTTATTCAACACAACTGGCCTTAATCAGTCTCTTGTTTATGGCAGATCACCTATTTAATTGATTCCAGTCACATAAATACATACATGAGCATCAATTAAAGCAATTTAATTGACTATGGAACCTTTACACAATTCCTTATTAAACAGGAAGGACCTTTATTGAGAGTAATTAAAAACTATTTAATTGTTTTTATTTGTTATCCAAGATTGCAAGGTGCATCTTGTTGGTTGTATAATAACAAGAGGTTTTATTAGCAAACATTTTAGGTAGATTGGAAATAATAAATGCGCAATAATATTGGAGCATATACTCAAGGACCCACAAAGATCCACTGGATCCTGCCCTCTTTTGAAAACTCTCTCTGTCACTCAGTGTGGTGTAAGAGAACTCAACATTGAATTAAGCTCACCTTTGGACAAGAACTCTATTATCAAACTGTATTGAATATTGTTATAGTGTACAATAAATAATTAAGAGCCCAAAAAGACAATCTTCCAAACTAACCTGCACTAATGATTTTCCTCTATATTTTTATTCATATTTTTGCTCCAAAGATAAACCTAGAACTAGGTGCAATATCTCAATAATCTCACATCACATCATCATCAGCCTATTAATGTTCCCACTGCTGGGACACAGGCCTCCTCTCTGTGAGAGGGAATGGGCCGTAATCCACCACGCGGGCCCAGTGCGGTTTGGTGGATGTCAATAATCTCTAGTCTGTTAAAATAAAAAGGCTAAATGAGCAGATAGTAATATAAAAAAATCACTTTTTTAGGAAAAACTAAAATTACCTTTTCCAGTGAACTATGAGTACATAAATAATCACAGTAGGTAGATGCAATTCCAACTATTTTACAGAAAGTAATTTGTATTCATAGCCTATCTTTTTTATGTAAATTATCTGTACCAACATTGTGTGAAGGTACAATTATTGACTTATCTGAACATTTTGTCTATTTTCCCTGTCTGTGTTGACAAAGTAGGAGGAAACTGATACCACAATACCATAAAGGTATATTGTAACCTTTGTGATACAGTGAACTCTTTAGAATATTGTGTCCATGGATAAAATCTCTTTTGTATTTTCTTTATTGATATTGCTTGACAATAATAACATTCTATTGCTAATGAAAAGCAGTTTACTAAAGAAAGATGAAACTGTATTAATTTATTTCATTATCAAGTTAAGGTACAGGTACCAAAATAAGTAAAAATGTACCTGGAAAAGATTACCTCAAGTAAACTTGAGGGTGGCCATAAATAGCAGTGGGTCAGTAGGTACAGGCTAAATAACAATAATAAAAAGGTTTGCATACCAAATAATAGATATGATATTAGAAACATTGCACTATGAAATGGAAATCATCATCTTGTTTATTTTTCTTTTATTCCATGTTGATGATTCCTCATTCTTAATTCAAATTTTCTTCTCAAGAATATTTTTTTTTGCGATTAAACACTTATCAATTTTGAAAAAAAACTGCCAAAAAAATCATAACAATATTCTTCTATGGTACACTTTTATCCTAGACACTACTAATTGCAGGTAAGTATCCTTATTAGTGCTTACATATCAAGGAAAAGAGGTCAAGAACTATGGTCATAACGAGGAAAGTTTTGATATTACTATATAAAATGGTTTATGCAGTGAAGACATTATTTTATAGATCTTGATAGTCATACAACTTGATAGCCTTGAACATATAGTTCTAGCCAAACTTCTTGGCCGCCCTGAAGTTGGCTACAATGGCTGCGCAGTAGTCAATCTCATACAATAATAGCAAATTTTCCTGCCTTACGCATTGGAAAGCCAATTTCAGGCCGGCCCAGAAGTTTGGCGAACACTATGCATAACTAGATATTTTGTTTAAGAATTGTCTATGACTTGCTTGGAGATTTTTTTTGTATAAATGGGCGGAAGCCGTTCCTAAAATATGATCACATCTTTCAATAACACCCTGTATAGGACAGTCATACAACTTGATATAATGCCTTGAACATACATCATTTGATATAATGAGTGGTTGGAAAAAGCAGTTTCTGAGCACGGGAGCGAAGCCGCAGGGAACAGCTAGTCTATACTAATATTATTAAGAGGTAAAGTTTGTGCGGTAGTAGGGAGTAATCTCTAGATCTACTGAACCAACTTAGAAACAATTTGGCATGGAGATAGTTTGAGACCCTGGGAAGGACATGGGATAGTTTTTATTCCCTTGGGATGATAAAACACTTTTTACACGGGAGAAAGCCATGAGCAGAAGCTAGTTAGACATAAAGTGGATGAAAAAAGTTGTTTTCTGATGTATTAAAAATGGTTTATCCAGTGGCTAAATTATTACATAAGTCTTGACAGCCTGTGATCATGTTTTAAACATACATCAGAGATAGACTGATTGAAAAAACTACTTTGTTAGGATAGGAGGTATAGCACATAAACACATGAAAAAAAGCAACTCAGCAGTGGAGAAAGATGGGCTATATGATCACTAGTCTTTTAAATAAGTTGGACAGTTATATTCTTGGACATTAACATTAGTAGCCTTTCACATAATTTGCTAACATAAGGATCTATCTTGTTCAAGACTTAGGTAATCCTTGCTTAAAGAATCAGGACAAATATGGCAGGTATTACTATAGAAATTACTATAAAAACACTGAATAAATGAAACATACTGGGAGCGGAAGGGAATAAATTTAGATACCTCATTACACCAGTCTGCATGGTGAATTATGGCCCACAGAGTCCCACTACATGGCCTGTATCCCAGCAGTATGAACATTGTATGCGGAATATCCTTGATTAATAGGCAATCAACTTCTCTTGAAACTTAAGATGTATTATATCTTAATCAAATAGAAAATTCTGCTATATTGCTTCCAATACAACACTACATAAATCTTCAATCAGTTCCTGATTTCCCATAAAAGACAACTAGAAAATTTATAATTGACCTCCTTAAAGAATATAATAGTTCAGCCAGTAAATCTATTGATTAAGCCTTTTCCAACTTTAGATGACAACAAGTATTTATAGTCTGTGATGTTTATGACCAATAAAACTGATGTGAGAATGACCTAAATAAGTGTTGAAGAGAAACTTCATGTTCTTTGCCTGTTATTTTCTGCTGAGTAATAAATAAAATTAAGAAGATCTTATATTCATAATTAGGTGCTTTGTTATGCTCCTAAGATACTAAGGTTATCTGTCTCTGATGATTAAGCACAAAATTTCCAGTTTGTAGGTTATTTTTTCATATTTTGTTATTAATTTTGTCTGTGTTCAGATGTAAAGTTAGATTTTACTGCATATTAATCATTTACTAAGAAATGGTTATCTTCTGGATGTGTATCACTACAAGAAACGTTAATATCTCCATCTCTCTCCCACACAACAGTTTAAACGCAATTTAGAGAGGGACATCAGCTGTCTTGATAAATTTAAATAATGTTCCCATGATATTTAGAGGGTAGAATATTCAAAAATTAACACTGTTAAGTATAACAGTGTTAAGTTACGATTGTATAGCCACAAATAATTAAACAACAAGCAAATTGTTGATAAGATTTACACTGATTAGAGGGCTGCCAAAATTTACAAAATACGTAAGTTACAAAAAAACGCTTACCTGAATTTAACTTCATTGAGATAACGTATTTTCTTGATTAGGAATGAGCCCCTGGCCGTTTAACAACGTCTCTAGATACTGTTCCAAAGAAATTATGCTACGTTTTCGCTAAATACACAACCGCAACGAAATACAATCATATGTTCTCGCAAACTTTCCTGCTAGCCCGCATTTTTATGTAACAATGACGTTAATAGCCGAAAACAGACGCCGAAAGACCGTTGCGAGAACTTCCTCACATCTACAACTCTAGCAATAGTGAATTCAGAGAGCAAAAGGTTAAAACTATCGGCGTAAGTAATGATAACCAAACATTAATCCAAACAAGCTATCGTCACAGGATGTAAACACTAAATACTAAAAACCAAACTAATGACAATAACATTGCATTTACCGTCGGAGTTCGAACGATAAAACATCTTCGACTTATTGCGATTCCCAAATCCGATTTCGCCCTTGACTAGCGGGCGCAAAAAGTCACCACTTACCGGCCATGACAAAGCCCAGCACAAAAACTTTAAGAAGTTCGATAGTTTTAGTACACAATCACTTGAGTGTTTTCCTAAAACATCACACAGATTTGCCGATTAAAACGGATTAGAATCATTTCAACATTACATCGGTAAAAAGTAATGGCGCTGAGAAATACATACAAATAATTACTGCAGAATTTAGTGTTGCCATACTAACATTCACTAAATCTACTAAGACTACTAACAACTCACTCGTGCAAATAACTAGCAAATCCCCGCGTCGCGACTCGCGCGTCGTCACGATTGTATTTGTGAAAATTGTGAATTGTGTTAATCTCAAGTTAAGTTAAGACGGGCTGATGTCCGCAACTCCATATCTAAAGCGCGTTTTTTGCGTACTGTGTTAATCTCAAGCAAACATAACAACTTTGACGTCATCATTTGTAACATACACGCACAAATTCATGAATTAATTTCGATATTTCCTGTCTTTTTAAGTTTTACATTTACTTTTACATTTATAAGTTTATTAAACTTTAACATAATTTAGATTTAAAATGAAAAATTGCTTATTATAATGCCGGTACTATTCATTTTTTCAAACATTTAGTATTTTGTAAAACGTTTGATTTTTGACGTCTAAAACTCACCATGTTGCAATACCTCCGTTTTAAAAATTCAACGATGGAGCATAGAAACATAAGTGTCAACGAGAGTGTGTGGTGGAGAGAGAAAAGATGCTATCAAAATTGCGATAAGATAATTTAATATTCATTCAGCGATAAGTAATATCTAAAGGAAAATAAAAATAACATAAACATAACATAATACGTCGGTTTTCGACGATGGGATGGGATGTTCGTTGTTCGAAAATAAAACATTTATCATCATTAAAGTCTTTTTGTCAACGACTTTTTCGATATTTAATATAAAGGCATTAAATTTCAATCCATGACTTTGACTTTTACTTTTTCTTAGCATATAACTATTAAGATGGTAGAATTTTATCAACGTAGCAACACCATGACTCTAAACGTCAAAATGGACGTTATGAGAAAAAGACAGTCACGGAAAAGCGCGCATTTCATTTGTCTACTGTGCTGCCACCTAGTAAGTAATATTAGAACTACATCCTGTTTGACCGACAAGGTTATTCATGATTTGGTCAAACAACAAAGCATTTAATTTAGAAAGCGACTAAATATGTTTTTAACTAATAAAACTGTCCCGTTTATCTGTACCATATATCGCGTCTACAATAACCACAATATTATGTTTATGTTAGATGATCACAATCATTTTATTTATTAGACTGATTAGTGTTTCCGTTTTCCGGTAGAGCAATGTGTATTTCAAAATCTTGAAATAACGAACGTCGATTCGGTCGATTCTTCAACGTCAATCAATAATGACTTCTGTCTTCTAATTTTGTCAAGCTAGCGAGAACACTTTTAGAATTTTAGAAACATTCTGGAAACACGGGAATAATTTGTAATATCGGACAGAGCAAAAAAAATAGGAAATACTGCAAAATGTCTTCATTGATTGGCAAGACTAAACCATGTGGACCAGACGAAGTGAGAAAGTGCAAGGAACCGAAGAAGACAAAAGTTGAAAGACCACCGGATTGCATAGAACCCCAACCACCCGAATATAAGGAAAAAGTGTTGTTCGCCGAGGTAAGATAACTAAGTATTATGGAATACAATTTAGGTAAGTAACTAAGTACCTACAATAGAGAGAAAGAGGTCAGACGAAGGTTATTGCGAAAGAGTGGGTAGCTTGCCCTGCTGAGCGCTTGGTACCTATTGTTAGATATCTGACTGTAGATCACAGAACTTATTTACCTGTAGATACATGTTAGTCGTATTGGGTGTCTCGAGCCTGACTCTCTTGCCAAATCTCAACATAAGCAGTTACTTCTGCTGAAGTGCACAAACTAAAGTAGGTACTTATTTAATTTTGTAGCTTGCGGCAAGTACCTACACCTTACGTTTACCTAGTGTGCTGTTCTGGTATTTTAGACAGCCTTTGAATAGAATAGTACAGAAATATATTTATTCGACACAGGCACAACACAACAGCAACAAACATAGAGTAAAAAAAAGAAGTTGCAAAGACAAATTGCGCTGAACGTGGCCAAACCGAAAGGGTCTGTGGTCTTTTTTCTTGCCGATACTCTCCTCTGGCTTGCCTGCTGCCAACTAATAACTATGATAGCTAGCAAGTCACCAAACTAGCAGTGTCATTACAAAACAGTCTCTGTTTGTGTCCTCGAATTAAATTGATATGACGCTTGGCCAAGAATATGTAGAACACGGGCTCCAGTTCAAAGGTACATTTTTGGTACAAGCAAGGAACCTTTTTTTACGCGTTCTGGAGTTTATTTTAACAAAAAAGTAGATTCCGACAACCTTTAGTTTGATTACACAAATCATAAACGGCAGCTGCAAAAATGTAGGTACACCTTTTGCTTTGTCTGGCAACCATTTTTTTTTAAATGGAATCTGACAGGTGCAGAGGTGAACAATCGGACTTACGCGCGCCAGACTTAAAATGGCGGCAGAATAGGAAACTACATAAAGTATTTGTACCGGTTTCGCTTTTTCATTGAAAGCAGCGCTACAACGAACAGCAAAGATAATTATATCAAGGGAGTTTTCGCCATCTACCGGATATGTCGAAGCCTTTTTTCAACATTGCAGTCATGCATCTAACCGCAGCTTTAATTATTATATTGTCAATGTTGAATAATCAATATAAACAGGTCTTCATAGTTTTTTATTGAGCTGATGACGCTTCCATCGGAAAAAGAACAAAATGATGTACTTATTTTGTATCATAGGAAACGTATAATTGGTCGTTTCTACGTGCAAGCTTGTGTTCTGTTGTTTGTATCTACTTTAAAGTCTCTTGGAATGAGAGTAGATGGCGCTCCTTGTTGTACAATTTCGTTACATACATAAATCAACTATGACTACATCGTCATCATTTTGCAAATAGTCCTATCCTTACTGCTGGCCCAAGAAGAAGCTACTTTGTAAAGGGTAAGATAGATATTCTTTATTAAGTGTTTAGCTGGGAACACTAGGATACCTAGCTAAAACCTGTTGAACACCATTCAAAGGAAAATGTTTTCTGAAGAATTTATTGCGCCACTTCCCAGCTAAATACTAGGAAGTGATGTCGGGCGGATTTTATGGGGGACTGTCTTAATATCTTGATCTAGCTAGACGTTCAAAAATTGCTGATTTTCAGCCTAATTTGAATAAATAGCTTGATTTTGGAGCAGTGGCGGCCCAGTGGTATCGGCCGTGACTTACAAGTCGCGGGTCGTGGGTTCGAGCCCAGGCAGGCGCTTTACTTTGTGTAAATTATTTCATCACCACTGCTCTCAAAACGGTGAAGGAAAACATCGTGAGGAAACCGGCATGTCCTAGAACCAAAAATTCGAAGACATGTGACATCCACCAACCCGCACTGGGTCTGCGTGGTGGATAACGGCCCATTCTCTCTCACAGAGAGGAGGCCTGTGTCCCAGCATAATGTGTTTTAACATCCCAAGGCAAAATTATACCGGGATTAGAAGTAGCCTATGTGCTATTCCAGACTATAATCTATCTCTGTGGCAAGTTGCATCCAGATCCGTTCAGGCGTTCTGACGTGATTAACAAACATACATATATATAATATTAGTAAGATAATCAGCCTACAGGTATAAATAATATTCTCACTTCTGGGACGTGGGCCTTACCTTGACGTGTCAAAACTATCATGGTTCCACTATGTGAGAGAGAGAGAGAGACGGAGTTATACAGGACGAACAGTCGGAATCATGATTGTTTTAACATGTCAGAGCTCGGCCCCAGGTCTCAACTCTGTCTCAGTGAGAGAAGATGGACGAAGTGGTGATGGACATTGAAACTCAACATAATGTCATCAGATAAAGATTGCAACACTTACCATTTTTATTACCGTGGTCGAATATGATGCTTAACTTCTGTAGGCTGTTTTGCCTGGCTTCGGCGAATAACCGCCTCTTGTTCTTCGGTGACGGCTGTGTTGCTAACGGTGACACTACCATCGTGGTGGCCGCCATATTGTCAAAGCACCATGACCCGTAAAATCTGGGGACAAATGGAGAAAGGTGTGTTTAATTGCTGTGGTACCTATTTATCATCTGCTTTAGAACTTATTTGTTGCCTTGCTTCGAATTTTGGTATTTTAAATATTCGTGGAGATCCAGATTACAATCAAATGAACAAAAGGTGTAGCTAGAACCTAGAACTGCGCACTAGATTTAGATTTGTGATATTTTCCTACCCATTATAATGGGGGTTGGCGTAGTACGTTTTTCTTCAATAGGCGTCACAGGCTGCTACAGAGTTCACTTCCGTCCTAACAATATCATCTTCTTTCTTTACTAACTTCTTACCAGTCTATGTTGTTTGCTTCTGGCCTTTAAATAAGGTATCTTATTTCAGACGTATAACTTTCGAGTTCAGTTTGTCGCAAGTAGCTTATAATTTTCCCTTTATCATGTCTATTCTCAATCAATAATTGAAGCTCATCATTCCCATTGCTATTTCTGGATCTGATGATTTGAGTCTAATTAGAGAATCGAGTACAATGTCATTGATATAATTGTCTTGTACATTCAATGACCTTCCAAAACTCAACTTTATCATTACTGTTCTTAGCAATTGATGAAAGCAAGACCGAACTGGATAAAATTACGTCAATGCAGTTTAAAACTGGATTACTTTGTACGTTAGACTTGGGTATTTTGAGATGTTTTTTTTTTACACGTAAGTAGTTTTTGTAACTGTGGAGGAGCTCGTGGCTAAATAATAACAGCCGCACTAGTCGATCTTCAAGGTAAAGTAACGCTTGACGAGGTCGGTCCGTGGATGGGTGACCATTTCACCACTCCGTGCCTCGGAAAGCACATTAAGCCATTGGTCCCGGCTGTCATTTCAAGATCTTTGACAGTCGTTACGAGTAGTCAGAAGCTTGAGATCTGACACCAGTCTTGCCAAGGGGTTCCGGGTTACAAAGTTACTGGGTTGTGGAGGTCAGATAGGCAGTCACTCCATGTAAAACACTGGTACTCAGCTGAATCCGGTAAGACTGGAAGCCGACCCCAATATTGTTGGGAAAAGGCTAGGCAGATTGATAGTTTCTGTAACTGTGTTTAAGGCCTCCCATTGGGTGAACCGATGACCTGCAGCCGTATTGCGTAAGTGCGCAAAGAAGTTAAACTCTATCCAACCGACCAAATCGACCAATCACATGCGAGATGAATGACGCGATGTTTTTGTATGATTGGCCGATTTGGTCGGTTGGATAGTTTAACTTATTTGCGCACTTACGCAATAAGGCTGCTGGTTAAGGTTGCGGGAATCTGCTGGATGCGAGATGCACAGGACCGGTTGATGTGGCGTCACGTATGCCTTGAATGACGCGATGTTTTTGTATGATTGGCCGATTTGGTCGGTTGGATAGAGTTTAACTTCTTTGCGCACTTACGCAATAAGGCTGCTGGTTAAGGTTGCGGGAATCCGCTGGATGCGAGACGCACGGGACCGGTTGATGTGGCGACACGTAGGCCTATTTTCAGCAGTAAACGTCTTTCGGCTGAAATGATGATGATGAAGTAGTTGTCATCATCATTTCCGACTAACCTTGTAGATCAAATAGCAGTGTAACTCTTCTTGAACTACAAAATTACTAGTTAATAGCTCTCATTGGACCGAGCCCTTAGCTAAAAGAAGTCTTCTGCTGGACTTCCACTCTTCGTAATTTTCCTCAGCTATTCTTATTCAAATGTTATCATTAAAATCAATTATATTTCATTATTAATTATATTTATTAGAACTGAAAATTCTCCTACATGTTTGCCAGCTTATTCATGGAAAATTTTCAGCAAACATAAAATACAAATGTGTGAAAATATATTTTATGTAAACGATTATCCGTACGATAATGTGAAGCCCAAACAGCTGAAGCATGGAATAATATTTTGCTAAAGTTTAATACTACTGCAAACATTTCGTGATGCCTTCATTAAGTGTGGTTATTCCATGTTTATATATGCTTTTATGAAAGAGAACTTTTAAATCGGTTCTGCGAAAAATTGCAAATACAATTTAACAAATTACAACACTAGCCTAGTGACAAAGTAAAAGAGATAGTAAAAAAGTACAATCAAATATTGTGCTGAGCGTGATTATACCGAAAGGGTTCCATTTAACAGATCAAAATTTTAATAGTTTTAACTTTTCAGTTTAGTGGCGAATTTTCCGTGGGTAGTTAGATATACATTAACAAGAACTAACAGCATTTACTTCAGTGTATTTAAAGACATTATAATATTAAAATTTATAAAAACACAAGCCATTGTTTCGTGTGAAAACAATGACCTTTATTCGTCAGAAAATAACGTTAAGAAAGATCTGAGAGTGCTGATACTTCGGAATGCCAGTCTTCTCAAACAAGTCAAAAGAAACGAAATTGAAAAGAACCTTCTGGCGAACAAAGATTTGATGGGAAATTTAATATCAAAAGAAACAAAAAAGTATTATGTGTACCTAAGCATATTGTTGATGATACTGATGATGCTATTATCTACATAGACGTATATAAACAACCAGCTAAGTACATATTATATAGATAAAAATTATTCCTCGTTTATCACTCTTTCTATTAGTGAAAACGCGTATCAAAACCTGTTGCTTGGTTTAGAAGAAATGGAGAAACAGACGAGAGTCAGTTAGCGACTTATTGATCAAAAGTAGAACACGTTATAACAATACATGAGGTGCAAATGACAAAGACAAATTCGAAAGATTCCTTCCGGAAAATCTCACCCACCTCATTGGTAACGACGCCATGTCCTAAGAAGCACCGTCACTATGAAATTCCTGTCCACTATAGCAATTTAGCTTAAGACAACCACTAAAGAAATTATGCGTACTCAAAAAGGCGACAAACGTGTTCAACCATTACACGGATGACAGGTTTTGGCACTAGACTTGACTAGACTTAGGTACTACAAGAAAATTGGCGTGCATAGAATATTATTAATAGGTATCATTGGTATCTTATGAATTCTAAGTGCACAATATCTATTACCCTGTGACAGATGTTTGGAAGGATTAACATACCAATTTTAAAAGCATACGTGTTCACGTGGACTTCCAGTGTGTCCTTGTATTGGACAAAAGGGAGTCTTGTAAAGGTTAATATGACGTATCGAAATTTATCATGGTTCCACTGTGAGAGTGTAACGGAACTATACTGGACTAAGATCACTATTCCCTTTTTCACAGCGGCATCATGATGGCGTTGAAACGAGTACGGCCCCATTTCCTGGATGTGAGTTGGATTTGGCTGATACACAACTGTAATCACAGCCATGTCTACACCATTCAATTCTAAACGAAATGACACACTCATAAGAAAGTCACCACGTCCATAAAGATCTATAATAGTAACTGACATCTGGGAGTGGCACCAGACGTAGTATACTATTATTTACAAATACAATGTCGTATCTACTACCAGACATGCAATACGGAAATAAACGTAACTCGATCAGCTGATGTTAATTCATCAGTTGTTTGTTTACATCTAAACTACTATTAGTTGGATGATTTCCCAATGGTATTGTAACCACATAACATAATATCACGCCTATACCTGACAGAGTTGAACCCAGAACCTAAAGCACACCAACATTTCGCCAGTTATGTTTCATCATCATATCAGCCGAAAGACGTCGACTGCTGGACATAGGCCTCCCCAAAGTGTCGCCACATTGATCGGTCCCGTGCGTCTCGCATCCAGCGGATCACCGCAACCTTCATCATCCGGTCCACCAGGTGGAAGGCCTTCCAACGCAACGTCTTCCATTTCGCGGTCGCCACTCCAGAACCTTTCTGCTCCATCGGCATCAGTTATGTTTAAATCCCTTGTATTAGGGGGCGAGGCTATGGCCACTAACCGGGCACAAACTCCAGTCTCCGAGCTGCTACTGCGAAATTCCAGATGTAAAATCCAATAACACTGCCAGACCCGGGAATCGAACCCGGCAGCCCTATTGCGTAATAAGTTCGGCAAGGCAAAGAGTATGAAATATCGATCAATCACATAGACGAAAATCCACATCGCGTCTTTCATATCGCATGTGATTCATGTTCTTCATTATGTGTGGCTGCAGGACCTCATGTTCGCAGTAGCGCTTGTGACCGCTACAGACCAACGAGGCAGAATTGTAACCAATGCATTATTATTGGCTTCGAACGCAACTAACAAGCGGTTTGCGGTATTTTTGGAATATTGCAACTGCCAACTGGATAGATATTTCGATATTGTTTTACGTGACTAAAAGCTAATCTGATACGCTGCAACTTCTAATTTGAAACATGAAGGAAATTAAGCTCGAAAACACTTATTTGTCGAAAAAAAAAACATAGGGAGACGAACCGTGGATTTTGAGTTGGTAAAAATAGGTTCCCCTTCGCATTGAACATCAGAAAGAAAAGAATGAATACTAAGCATTTTTAAACAGCAATATGGAATCCTAATTATACATTCGCACTGAGTATACCAAAAGTGTTACCATCCAGCATTTTCTGTGCGTCAAAAACCCAGCGCTGGTTATCTCCCGAAAGATACGATCAATTCCATACGAACGGTGTAGTTCTGTTTGTCCACAAAATTGGGGCAAGAAGAAATGTGTCAAACGACTTATGAAATTCAGAGAGAAAATAATCATTAGGCCAAGATTAAGATGTTGACACTGTAAACACGCTAACCAGAACAAGGTTAACAGACAACATGATTATTATCAAACGAAAGCACACAACGGATTTTTGGCCCAAATTCAAGGAAAGTAGGCTTTTGTGAATAAAGTGACTAATTCCCACGTGCGGCTTTCAGAGAATCGTTCTGAATTGGAGAATTTTGTACGATTGCATGTATCATCTCGCCCCAGTACTGCAGTAATTAATGGGGGCAACTGCATTGATTCTTCGGATGAATTAATCGACGATTCTATGAATATGATCGCCTGGTACTTCGGACTAAACTTGGGTGACACACTTGGCTGTAATGCCGATCCCAAGCATGCATACATACAAATTGATTTGGAGATGTTCGGTTTTGGAAGCCCCTTGGGATATTGCGACCAATGCCTATAAAGTAGGCATGTGTTTCTGTGAAAATTGTGGCGTCCCGTCGACACTACATCTCGGCCCCATTATTTTAGGTTGTTTTGTTGGTATATATGGTTACGATAGACATGGTACATGGTCAGGAATCTTAGTATGTTTGGCCACTTATTGACTGACTGCCGCCCACGGCTCCTCCCGCGTTAGGTCTTCTATTATAAGTTTCACGCTTTTTGCCCATTGGGGTAGGCAAAAACTGCAGAGCGCCACCTGCTAAAATCCTTATATACTTGTTTTGCTTCATTTATGTTAATTCATCTAGTCATACACGCACGCCGGTTATGAATACTGCGCACAAACAGCCTAATTGCGTAAGTGAATTCGGTAAGGCGAAGGATATGAGCCCATTAATCACGTGCAAGATGAAAGACGCGTTGTGGATTTCCGTCTATGTGATTGGTCGATTGACAAATCCTTCGCTTACGCAATTAGGCTGCTGGCCTTTATGATGAACATCACTAAGATGTATTTCTTTCTATAACTTCTATTTTTGTAAAGTAGGCTGTGTTATTCTGGTGTACAAACTATATTGTTTACTGTATAGTTTTATCAAAATCCGTTCAGTATTTTTTGCGTGAGAGTAACAAATATCCATCCTCACCTGTCAAATGTAGACTACAAAACATCCTAAATGTCAGCCCAAGCGAACTTACCTATGGCAAAAAAAACTAAGGTTTGACGTCAATATAAACCGGTCTAGGTTATTTTTGGATCTAAACAACAAATTTAAACAGCGCAATAACTTATTTTTTTAGTGCGATGACGTATTTTAAATTCGCAATGGTCTACTGTTAATCCATCGAAGATGTCGGTCAAGCCTTATTTAAATTATGGAACTTTTAGAGAACTTACTGATTGAGCGATACAATTTTAATTGCGTCGGTTGGCGATATCGGTCGGATAACATAAAAAAAAAAAAAATTGCAAACCAATTGAATTATATCGCATTGCGTCCATGTAAACGAATTGGTGCTCAAAGAGAAACTCCTAATTCGATGTCTATGTCAGCTTTTGGCTTATTTTTTCTACTTAATCCATGCATGATTTTATTTATGTTTTGTGTTATTCTTTATCGTTATCCAAATCATCACAATTGGAAATCGTTAGAATCATTATATTATTCAGAATCAGAACTCTTATTTGCCAATTATGTATTCAGATAAGTTGGATATCTTGTAACAGTCCTAATATGTTTTACCTAACGGCATGAAACATTGTTCAGTTTTTTATATGAATTACTTAAAAAATCTTCCTTGTCAGCATGTTAAAGCAGTTAATAACTAATCACACACTCACGCACACACATCGTTTCACAATAATTTTCCTGGTTTACGAAATTATGACGCGCCATTTTCCTGCAATCTGTGGGATGTCGTTGACTTGTCTACGCCGGTTATTTTGGTCTCAAATAACTGCTCTGAATTAATCTTGACTGAACGTTGATATGAAGTTCATTGAATAGTATTGTAGACTGAAGGATTTTTAATTAATAGCATAAGCTTATTAGCCAGTCTTACACAGAGAGGACATATACCGAACTTGTAGTGGGAACCACAGATTATCTCCCTGTGGGGACCCAGGCTGCTAGTACACAGGCTTCTCCTCTATGTGAAAAAGAGAATGGGGTATGATATGATATATCAAAAGAAGAAGAATCTGTCTGTGGACCAGCCATAGACAAATTCTTAGACGTCACGTGACATGACATCAAAGGTCCTCCAAGGCCGAGACAAAAAATTGGGTTAATTAAAAAGATATTCATAAAATTATGATAAAAAGTTGCATAACTTCTACATAAAGAAGCAATGAGAAATGCGATCTATTACGAAATATGTTATGGCACGTGGCTTGCTCTAAATTATTTCTAACTCATGTTACCGACATAATCCATAATTCATGGATATGACAGACATACAGAAGACAGACGGTCTTATACAAAACCGCTTTGAAGCCGAACTCAACAAGATTAACCCTTTTACCCTTGTCCCCGAATATGTTTTTATGTGGTATCAATAATCGATAGTTTCATTTGCGAGTAGGTCCTCTAATCTGTATTTTATACTGGTAATTCTGAGATATACCTAATTCTAACAAGGGAGTGGCTTATCCCTTTACTAAACTGGTCTTCGAAAACGCTTATGAGAAAATTGACGATAGTTTAATTATACAGGCAAAATTACATAGAAATAGTTCAAAATATTCTGAATCAAGATTTCCAATAACCTAGCTATAGAAATACTTTAAGTCTGTTAAACTTGTACCTAAAGAAACCCCAACAAGAAAGCTGTTCGTGAACCTGAAATCCACAAAGAAATTAGAAAAAGTAGAAGCTGAAACACATTTGAAAAGGGCAAAGACTAAAGACCTCGTGGTGTAAACATTTACACTTGATTAATTTCGGGCTTGTCTTTACCACAAGACGTTGAAACTTTGTTAGCTAAGCGCTTAGAGGTAAGAATAATTCAACAATGTCAAACGCGGGTGGCGTTAAGGACGATGACAATTACTACGGTCCATTGATCGCTATTTTCGGCTAGGGTTGGCCAACAGTTTCGAGAAGATTCAAATATTTTATCAAACTGAAGAAAAAGACTGGGTTCTAATAACAAATAAAGTAACTGCTTGAAATCAGAAGAGTAATATGAAGCTTGTGTGTATCCTCATACATGGAGGAAGGCAAAATAAAACCGGTCATATGTACACGCTCGACGATTTTGACTTCATTATACAGCTGGCTAATTCCAGCTTAATCTGATGATGAAAACTGAGAGACGAGAGTAATAAACGGACCTGAAGGAAATATTTATATAATACGGAAAAAGAAATCAACCTTCAATATAAATGACAATAAAACTGCATTCACTCCACTCTCCGTTGAGTTTGCTCTACTTCAGAACAAATTAGATTTTATTAGATTTGTATGACTTATAGTCAAGGTATTTATAGTGCGAATGTTCTCTGGAACTAATTTAGAATTTATATAGTTCAACGTAATGAAGCACTGTTTGAGTTGAGACTCTGCACCTTCTGTTCTGTCCTCTGTGCCCTAAAACTTGCAACCAGGATGATCTATTCGCTGCCACTGACGCGGACGACGCCGTGGAAGTGGGTAAGTTTTGGGCAAAACAAATTTGAACGACTGCCTTGGCAGCGACAGGAAGAAGAACGTAATGAAAACTGAAGAACGCCCTCGGGCTAGGTGAAGGGACGATCTTTGCGGAGACAAAGATCCCTAAAGGATAGGAGACAGAGCTCCCGCAAGGATCATTTTTACCCCCATCAAGGTGACCGGTTGAGACTATAAAAGAGTATCAAGAATCGAGCCCAAAGACCAAACCATTCTAGAGACCAAATCTGTCAGTGGTTTGTATAAGATGATGATGAGGGGAACTCCTTGTAATTTTTTGCCATGGTGTCGAGTGGGATATCAAATGAAAGGAAAATATTAATAAGTACGATTAAAATATGCCCAAGCGATAGGAAAACAATTTTACTATATTTCTTCGTTTATACTAATGCGAGTATCTATTGACAAATATTTTTTAATCAAAATCAATCGTGGTTTTTCCGTAGTTGGGTTTTAATTTTTACTCCAAAAACTCTTAGACATTTGTTTTCTAATTATGATGTGGTCGACGGTGAAGCACGCTTGCCTAGAAGTAACCTATTCACTCATGACTTATAGACCCCAAGATTGTAGCAACATTTCAGGCCCTTTTGGATTGTCAAGGAGTCTGTCAGTCCAAAAGATGAAGGTTTACGAGAATATAATTGGTAGTTGCACATTCTAAAGCGTAGATGTCTATGGAGAAAAACGTGTAAGAAACTTCATGGACACTCAATTAAATCTGTAAATAAAACTGAATGTCACTTCAAATACAATCCAGCAGAACTGTAAACCCTAACATTTGAATTGCACATTGACCTGACCTGAATGCTTCATTTATGGATGTAATGACATACAGTGTACCGAATGTAATAACATGTCCGTGCCATTGTTTTATTACAATGAATAAACCCACGCGTTTCATTTTTATTTTTTTCTTTCTTTTTCGTACGAAGTTTCATGAATTTGTAATTGTCTTTGAATTTTAATGCAGTGTTTTAAGATTTTTTCTTGTTTGGTTCAGTGTTTTTTAATGTTTTCACGGTTGATGATTACTTTGTAACCTTTGACCTTTGCTTCTACGAGTACATATAAGGATTCTGACAACGAATCAGTCTATTTAGAATTTACCTTTGAGATTTTCACCTTTGTGAGCGGGTGAAATTGTTGACCCTAACCACAAATGGACATGGAAAATGTGGGTATAGGTACTACTGGTAAACCTCTGCCTAAACCTTTGTGAATTACGAGCGTGATGATATATTTATGTTTTTAATAATACTGCAGTATCAAAAGTGCAAGTGAGGCAAACGATTCGTTCTTCAATATATCTGCAACGAATTAGTTAGAATCAGTTTCAATTGTCCACAGCACAGATAATGAATATTATGCTATACCTTAGATAAAGTACCTATAGATTAAGCCTTAAAATGACCTTGATTGATAGAGCGAGATGGCTAATCGGCAGCTCCATGTAAATAATAAGGACAAAAGATTATTTTTTGTCTTTGTCACCGTGGCCGGTTTCCGTTGTTTGTCAAACTCTAATACAATGTCAGGTTTGACAAACAAACTCGGTTTTGTTTGAATTTCTATGATTTCGTGGTATTATGTGTTAATTGAGACAAGGAATTTGGGTTATTTATAGATAATATGTGTCAGTGCGATGGTGGGTTGTAGTGTTCTTGTTCTTGTTGTAACACCAGAACTAACTATTGCTGTCTCATGTGCGGTCACGCCAGTGCTTAATCTATAGGAACTTTATCTAAGTACAGTACCCTCTGCTTATTTTGCGGATAACAGAAATATTAATTTAGCTATAATAACAAGTTACTGCTCCATTGATATGACCTTGTGAAGTTAAGTGACATTAAGCGACTGAATAACATAAGTAAAAAGTCATAATTCGAGGTTTATCTCTCGACTATTTCCTCCTCCAATATTAGACCAATTTAGAAGATATTCCATAAACTGAAAAAGAAAGATATATATTGTGCCTCTATGTTTTCCTTTTTTCATTTACAGTTGTCAAAATTGCACACTAGGCATCTGTTGACAGCGCAATTTTGAGCATTTTTTGAGGGTTTTAGTGCTTCTAAAGAAAATGTATCATCAAAAAGAAAAACACAGGGGCATATTGTATATCTTTATCTTTCAGGTCATTGAATATCTTTTAAAATGGTCCAATATTGGAGGAGGAAATAGCCGAAAGCCAAACCTCGTATTATGACCTTTTACTTAGGAAATTCGAGGCAGTTATCCAAATTGACTGGCTCGTTTTCTAGTGGTAGCAAACGCTACTGCTGAGCATGATGTCCTGGATTCGATGCCCGGGTCGGGCAAAGAGTTGTTGGGGTTTTCCATCTGGAATTTCACAATATCATCCCGAAGTCCGGATGTGTATGCCCGGTTGTTGTCAATAGGCTCTTTTTTACATTAGACTTAACGTAACCATGAAATGTGGGAGTGCTATAGTAGGTAACAACTCTGCACTCTGCGCTGGAAGAAGAAGGCGTCGGGGAGGCGACCGCCTCGATGCCTAAAACGCCGAAACTGCCCCACCTGCTTATTACGCAGGCGGGACTCCGACGCCGCGGGTGATCAGATTGGGGACTCTGTCCGCCCACCAAGTGACTTCGGGAAAGATGGCAGCACAGTGATCACGTGCTGCCGTGCCCAGCTAGGCTCAGGGAAGGCGCTTCTTTCAGTCTCCCCAGATATGTGCCCTAACAGGCGTTGCGCAGAGGGGGGTTTCAGAGTGGTATTTTAAGAGGTGATGGAGCCCCTGGGTTGGTTTTAGTGAGGTAGAAATCCCACACTTCCTGGTCTTTTCCCCAAAAGTTCAGGTGCCTTTTGAAGTTATACACCAGTAAACAAAAAAAAGCAAAGGTGCAACTCTGCCTAAACCTTCGGGGTATATAGACGTGGTGAACAATAGTGGAATAAGGGCTTGTTCACACAGAACATCCGTATTTTCAGTATCATTTTAACGGATCCGTCGCTACTGAAGGTGATGTTCACACCGCATTTTAGGCCTTTCCACCAGAGATATGCTATGCGACGTTGCTATGGATGCGTTTGATATCCACCAATCATATTCATTGGTCCATGCTGCATAGCACATCTCTGGTGGAAAGGCACCCTTAAAGTACCGTTTTAACGGACCCTTCGCTACTAGGGGAATGTTCACACCACATTTAATGGCAAGCCCCGCGTGGCTTCGAGTCGATAAAACGGATCAGTATTTCAATACTGTTGTGTGTGTGTGTGTGTGAACTCGCTCATACAACTACTACGCCATTGCCGAATAAAAACGTATACGATAAAGCGGACAGCTGTATAGGCATTATTATTTTGTCCGATCGGTATTTTCAAGTGGATCTGGCATTCTGTCATGGGTGTGAAGTCGCTCATACAACTATATACGTCAGTGCCGAATAAAAACGTATACGAGGCCTGTAAAACGGTTCCCTGTGTGAACAAGCACTAACATAACAATTTCATTCCACAAATTTTCACCTTCTTTTGTTTTTCGATTGGTTACAGGATTCGCCTGATCCCGTAGTCCAAGAACGGGCAAAATGTTTATATGGTACGTTTTTATTTTTAAAGATTTGTCATCCACGTTTCACGAAAATCATTTAGGTATCATCGTTGTATGTAATTTGTGTCTTAGCAAAAGCTTTATAATTTGGGACACCCATTTTTAGGGTTCCGTACCCAAAGGGTAAAAACGGGACCCTATTACTGAGACTCCGCGGTCCGTCTGTCTGTCTGTCACCAGGCTGTATCTCATGAACCGCGATAGCTAGATAGTTGAAATTTTCACAGATGATGTATTTCTCTTGCCGCTATAACAACAAATACTAAAAACAGAATAAAATTAATATTTAAGTGGAGCTCCCATACAACAAACGTGATTTTTTTTTGCCGTTTTTGCGATAATGGTACGGAACCCTTCGTGCGCGAGTCCGACTCGCACTTGGCCGGTTTTTATATGTCGATTTGTATCCATGTCGCATGACTTTTTCCTAAGCACTTTTAGGTAAAACAAATATAGCATCATCTATCTAGATCATTCTAGACTCGCAACAAAACGGCGGCTTATGGTACATATCGGAGTATCGAGCGGCGGATTAGCGAGGGAGTATTCTACTATTTTAATAAGCTTTTATTTAACTTTATTTTATTTAATGATAGTAAGCGATGATGTGGAGGACGGTGAAGCACGCTTGCCTAGAAGTAACCTATTCACTCTCGACTTGAAGACCAAGACCCCTAACTTGCCTACAAAGCAAGTTAGTTATTTAGTATGTTTGGGCCTTGCAACTGAATTTTGAGAAAAAATATTTCTTTAGAATAAGACTACTTAATTTTTAACTGCAAAGAAATATAAGGCTTTTTTAATTTTATTTTATTATTCTTAACTACTCCAACCGATTGAGCTTACAATTTTGCATTCATCTCTGGTTTGGATGACAATCCAACTATACTTAATTAGGTACTATTACTAATATAATATTATAAAGAGGCAAGATTTTTTTGTTTGTTTGTTTGTTTGTACCGAATAGGCTCCGAAACTAATGGACCGATTTAAAAAAAATCTTTCACCAATAGAAAGCTACGTTATTCCTGAGTGACATAGGCTATTTTTTTATCCCGAAAACTGGTCCTGTGGGGTGGCCCACGAGAGTGAAGCCGCGTGGAACAGCTAGTAATATTATAAAGAGGAAAGATTTTTTTGTTTGTTTGTTTGTTTGTACCGAATAGGCTCCGAAACTAATCACATCACATCATCAGCCTATTAATGTTCCCACTGCTGGGACACAGGCCTCCTCTCTGTGAGAGGGAATGGGCCGTAATCCACCACGCGGGCCCAGTGCGGGTTGGTGGATGTCACATGTCTTCGAATTTTTGGTTCTAGGACATGCCGGTTTCCTCACGATGTTTTCCTTCACCGTTTTGAGAGCAGTGGTGATGAAATAATTTACACAAAGTAAAGCGCCTGCCTGGGCTCGAACCCACGACCTACAACTTGTAAGTCGCGGCCAATACCACTGGGCCACCACTGCTCTAATGGACCGATTTAAAAAAAATCTTTCACCAATAGAAAGCTACGTTATTCCTGAGTGACATAGGCTCTTTTTTTATCCCGAAAACTGGTCCTGTGGGGTGGTCCACGGGAGCGAAGCCGCGGGGAACAGCTAGTAATATATATAAAAGAGAAAGTATGTATGTATTTTCCTTATAGACAACGGCTGGACCGATTTAAAAAATTTTTTCACCGTTGGGAAGCTACACTATCTTCGGGTGACATAGGCCACTTTTTATCCCTGTATTCCCACGGCAACGAGAACTACGCGGGTGAAACCACGAGGCGTCCGCTAGTCTATATCTATACTAATCTATACATACAAATAAATAAAATTGAAGTGTCTGTATGTAATATCAAAATAACAACGTTTTATTGAATGCACGTGAAAGTATATACGGTACTAACAACAAATAAGCAATTTTTAAGATTTTTGTCTGTCTGTTTGTTCCGGGTAATCTAACGGCTGGACCGATTTTGACGGGACTTTCACTGGTAGATAGCTGATGTAATAACGAGTAACATACGTTTTTTACGTTTGATCACGAGAAAATTCATAGTTCCGGCGGGAAACTAAAAAAAAAAAATATTTTTTACGAGTTTGACGCGGACGAAACCGCGGGCTACAGCTAGTAATATTATAAAGAGCAAAGATTGTTTTGTTTGTTTGTACCGAATAGGCTCCAAAACTACTGGACCGATTTAAAAAATTCTTTCACCAATATAAAGCTACATTATTCCTGAGAGACATAGGCTATATTTTTTAATCCCGAAAACGGGTCCTGTGGGGTAACACACGACAGCGAAGCCGCGGGGAACGGCTAGTATTAAATAAAAGCTTGACTTAAATTAATAAATTTATTCTTCTTTCAGATTGCGCTGTAGAACCATTTTATACCAAATGGAAGGATTGTGAAAAAAGGGTGACCAGGAAGTTACTTTACACTGCAGAGACTTGCCACGACGAAACCATAGACTTAATGGAAGCTCTAGATAAATGTGTCGGTGACATTGCTTTTAACAGACTTCCGTAGAAGAGTTTGAAACGACGAAAGGAATCTTTTTGAGTTAATTATGCACTATACTGTGATTTTTTATTTCGTAGACTAAACTGACAGCTGCAAATGACCATTTTTTTTTTAAATGTTACAAGTGCAGAGAATAGTGTTGTAGGTAAGGCTCAATCATTAGTGATTCATCGAATCGATTTGACATGGCTCCTCAATTTAATTTTACTAATTGGTGTAAATAAATGTTTTATGAATATTTAAATATAACAGTATTCATACACATAGTACATAAACTGTTATTGTTTTAAATATGTAACCAACAATAAAATAAATGCGGCCGATAAAATGAAATCTGACATAAATAAGTAGAAACTAAATAAGGGCCGCTAGTTGCTTAACAAATGTATTTTTTTGCCGTGAAATAGTTACATTTTCGATCTACTTCGATTTTCGATTAACTTTCGACCACGCAGGACAGTCAGGCTACGACACTATTTTTATGTAACGATAAAGTGACAACACCGCAAATGTCAGTTTAGTCTACGAAATTAAAAACCAGAGTATAGCTGTTGCCCGCGACTTCGTTCGCGTGGAAATAAAAATAAAAACGTTGCCTATGTGCTGTTCCAGACTATATTCTATGTCGGTGCCAAGTTTCATCCAGATCGGTTCAGCTGTTACTTAAGCCTGTAACTTGAATAAAACTGTGTAAGTAGCTTGCATGCCATTGAACCAAAAATACTTCTGATTGGATAAGTTACTGTAGCATGCAAGTTACTTGCACACATTTATGCAAGTTATAGGCATGTTTATTGTTTGCCTTTATGCCAGTTACATCTATTGTCGCCTGAACTTATTATTGTTGTTTTTTTTTTATATAATAATGATTTATTATTATTGAGAAAATACACACTTGTTAATGGTTGGTTGGCTATTAGTATTTAATCAGCTAATTACCTAAAGCTAGGTATATTCTACCTACTTGTATTTTTACGACTTATAGTAGCACTAGTAGTACGAGATCCCACCGCTAAAATCTGCTAACTACATTTTTTGTGGATGTTTTTCATAAAACTTAGATTTTATGAAAGACTAGCTTCTGCCTGCGGTTTCGCCCGCGTGAATGTCGGCAGTTATCCCACGGGAACGGTATATTTTTGCGGGATAAAAAGTAGCCTATGTTCTATTCTAGACTATAATCTATCTATGTGCCAAATTTCATCCAGGTCCGTTCAGCCGTTCTGGCGTGATTGTGTAACAAACATACATCCATCCATCCAAACTTTCGCATTTATAATATTAGTAAAATTCTTAAGAGAAGAATACATTACAGCAGGGTTTCCGGGCATTATCTAGCAGCAATTAGTTTTTTATTTAAAATACACCTGCAGATTTTAGCGGTGGGATCTTAGGCTATAGTGTAGCTACTGCATTAACTTGTACAATTCGAAACATTTTAATAAACTGTATATTTTATATCAATATGAATCCTTTTTTAGTTTCTGAGAAAACGAATATCGCCTTGAGAAACAAATTTATATAACATTAAACAAACATTTATTGGTTAAAGTTTAGTCAATTAAATGCTTGGTTTCGCGAAAGGTTTCGGTACTTATTTATGAAGCAAGTTGTTACTTATGAATGTTTTTGGTATTTTTTTATAATTTAATACTTTATTTTATGTACAAAAACGTAGAGGCGGGCGGATTTGTATTATAGCAATAGTTATCGAATTATTGAGAAATACAAAATACTAGCTGTCGCCCGCGATTTCACCCACATGCGCTGTTACCACAATATACTATAATACTGAGCTCTGTCCGTCTGTTAGTCCGTTTCGTTTTCACATCTAAAATGCTGAATAGATTTTGATGATTGCACACGGACAGACTGAAGATGACGGATGACCTAGATTTCGACCTCAACCTCGGAGGACATCGGATCCTTTTCATCCTGGTAATAAGTATAATATAGTATATCTAGCTGACCCGGCAAACTTTGTTTTGCCATAAAAACACCAAACATTCATCTACCCTACCTACCCTACCCTAACAACCCTACACTACCTACCCTACCTACCCTACCTACCCTACCTACCCTACCCTACCTACCCTACCCTACCCTACCCTACCCTACCTACCCTACCTACCCTACCCTAACTACCTACCCTACCCTACCTACCCTACCCTACCCTACCCACTTAGGGGTATGAAAAATAGATGTTAGCCGATTCTCAGACCTACTCAATATGCTCACAAAATTTCATGAGAATCGGTCAAGCCGTTTCGGAGGAGTATGGCAACGAAAACTGTGACACGAGAATTTTATATATTAGATATCTCATATTTAATTTCGCATACGAAGGATAATGTGAAAAATTCGGTTCGAGCATTTTCCTGCTCCGCCCATTTACCCAAGAAAATAATAATATATGAATATGACTTAATAAAAATACAGCTCAACCATTACTTAACCTCAAATCGATCGTAAACTCCTTGGACTTTATGCATCACGTGACACCGAGCTATCGCACATAATCAACACGTCTTATAACCGGTACTAAAGCATTCCTTATTGATGGCACCGTTATCCTTGGGCGACTTCATTAGGGCGGAGTTAGGACAGTCAAGTAGTGTGTTTATAGCCTTATAAGAAGACTAGCTTTTCTGCGGTTTCGTTCTTGTGGCGTATGCCGCGTTAGCGTAGCCTCTGTCAGAGACTTTTTTTTTTTGTAATTGGGTCATAATTTCCAGAGATGACCCTTTTTACCCGACTGCGCGACGCAAAGGAGGGTAATGTGTTTTTATCTATGTATGTAGGTATGAATGTTTGTACCTATGTGGCGTTCTAGAGACCAAACGGGTAAGCTGGTGTTGCTATTCTCACGTCAATCGATTCGTCTTAACCTTGCGAGTGTCACTGACTATATTAAAATTGAATAAAGAAAAACAGCGGAGTGTGGGCGCCAAATTGTGGGGTCCCAATTTTTTTCTGCCATGCCTATCGTGTGGGGTATCAAAATTTCATTTATAATCGGGGTTTTAAGAGGCGATTTCAAAAATATATAACACTTACATGTTTAAATGTACCTAATTCGAAAAAAATAACTAAAAGTTATAAATAAAAAAGTTAATTCAAAAAATCAAAAACCCGTCTTTTTAGTTCCCTTTTCAAGCAGTCGGGTTTTTGATTTTTTGAATTTACTTTTTTAAATTAATATTCTTTTTTGGCAGATGCGACAGTAAAAAAGTGTATATGTAAACTCTTTAATTTTTGGACTGTACATAGCTACGTAGATATTACATTTGGCTCGCCCAGTCGGGATAAATTCATATTTTTTTTCGAAAATATTCGTCTTCTTATTCTTATTTAAGCAACATAACAACGATATTAAGTTTGAATTCAGTTACTATCCAGAGTCGATCCAATCAAACAATCAAATATAAGGATACAATATTTGAACGAAACAATATTACTTTGCCTACAATTTCAATATTCAATAACTCTACGTCGTAGGTACAAACTTTATTGTACTTATACATCATAATTTTATTGGAAAGACAGATTCTATAGCGCCATTTGAAAAGATACGTATTTACCGACTTCGGTAAAGAATGTGACGCTGAGCGACTTCATTTTTTTTTTTTGCGGTATAAGACGGTAGCTTTGATCCTATAGATAACGGAGCCTCAGGCAGACCTAACATGATAAACAACTACCCTCTTTTTTGATATAATACTTTGACGCTGTCAATATAGAAAATTGAAAAGTATTAAGGTAGTAGTGTCATGTGTGTTATAAGCCTATACCTACGTATTTTATTGTTAACTAGCTTTTGGCCGCGATTTCGTTCGCGTGGAAATAATAAAAAAGCAGCATATGTGCTATTCCAGTTCTACAGGGTGTCCCAGAAATCGACGTTAAGCCGTAAATGGGTGATAGACCAAGTTATAACAGTTCTCAGAAAAATACGAAAGAAAATCTATCTCATGTTTTTAAAAAATTATGTTCACTTTAAAAATTTACTAAAAAAATCAATCCCTGTAATGGTCCTTTAACTCCAATTGCTACAAATCCCATAATTTATAAATTTTTTTTATTATTATGTAATCTTGAATAATGCTTGTGTAGATTTTTGCCTAAAATTTAAAGCCAACTCCTCCTACTTAGAAGAAAATTAAACTTTTTCAAAACCAAATTATTCAAATTTACTGTTTCGCCCAACTTTAACTGACTGTACTGAAAAAAAAATGTACTACGCTAGTTTGGCAAGTAACATGAAAAATTGGCGCATTTAATAAGGATTCAAAAATGGTGTAACACTTGCTAGATTACGTTTTCAATAATTGGTCAAGTTTTTTTTTGTAAATAGTCTCAGTTTTTACACAAAATGTCCATACTTCCTTAAAATGACTTTAGCTTACCTAAAGCTTTGCTAAACTCCGTTTCTAGTTCGATAGAGACGGAGAGAGTCATTTTACGAAGTGTGAGCGAGATAAGAAATCGAAATTTTACGTAATTTAAGAGCAAAGTTATGATAGTGACTCAACCTTTTTACTTTAAGTCAGGACCAGTTTTCTCATCTTAGAAAAAAAAAACAAATTATCAGATTTAATTTTTTTTTATTACAATAAATGTTCAAACTGCCTTCCTTCGACGGCAATGCAAGCACGACATCTTCTTAAAAAAGATCTGGTTATTTTCCGGGCAAATCTTCCCCTATTTACAAAGACAACGGCTTCCGTTATTCTTTCCCGCAGCTCGGCTAAATTCTCTATTGTTTTTGAGTACACTTTCTCTTTTACCGCTCCCCAGTAAAAAAAATCTAAGGGATTTAAATCAGGCGAACGGGGTGGCCACAAGATTGTCCCACCGCGCCCTATCCACCTGAGCGGGTATTCTTCATCAAGATGTTCTCTTACTAAACGGGCATAATGCGCTGGGCAGCCATCTTGCTGGAACCACATTTCCCTGTAAACGTTCAGTGGCACGTCTTCTAATAAATCTGGTAAAGTACATTTTTTTTTTCAGTACAGTCAGTTAAAGTTGGGCGAAATAGTAAATTTGAATAATTTGGTTTTGAAAAAGTTTAATTTTCTTCCAAGTAGGAGGAGTTGGCTTTGAATTTTAGGCAAAAATCTACACAAGCATTATTCAAGATTACATAATAATAAAAAAATTAGATAAATTATGGGATTTGTAGCAATTGGAGTTAAAGAACCATTACAGAGATTGATTTTTTTAGTAAATTTTTAAAGTGACCATAAATTTTTAAAAACATGAGATTAGATTTTTTTTCGTATTTTTCTGAGAACTGTTATAACTTGGTCTATCACCCATTTACGGCTTGACGTCGATTTCTGGGACACCCTGTATATTATATCTTTGTGCCAAATTTCATCCAGATCCGTTCAGCCGTTCTGGCGTGATTAACAAACAAGCACCCATCCAAAATTCGCATTTATAAAAGTAGTAAGATTAGCTTCTGCCAGCGGATTCGCCAGCGGTTTGTACGTGCTTACCTTTGTCTCATTTAAGGAAATCCAATGTACATGTTATGGACCAAGTGATTAATACGGCATTATTCATAGTGCCTATTACGAGAAGGCAATATGTTAAAAGCTATTGAAATAATTAATTTGAACAGGCTTTCTGAATAAAGCCCATCACTTATTGGACAGGGTAATAAAAAGATGTGGGTTTTAAAATTATTTTAATGTTGAAATGGGTTTTAATATAGAATAAATAGGTAAACATGATTATTATTTAAGCAATAAAGGCGACGGAGCTCCCCTGCACGGGGCTTCTATTTCTGTCTGCTGGGTCTAGTGACCTAACATGAAGGAGATGACGGGAGCTGAGTTCGCTCACTTCAGCTCCCGTCATCTCTTTCGAACCTAACCTATCCGTGTCGGGGCGGCCTAAGCTCCCGAGCTAGCTTCGCTCGCTCTTGGACGGATTCATTGACCATCATTATCGAATTGCCCAACCGTTACGTAGCAATATTCATAATAACCAGAAAATGTGATAAATATAGTAGTTTAAATCAGTATTCGTTACATTGCCCGATTGGACTTGAATAGATTCATAGTTACCGGGCATTATAGATAGTCAATTGGTCCAAGACATATCCTTACTATCCATACTAATATTACAAATGCGACAATAACTCTGTATGTATGTTATTTTTTCACGCTTAAACTGCTGCACCGATTTAGATGAAATTTGGAGATACTTTAAGACCTTGGGAAGGACATAAGATAATTTTTGCCCCGGTAGTATTTTCTCTGGTAGGGATGATCAAACTTATTACGCGGGCGATGCCGCGGGCAGAACCTAGTAATATTTAAATCTGTGAATAGACACGCTTATGTCATCACGAATCTCGACAAAATCATTGACTTTGAATCTTAACTAAGCCATCAATTTTATAAAGTCAATTAAAAACATCACGTTTTATTTGTTTTAAATGTTATCAAATGCGTCAATACGATTTTTTATCCGACTGCCGAAGGAGGGTATTATAATGTGTTTATCAGTCTATGTATGTATGTTTGTTCCTATGTGGCGTTCCAAAGACTAAACGCGTTGGCCGATTTTGATGATTCGTACGTCAGTCGATTCGTCTTAACCTTGCGAGTGTCACTGGCTACATTAAAATTGGAAAATAGAAAATGGAGGCTTTTGAGCGCCATATTGTGGGGGCCCTATTTATTTTTTCTTCCAAACCTTTCGTGTGGGATATCAAAATAAAGGGTTTTTAGAGGAGATTTCAAAAATAACACTTACATGTTTAAATGTAACTAATACGAAAAAAAAAATAACAAAAAATTTATAAATAAAAAACTTAATTCAAAAATATAAAAGACCGACTGTTTGAAAGCGAACTAAAAAGACGTTTCACTTTCAAACAGTCGGGTTTTTTTTTATTTTTTTTACTTGTTTATATTCCGTGTGGCTAATGTGACGGAATGAAAGCAACTACTGGGAATAAAACCTGCGGGGTGAACTGCTCAATGCGTTATTACGTCGCAAACATATATGGCATGCAGTAATGGATCAGGCATTTCCTTCGATTGTGATTTTAAGTGTGATTTTGTTTATTTTGCAATTAGGGTACTGGTCTGCGGCAAATAAATTTAAGCAAAAAGCTATGCTTTTATCTCTATAGTCCAGATACTGCCTGTTTTTTAAAGCTCTTAAGTTGATAGATGCTGTACTACTACTAGGTACTTAGTGCAAAAACGATGACCCTAACTCTGCAGGCAATCTGGGTAATTTGCAAGCTATTAATAATAGGTCCCGTTTTTACCCTTTGGGTACGGAACCCTAAAATGAGGGTATTTCAAAAAAAAGAATTTGATATATCAATATATTTTATATTTATGTATTTGTTAGTAAAATATACGTAATAATAAACATTATCACCATTTTAAGTTGAATGGAAGATCAATGAAAGTTAGAAAATTCTTTGGAACAAAAATTGTAAAAAAATTACTTTGGTGGCTACTCATTCCTTTGTTTGCCAATATTTTTTTAAACAAAAATCAAAGTATCACAAAAAAATTAACACACAAATTTCACCCGCTTTTCGGGCTCCCCTATTAAAAACATTTTAAAATATTTTTTGACATTTTGTATGGCTTTGGGTCGACAAGATACTTATACTGTGAAAATTAGAAGACTGCAGTAGCTCCAACCGTTTGGCTGTTAATGGCCACGTGGCAGACGGAAACGTGAGTGACAGCAATAGGGCTCCGTTTGGAACCCTAAAAAACCCTAAATCATCTGTACCTATAATAGATAGGTAAGAATATTTTCTTGTTCGTACAAAAGTATCTAATAAAAATACTGACATAACCTGTTTAGCTTGCCGGAAACGTCTAGTTTACTACAACCGGAAGCATCGCCTGATTGGCTACTTACTCTTTTCCTTGTAAAAGAAAATAGCTTCTATACACAGATACCAACTCAACAGGTGATCTTCCATCAAAATTAAATCAATTTTTTTTTTAAAGACATTTAAAATATGATTATTGATTACACTATAATAATTTAAGCCCTGACTTCTTAGCTAGGTAGATTCTATATTCCCTACATACACGGGATGGGCAAAAAATCGTGGTCAAACGAAACAGGGCGATAGTTAGGATCTTGGAAGAAAAATAAATATTTTTGTTTCTTTGTAACCTACTGCAGATAACCCTAACTATCGTCCTGTTTAGTTATAATCCGCGCCTGGTGTACATAAAAATGAAATACTGTTAACTGGGTTTATGGAGTACGTATGTCTGTCTGTCGGTCTATTCTGTAAACTTAAATCTCACCGCGAAAACTTATGTGGAGTGAGTTTGACGTGAACTGTCATTGATTGACAGCTGATTTTATGTTCACTTTACCTAAGCCCCGATCCGCACTAGCGGTTAACAGCGGTCAGCCGGTTAGTGGTAGCGAGTTGTAGGTGAGCAGTGGTTACGGCACTGACTAACGAGTTGTAGGTCGTGGGTTCGAACCCGAGCCGGCGCTTTACTTCGTGTAATTTAATTCATAAACACTGCTGTCCAAACGGCGAAGGAAAACGTGAGGAATGTACATGTCCTACAACCAACAATTCGAAGACATAATGCCATCTATCAATACGCACTGAGCCCTTGAGGTGAATTAAAGCTCACTCAGCAGAAGGATGATTAAAAGCCAGATTATGCTATTGCTTGAACTGATCATCGATATATCGATTCCACGTTTCCCACGTCTATATCCGTCCGCAATAAATACTCCTTCGTGTTCTCACCTTGACACTGCACCTGCCATAGACAATGTTTTACGACTAGCTTTACGCTTGCGCCGAAGGCTTATGGAAAATGACCGGTATCTTAAATTACGTCTTTTTACTAGTGTATTATTTTTTATTATGTGTGCTTAGTAGTCCCAGTCATAAAGTCATGATAGGTACCTATTTTAACCGGCCTGCCGAAGGAGGGTAATTGTGTTTATCAATCTATGTATGTATGTAAGTTTTTCCTATGTAGCGTTCTAGAGACTAAACGCGTTGGCCGATTTTTTTTATTCTTACATCAATCGATTGCCAGTGTCACTGGCTACATTAAAATTGGAAAATAGAAAAACCGGCCAAGTGCTAGTCGGACTCGCGCACGAAGGGTTCCGTACGTGGTAAATTGCGGTTTACGATTTATGTCGTATTAAAAAAACTACTTACTAGATCTCGTTCAAACTAATTTTCGGTGGAAGTTTACATGGTAATGTACATCATATATTTTTTTTAGTTTTATCATTCTCTTATTTTAGAAGTTACAGGGGGGGGGACATTTTACCTTTTATTTGGAAGTGTCTCTCGTGCAAACTATTCAGTTTAGAAAAAAAAAAATATTAGAAACCTCAATATCATTTTTGAAGACAACGAGAACAAGATACCCCACACGTATGGGTTTGATGTGTGTGGCTGTGACATACGGACGAACAGACAGACATGACGAATCCATAAGGGTTCCGTTTTTTGCCATTTGGCTACGGAACCCTAAAAAGGGCGGCTTTTGGGCGCCATATTGTGGGGACAAAATTTTCTTTTTTCTTCCATGTGGGGTATCAAAATATAGGGTTTTAAGAGGTGATTTCAAAAATGTATAACACTTATTGAAAGTTATAAATTAAAAATGTTAATTCATTACGTCTTCTTTGTACACTTTTTAAGCTGTTGGGATTTTTGTTTTATTTTTTATTACACGGGGATTCAATTAATTCGCAATCTTTCAGGAGGTGAAAATATTCAATGAATATGAACAACTTTTGCTTTGGGACCAAAACTGAAATAACCATAAAAATCAGTTGATCTTGTGTCCTATTTTATCGAGTTGGCATTTCAGCCGAAAGAAGTACACTGCTGGATAGGCCCTAGTGTCGTCACATTGATCAGTCCCGTGCGTCTAGCCTCCAGCGGATCCCCGCAACCTTCACCAGTTCACACCAGCAGCCTAATTGCGTAAGTGAATTCTGCAAAGCAACCAAGTCGATTCCTTCAAAGAATTAGAATCATTTCTTTCAACTTTTTCGGTATTGTGAAACTAATTTGGAAATAGTACAAACATCCTCCTTTGAGCTGAAGTTCATCTACTGCGTTATGTTTCATCAAACTCTAATGATTTATTTCCAAATCATTAGGACATAATTTCATTACACAATACCAATAGTGAAGTTTTATCTCGATTCTTCCGCTTTCGATCATTCTTTACAATCAATTCTACGTCAAAATATTTGTAATGGAAAGGAGCATAACCTTTCCTATTCAGAATGTAATATGCAATACGTGAAGTCGTTTTTGGGAAGGTTCCGACTTGTTTGCTTTGCAGAATTCACTTACGCAATTAGGCTGCAGGTCATCGGGCCGCCTGGTGGGAGGCCTTCGAAACGTTTGTCGAGTTATGCGAAGAAAAATGTACTACCTACCTACTAAAGGGCTTTTTACCCGGCTGCAAGGAAAGGGTTATGTTTTTCGCGCGTATCTTGTATGTAAGTATGTAATATTCTTTATTACCTCGTATCTTTCAAAACCCCTTGACGGATTTTTATAATTAAGACATTGTTAGATAGGTCTTGGCCGCCTAAGTGTTCTTAGATAAGCGCCCTTAAAAAAAGGAACATGGCGGATTTTGGGTGCCATATTGTAGGGGTTGCAATTTTTTTTTTCTTCGGAACCCATCTAGTGGGGTATCAAAATGAAGGGTTTTTAGAGGTGATTATAAAAATATATACCACTTATATGTTTAAAAAGTTGTAAATAAAAGAAGTTAATAAAATCAAAAAACCCGACTGCAAAGATGTAAACAAGAAGAGAATCATGCTGTTCAGTCGGAGGATATTCGCGAGCTGGCTGACCAAAACTATAAACATCCTCCGATTGCACACAACAGCATGATTTTCTTCTTTCTTATTTTAATTTCATTTTCAAATTTGATCCTAGTAGATTAGATCCTAAGTGTAGGTACTTATCAGCTTACAAATACTTACTCCGTGATCAGCGTCGGAATGAGTGGAATTTTAATGCTGATTTCTTAGTAGAATTATTATTTTAAGTCGATAGGTTTATGGAATATAGTGGTATCTATTCGCCAAAGACAGGTTCAAGAATGTTTTCCTTATTTGCCTCCTAAAAACACCTCTATAAAAATGTGAAAGTTAATTAATTTTATTGTCCTCCTATCTTCGTTAAGCTCCATCAACAAATATTGGTGGAAAGTTTGAGACTGTTCAAGCGTAGGAAGAAAAGCCACAAACAAAGACTCTCACAGTAAAGCTCTTAATTGATTGATTAAAAGGCTATTAAACTGGCAACAAAACCTTCAAAGATACCGAAATAATGTAATAAATAATATCAAATGGTTTAACCAGCACTTAATCAAAGTAAAAATATACAAACAGTATGGAAATTACCTACAAACGCTCGAAACGGCACAGTCACACAAACATACGCACCGACGAGACCACTCGGGCATTTCTGCGGTGTTGTCAGTACTGAGCACCGCGACGCGACGAGTGGTAACGTACTATGTTTGTGTGAGTGTGCCGTTTCGAGCGTTTGTAGGTAGTTTCCATACTGTTTGTATATTTTTACTGTGACTTAATATTCCAATCTTTTACATGAAAGGGAACATCTCAGAATTTCGTAGACTCGCGGTTAGGGATGGCGGCGCCATGTTTTCATTTAATATCATGTTACGTTATCTTCTACTTATTTTATTTTATCGTCATATTACCGTAGGTACTCGTACTTACTTTTTTCTTGCAAAAGCGATTGAGGAAAACTCTATGAAAATTGGTTGCTATCTTGAAAAATATGGCTGTTGACAGCCGTAATCCTGCAAAGTAGGAGGCTCAGTAATGAAATTTTTTCACTAAGATGTAAGTCCATAGACTTAGGGAGTCGGATAAATTATTGGGGTCCCCCTAAAATGAAGAGCGGTAAAGTTAAACCAAAATAGATGCAAGATAAGAGGAACCTATAATCTGCAATAAATGCAAATAAAGCAAGGCCGATTTTCAAACTGAAATGTTCTAAATGCCTTATGGAAAACAACAGAAATATCTCAAATCAAGAGATTCTTTTCTTGGTCTGAGACTGAGATCTTAGTAACTTAATATTATTTGGTAGGTGTTGAAAAACTATAAAAACAAGATGTAGTTAGGACATCGACTTCCGAAACGAAAGTTATTTTTGCACTTTTAAGTGTTTTTCATTAGATTTTTATATTATTATTTATCAAGGAGTATATTCTACTCACTCGTGCCGTTCATTTTGTTATCTGTGGTCGCGACCACCAAGCCTTTGTGACTCCATGTTGTAACTCCTTTGATCTACGGTTTAATTTGTAATTTATCTGTTTACCCTGATAAGTAATTATGTTTAAATAATTAACATGTGCCAGAAGTTACTTTACCAAATTCTTTGCACATTCAAATACATACATATAGCTTGGTATGTACAGACAGAGGAGGATAGGCGGGTTCATTAGGCATCTTAATTATTAATTTCTAACTGGATCAATTACTACCAAAATTGCAAAGTGAAAATCCTCGGGTAGATTGCAATTATCTTGTTACTAACTAATGAACCTGTGCTAGCCTAGGAAATAGTTTACTACCTACACAACTATGAAATTTAAACCCTGACAAATTCGCGACCTCTTTAGCTAGTTGGACACTGATGACTTCAGCTGGAAAGACAGCCGCCATTTTCTGTTTGCGTCATCATCATCATCACTTCAGCGGAAAGACGTCCACTGCTGCGATATAGGCAGGGCGCGATGGGATCGTCGCTTCGGGCGTAGACAATATTTGGCGCCTTTAAAGGAGGCAGGTAAATGTTTCAGGATATTATCTATTTAAAATAAAATGCGGCTTTTAACCATCGTCGGATCGGATGAAGCCGCTTTTGGGTCATTCCATTATCGCGGGTGCAACACTTAGACGCATGTTTTAGTTTCATGTAATTAAATAAAAAACATTTTAAATTGAATTAAACTTTGAAAGGTTACATTTTAATATGTTCTTTTAATATTCATTTACAAGGATTTTAAAATATTTTTTTAAAAGCCAGAAGGAAGGTTCAAATTGCCATTGCGGGTGCAACAGATTTGGTCCAACCATTCCAGATTATAGACAAAAAACTTATAAATCTGTTAATTGTGATACATTTAATATATTATGCCTTTATATTTCGTAAGATGTTTAATTAACCATGAACATAAAATAAAAATTCTAAAGAAAACAAAAATAAACAATTAATTATTCACTTTTGACCGAATCGCGGGTGCAACATCAAATTATCGCGGGTGCAACCAGTCTAATTGAAGTGAACATAAACGTCAATTTAACTTATATAGAAACAAAATGAGAGATTAAACAATATTTATTACTAATTAGTACACTTTCTTTGTCGCTTATATTAATTATTTCTTTTCAAATACGTCAATATTCGCCAAAATTCTATGAACGTATTATTTCCATTAGTTTTTTCTCTGGCGCTTCCAATTTCACGAAAATATCTTTAAATTGCACATATGCTATGTCATTTACGATTTCTATGAAATGTTTGCCATCAATCGTCGTCATAAATTGTACTCTGGTTTCTCCATCTTCATCCATATCGCTCTAAAATACCCCCACATAACGGTATTGAGTAATTTTTTTGCCGATTTTTCGGATTTCACATCTGCATCTGTCTCCATTTTCTCTTTCATTACTTCTCTCCGTTTTGAATCACGAGCCCTTTCCCGACGGAGGTGTTTGGCATGAAGCTCGTAAAACATACAGAATATAATATAAAGACACATATTAAATGTATCATCAATAGTATTTAGCATATATTATTAGTCAAAGCATATAAAAACAACAAAATATGTTATTAATCACATAAAAAGGATAAGTGACAAAAAGTTGCACCCGCGATCTGACATAAAGATCGCGGGTGCAACCAATTTAAGTTAACGTTTACTTTAACCTAACAATCATTATACTCTTAAAAGCTATTAATTTAAGTTGAGTTTTGATTTCTTCTTACTTTTACAAAGTTTCAGAATGTTAGCTCTTATTTTCTGTGAAAAAAGTAAACATTCTTACCTTTTGTATCGCAGGTGCAACAAGTTAACAATTTATTCTAGCACTCAATAATGCTTTTAATAAATAACAACATATGCTTACATTTTTAAAACAGAAAGATAAATGAATATTGTCACTTCAAGTTTAACGGTTAAAACATTACCTTAAATTGTCAGTAACAGGTATTTCGCGTCAGTGTTCATAGGTATGATTTTCAGTTTGTACCAACTCTTTGGATGGTAATATTTTCAACCGCTCCAAAGAACTGTAATATGGAGTAAAATCCAATTTTTTTTTTGTTTTTTATTAAATTTCGACTTTCTTCTTCGCACTATTCTCAAAAAAAAACAACTAATAACGTGATTAAATAATTAATGTCGGGAATCGTCTATAGCGGAATCGCCCTTTTATGACAAAGTTTAAGAAAAGTCTCTACTCGATATTGATTGAAATGTGTTATTATACTGTAGAAGATTTTCTAAGTGATAATTTTGATTATTTCGTGTGCATTATACATTTGCTGTAATTATAGAATATTTTTTGGTTAGATTTAAATGTATATTTTATTAAATATTTAAATACATTTAAAATAGTTTTTCTTTACTTGTACTCAAGTATTTAATTTTGTTCTATTGTGTTTGATTTTTATTTTCTTTTATTTTTTGCTTTTATTTTCATCAATATTTGTACGCCTTCACGGCAAAACATAGCGCCCATTATAATTTAACCTCTGATCTTTATGTAAATGCCTATGTTTCACAAATAAATATTCTGATTGTGATGACAACTTCGTGAAAACGAAGTGAGCTCGAAATAAGAATTTTCGCAACATAATGAATGTTATTTAACGGTGAGTTTAAAACAAAAACCAATAACATTCGACAGCGCAGCGAGTTTGACAATTTGAGCACCACACCACTAGAGCATGCAATACCGTTATATCGTTACCGCAATTTCGCGAATTTTGCGTTGTTTTACAGTACCGCAAAAGCGAGATTAGGAATGCGAATTTTGCGGTATTAAAAACAAACCGTGATATCCATGGGCGTACCCAGGGGGGGGGGGGGCAGGGGGGGGCAGGGGGGGGCAGCTGCCCCCCCCTGGAAATCTTGCAGAACATGTATGAACTCGCCTAATTACTAATCAAAGTGTAAACGGGGCCTTATGCTCTAACTTTTAAATAAACCGCGCAGTAGCGCAAGCGTTGAACGCTCGGCTGTATTCGATAATCTTCGGTAGGGAGTTGCGAGCTGAGGTTGCGAGCGACTAGCATTTATTTGAAACTAGCTCACCCGGCAAACTCTGTTTTGCCATAAAAACACCAAACATTCAACTACCCTACCCTAACAACCCTACACTACCTACCCTACCCTACCTACCCTACCCTAACTACCCTACACTACCTACCCTACCCTAACTACCCTACCTACCCTACCCTACCTACATACCTACACTACTTACCCTACCCTACTTACCCTACCCTACTTACCCTACCCTACCCTAAAAGGGATAAAAAGTCCTAATCCTATGTCCTTCTCCTGGTTCTTAGCTACCTCCCTACCAATTTTCAGCCAAATCGGTTCAGCCGTTCTTGTTAGTTAGTTAGTTAGTTATAAATAGTGTAACTAACACGAGTTTCTTTTATATATATATATATATATATATATATAGAAGATCAATTATTTCATTTGACATGTTATTGTTTTGAAGGAGCTAAAACAAAATTAAACGTAGGTTATTAAAAAATATTCATTCAGTGTCTATATTAAAGTATAGAAATCTGTCTGATTGATATTGTGTTGTGATTGTGACACGCACATACATTCTGCTGAGCAATAATAAAGATAGATATGGACATTTACAAAATTTACTTTTATTTATTTAACTATACTCCATTTATTATAGCATTAGACAAAAGAGGCTCGCAGAAGCAGGAGTACGAAACCTTTTATTTTCAAGTCAAGTTCAAACAATTTTAATAAATAATGTAATTTTGTGATTTTTTTGTAAGTAACAATGTATGGCATACAATAAAGCGTATTCTATCTATCTACTCTTCACGATGCTTGGATAGGTACATGAAATAAAAAAAAAATAGTAACAATCAGTTTATTAAAAACAACTTTATCACAATATGCCCGTATTATGTTTTCAATATACGAAATAAATACGATACAAAACACAACTTAACAGTTTAGTCACTGCTACCATCAGTCATCACAAATTATAATAATTAATTGACATGGGTGGTAACAAAAGTCATAATTTTAACTATAATAATAAAGTGGCCCTAAGATCTTTTTCCTCAAAAGGAATATTTTTGCTTTTTAGCCACTCCTGAATATCTTCCTTTCATGTGGCTGTAGTTGGCAGCTTCTCCAATTTCCTCGAATGATATGGCGCATTATCCATAACAATAACTGCACAACTCTCGACTTCTGATAATATTAATTAAAACTACTTTTCAAAATTGTGTGCATCCATTTCAGAATGGTCTCTCTCATAGTCTCCATCACCCATTTGGCTTCAAATATTAATTCACCATCCATCAAAAACCCACCCGTTGATCCTGTGAAATGAAATAAAAGCAAATCAATAATTGTGTACCGGTGGGGATCTATCCCACCGGTACACAATTATTGATTTACTTGATTACTGGAAATAGATTTTAACCTTTAAGTAGCAACCGAAATTAACTGCTTCATTACTGTCATTGTTAATCTACAACCATAAACATCTTTCTCCGAGGGGAGGCATTAAGACATAACCAGTTTTCAGTGACGGAGAACGGAGTGATCATTTTAATAAAGTGATCACTTGTTGATCAATTCTTGATTTAAATGTATTTCTTTTGAAATTATCAAAAGAAATATATTTAAATCAAGTTTTACCAATATGGCCAATGATAAGCCGTCTTCCAATTTGTTCTTGATTAATTTGTATAAAGTGCTTCTTTTAAAATCAAGTAGAGACTCATCGCTATTAACGGCTTCCAGAATCTTGTCCAACGTTGGTAACTCATTATCAAAGAAAAAAGAATGAATTTTTCTTCGTATTTCACTTAACGTTATATCATCATAATCGTCAGATTTTGAGTATTTCCGTTGGCGAGGAGGGGGTTGATGCAGGCGACCTTCTGTATTGTACTTGTTCAGTATATTATAGACTGTTGCACGAGATATGCCTATAAAATAAGATTAATAATGTAGGTTATTAATTCACAAAGCATGTTACTTTCAAATACATTTATTCAAAATAATAATTTTATGATCCTTACCTGCAATTTCTGCAGTTTTGTTAATTAACTGCGTCCTATAAGGAGGAGTACCTTCGGGCCTGGACCCCTTAACATCTTTATAAATATTTATGACTGGTTTTTTTCTGCAGCACGAAGCGGTGTTTGCTTTGTTCTCTTTTTCTTGGGAGACAATATTTTAACGTCTGGATCAATGTTGGGGCCACGTATTTTTCGCTGTTGACACTGATCAGCGTTACTAACAGTTACAGAGCGTACATGTTACGCTTGCAAGCCACTCGGGCCTGCACCGGGATCGTCCCGGTCAATATTTCAACAAAACGTACCGCTTTGTACGAACAACACAAAACTAACACTAGTAACGATAAGAAAACAATAACGACAGAAAAACAGTAACAAATAACAACTAAACCACGAAAATTCAGCAATAACAACGAGAAAAGGCTTAACATTCACAAGTATCCACAAGCGAATGACAGTATGACAATTGACAACTGCAGATTATTTACGCAATTTGACGGATAGATGACATCATAAACCGACAAAATAAAAAAACATGTGCAGCCACAACTTATGAACGGAACAGGTAACATTTTCGATTTGGTTGAGTTATAGTGACATGAAAAACGTTTCCGGTACTGTCCGCCCCTGCTTCTTTTAGATTTTAAACATTGACACGACATTATTCTATGTAAAAACTAAATAATATTCAATGAAGGCCTTGTAATTTCAGAAGGTAGATAGGTTAAATAGATGCAATTAAGTGTGACAGCTGTTATTTAAATTTATTATATTTAACTCCACATCAATCTTGACTGTAATAGTGTGTGTTGTATTTTTATTACGAAGTGTGCACCTAAAAGAGCCTTATTTAACTTCTGTCTAATGCTATAGTAAATGGAGTATAGGTACCTATAAAGCAGGATCATTTGCGGCTGTTTGCCCTACACACTACACTACATATACCTAATGTTTCATGTAGGTGTGTTTGTGTACTGTGTATGGCAAAACAGCAGCGGACGATCCGACCTAAAAAATCTGACTTGCCCCCCCCTAGACCAAAAGCTGGGTACGCCCATGGTGATATCCCAATCCCCGCTACGAATCGTCGCATGTTGGTCGGGTGGGCGGGATTCACTCTTTGTAACTCACAGGGCGTCGGGGAATTCTTAAAGTCCCTACAGCGAACTAACGTTTGTTTGTAGTCTTACTCAGTCTCACTCGCAACTATTCGCAAGTCGGACAAGTGAGTGACTAACCTGTATACCCCACCAACGAGTGTAGACGCTGAGAGAGCATTTTCGGCTCCTGGTTACATTTGTAATTAAATTAGAAGTTCTTTAAATGATGATACAATTGATATTTTATGCTTTTTACGTAAACATTTTCAAATAAAAAATAAACTCATGATAGTTTTATTTTAACCCCCATTAAAAATTTACTAATTTTGCAAATTTTGCGGTATTGCATATCCGATACCGCAAAATCATGTGCATCTGGACCGAGGGCCCAATTTTTAAATCCTTGCGTAACGAAATAAGACTTAAAGGGAAATTAGTTACAAATAGTAAAAACATAAAGCAATGGGCCAAGAATTTCTTAAATGTGAATGTGAATCGCGGTATTGAATATACACTGCGGTATTGCATGCTCTACACACCACGAATAAGGCCGAGTTTCTCACCTCTATATTATCGCAGAATTAATGTGACTGAGCTTTGATCGGCTGTTGAAAATCCATTCAACCAATAATAATCTAATCTCGGCCCAAGTAAGGTTTTCTGATGAAATGAAAAGGGCTGTTATTTTAGTTTGTCCGCCCCTCATTTATGCCGCTCTGGGCATTTCGCCCCCACCCAGACCCGGCTTGTATCCACACAAACCGGTTTCCGGCGGATTCCCCCCCTAAGTGAACGCATGAACTTATAGAATCAATCAAGAGCCTATATATCTTTTCCTGCCTTTGCCAGATCTTCGCTCCCGTGGCCTTCCCCGCACAAGAACTGTATAGATATCACGTTAAAAACAACATATAACAATAGTGTAGTTTGAAATCGGATCTAAAACGGCCACAGATTACCTCTCACAAACAAACAAATAATTTTACCACTTTTATTTAATTAAGGGCCAATATACGAGTCTTATAGAGCGATATCAATAGTCTGATAACTTTTAACTGTGGAATAAAAAACCGGCCAAGTGCGAGTCGGACTCGCGCACGAAGGGTTCCGTAACATTGTCGCAACAAAACAACAAAAAAATCACGTTTGTTGTATGGGAACCCCGCTTAAATATTTATTTTATTCTATTTTTAGATTTTTAGTATTTGTTCTTATAGCGGCAACAGAAAAACATCATCTGCGAAAATTACCAATGTCTAGCTATCACGGTTCATGAGATACAGCCTGGTGACAGACGGACAGACAGAGAGACGGACCGCGGAGTCTTAGTAATAGGGTCCCGTTTTTACCCTTTGGGTACGGAACCCTAAAAATGACCGTTTGACATATCACACTTAACACTAATATTAGGTATCAAGGCGAAAGTTTGTGAGTGTGTGTTTGTATGTTTGTTACTTCTTCACGCTCAAACGGCTGAATGCATCTGGATGAAATTTGGCACAGAGATAGATTATAATCTGGAATAGCACATAGGATTTTTCATCCCGGGAAATATGTTCCCTTAGGATAATTGTGAACATTCAGGCGGGCGAAGCCGCTGGCAGAAGCTAGTATTTTCTATATAATAGCTGTCAAACCGCCATTTTTATTCCTCAGTTAAAACTTATCAGACTATTGGAAAATTGGTCCTAATAAGTTTATTTATTTTCATCTCACATGTTCCGTAGCGGTTTCTATACGGAACTAAGACATTATTGCCTATATAATACATATATACCTATTATAGTAACGTTTGTTTGTCTAACGCAAGGTTGATTGCGGTAGGCAACCTTGTGTAGAGTAAATAACTACTCGTCGTGCGATCAAGCTTTGTTTACAAGCAAGATTATGTACCTTCATTCAAAATTAACGTGAATAATTTGTTTTTACAGCTGTTAAATTAATATGACACATGTTTTCTACAAAAACCGGCCAAGTGCGAGTCGGACTTGGGCACGCAGGGTTCCGTACCATTATCGCAAAAAACAGCACTAAAATCACGTTTTTTGTATGGGAGCACACTTAAATATTTATTTTATTCTGTTTTTTTGTTATAGCGGCGACAAAAGTACATCATCTGTGAAAATTTCAACTGTCTAGCTGTCACGGTTCATGAGATACGGCCTGGTGACAGACAGACAGACGGACCGCGGAGTCTTAGTAATTGGGTCCCGTTTTTACCCTTTGGGTACAGAACCCTAAAAAGCATCGTCTTTTTTTCTGTTAAATTGTCTTAGGTACTGAATCTGATGACTGGAGAACTATTTCTATTGTGTATCTCGATGATCTTATGATTTTGGCACATAGGATTTTTACCAAAATTTCATCCAGATCCGTCCAGCCGTTTGAGCGTGAAGAAATAACAAACATACAATCACACGCACACACACATACTCACAAACTTTCGCGTTTATTTATAATTTAGTGTGATTACGATTTCATGCCTGAACCGCTGAACCAATTTTGATAATAGAGATCCAATAGAATAATAGAACATTGTTTATCTAGGGAGCAAACAACTATTTTAAAGTCGAGAGTGTTTTTTTTTTTAATCCAGAGCGCAGCGAGGGATTCAAAGTACGTCACTCGAGCTTAAAATAGTGTCGCTGCCGAGGTGGACACTCTACTTTTTATCACCCTAATTAAAAATTATGAAAATAAAATAAGTAGGTAAGTGCAACTTATGAACAAGAACGTTACGTTTATTTATTTATATACAATTAGGAACCATCCATAAAATAGAAATAATTAAAGGTTAATGATAATAATTGAACAATTATGGAACTGCATCGTAACAATTTTATGAGTACCATCCGTTACAGTTGCAGATTTATTTTGAATAATGATTTTGGCTCGCGCGCGGTTTACCAGTCACTTGTTCAATACAATGTTCCCGTGCGGTCCGAAATTGGTGAATTACAAGCGCTCATTAGCCTATCACCTCATACATTCGTCGTAATCGATTTTAACGATGTAATCCTATTTTGGACCGCATGGTTTGTGATTCATCTCTTTGCTGATTGGAAAAAATTACTAACAATATCCACATTCCAAATTCAAAACACTTTTAGTCCCTAGGGATTAATGATCTATTTTATTCCCTGTTTACGAAGAATAAACTAGCTCTTTTTGAATAGATGTGATCAAAACTTTATTTTACACCAAGAAAGTTACACATTTATTTTACAAAAAAATAATTTAGTAGGTATGTGCTAAATAACGTCTATAGATACCCCAGTTAGTAGGTAGTGTATTCCAGTAAATTTCTTTAGTTAATCTCTTACCCTTGACTAGCGAATCGGTGATCTCTGAGTATGCTGATTTATTATGATGTCACGACTATGGTAACCGCCATAGGGCAAACAATAGGTCACAATATCAATTTGAATACCTACCTTATGATTTCACACTCTTCAAGTCTTCACGTGTCACTAGACGAAGTTTTTGACGAGGTTTTTGTTGCATTTGAGGTAACATCTAGAATATTCTCCGACTAGATGGAAGATAACTAGGTACATACATAACATGACGCCTGTTATCCTCGAAGTTATAAATAGAGGTTATACCCACATTTCACCAATTATTTATGTTATTATTATATAACACTATAGCGACTCGAACCGGCTTCGCCTGTGACTAATTATACACAAAAACCTTCTTCGTTTCTCACACTTTCTATTGGGGAAAATGCATGAAAATACGTTCAGTAGTTTTTGAGTTTATCGCGTACAAACGCGGCGGGGGATTTTACTTTATAATATGTAGTGATATTCGGGCCAGCATATTCTCTTCAACCGGGCATAAGTTCAGACTCTGGACCGACTGCAAAAGCCCAGATGGAGAAACCCAATAACACGTTGCACGAACCGAGAATCGAACCCAGAGCATCATGCTCAGCTGTATAGCTTGCTGCCACTGGACCAATGAGGCAGTTACAATACAATACTACGTGATACCTTTTTTAATGTTTTTAATCGGAGACAAGTAATTAAGTTTTAACGACCAATCAAATTAGGACGAAATGATTCTAATTGAGGAAAACTGAATAGTTAAGGTAGGTATTCTAGTAGGTACCGACCCAAAATGATCTTGATCTCACCCAAGACGAATTGGATCCTTTGTTCCCGTTGAGTTACGCCATTTTGTGTTACACTGTTACCCATTGGGATAAAAATTACCGATTAGCATTGATGTATTAAAAAGGGGAAGATACGGTACTGAACACAGCGCTTGGTCCTACTAGACTAAGTGAATGCCCGTAGCGGGCACTCAGGCGATTTCGCTCGCACTACAGCGCCGTCTCCTATCTCTGTCCTTGTCTATCGATAACTGTAGGTTGCCGATAACTGGTGCGCCGAGCCCAGGTTTTTTGATCGCGATGTTAGCGCGTAACGTATCTTCCCCTTTTTAATACATCAATGCCGATTAGTAACACTAACAGTAACTGCACTAGTATTAGTAACACTGTAACTCAATGCCGCGTTCTTTTACCCATCAATTTACACTGCAACCAGGTACGTAATAGGGTTACATTAGCATATTATTATATACTAGCTGTTGCCCGCGACATCGTCCGCGTGGTTAGGCAGATATAAAGTTTAAAAAGATGTTTAACGCAAACTATTTTTATATTTCAGTCAACAGAAAATGCCTATCACACTAAGCAACATTTTTTAAGGCACCAATTAGAAAAAGATATAGAGTATCACAAAATTCTTTCTTAGCTTATGTCTCCTACTCATAACCTCTAGACTTGCTAAATTTCAGGACGCTAGTATAAAAAAAAACCGAACTTTCATACAAACTTGCGAGAGCCATTAGACCTCCTTTATCCGGCCCTGTCGCAAAATCCGTCCTTACTTAGCTGACATCTACTAACTATAAACTACTTCCATGACAAATTTAAAGTTTGTAGCACAAAAATGAAGGACTTTCATACAAACTTGCGAGAGCCCTTAGACCTCCTTTATCCGGTCTGTCGCAAAATCCGTGCTTAGCTGACATCTACTAACTATAAACTACTTCCATGACAAGTTACGTAAGTTTGTAGCACAAAAAATTATGGACTTTCAAACAAACTTGCGTGAACCCTTAGACCCTAAATCCGGCCCTGTTGCAAAATCCGTTCTTAGCGGACGTCTACTAACTATAAACTACCTCCCTGCCAAATTTCATCTTTATAGGTCAAGCGGTTTTCTGTATTTCGTGATAGGTGAATGAGTGACCTTTCGCTTTTATATATATATAAATAGCAAAACAACCGACGAGGTGAAATCAAAATAACCGGCTCCTTTTTGCGAAGTCGGTTAAAAAGCACCTCTAGCGGCGAATTCAAACCGCGCACTTGGAATCGGGACTAACTCTGAAAAATTCCCTAAGTAAATATTTCTCTCAATAACACCTTGCATAAAATGGGTGGACATTGAACTCGAGACCACAAGCTCAGTGGTTAGTCGTGCTTACGACCACTAATGATGCAGGCAAGAAGGTTAAGGGCAAAGAACTTCCAATAATGCCCTTCAATGGTATCATCGATTTGAATCCAATAACATCTTCAATATCAAATTCTTGATATCTCTAGTAAATGAATTCATCAAATGTACAGGTAGAATCAAACCTAATGGCGGCTCGAAACACTCCGCGAGTCGCTGCGCAGTAGCAAATTCATGTGACAACGGAGTGAGGGGATGGAATTGCCACGGGGTTCCAGCGCAAATTAAAAACAATTGATTCAAATAAATACCACTAGATGGCGCAATATGCACCGATTTGATATTGAATTGTGTGTAAAATTATCATTTTCTGGAATTTAACATAAATATAGTATGTTCTTGTTTAATCAACTCTCCAAAGCTCTATGGAATATTGAGCTCTTAATTCACATTTCAAAGATTCTTTGAACAGAGAATTTAAAATAGATGCCAATAGATGGCGCGGTTTTAAATTTCTGAGGCATTCCTCTCGATTGCTTACTGTATTGCTTGCGTACTGATTTACTTGCGTATTGTAACTCATTTTGGTGGAATGAAACTGTAAAAACGTGCATAAAAATACTATAAAACAAATCGTCACTGTATTTGAAAAAAAATATTCACGAACCGAGTAAACCCTTTTACTTGCAAGTCACTGCTAACACCATCTATCTATCGCCGTGGAACGGAACCGAACGCGACCGTAGTACAAAAAATAATCAGTTCAATCAGACGAATAGTCACGTCGTTACGGTTTCTTTGTATGGGATGTGGCATCTGTATGCTAGGATTATATTATCTGTGGTGTTGCGCAGCGAAAAGCGAATTTCAAAGCCATCATTAAGTTTGAAACGAACTGTGTGGTCAGGTTTCTAGAGCCACAGCGTTAGGGTTATAAAAAGGAGGAGTCAACGTCTTGCTTTTACTTTATGTCATTAAAAACTGGTATTTAGAAGAGTAAAATAGTCTTGAACAGGTGAAAGAACTGAATAGAAATAGCTGAGTCTATAGGAATAAATTCTTATCAGCTGTCTTGTTTACCCGGAGAAGTTAATAAACTGAATGTAAAAAAATATCTTTGTTGAACTTGAGTTTAGAAACAAACGTGTTCAACGACCTCCTTTGACACGATTTGGTACAGGCAACGACTGTGCCAAATCTTTACGAGAAACCTTTTTTATTCTGTTACTAGCTTTAGTCCGCGACTTCGTCTGCGCAGCATTTCGACCTTATTTTTTAATATAGGCGACCTTATTTGAGAAATTATTGGTTCACCATACAAACTTCCACCCCCTTCAGAATGATTTCCGACATAAAAAACTATCTTCATACCAAATTTCATCTACATCGGTTCAGCGGTTTAACAGATAAGAGTTACTGTCACATTTATTATATTACCTAAGCGACCCACTACGGCTTCGCCCGTGACAAATTTATATAATTTGTCACGGGCGAAGCCTCAAAACTTTCCTCGTTTCACAAATCTCTGTCTATTGGTGAAAACGGCATGAAAATGCGTTCAGTAGTTTTTGAGTTTATCGCGAATAGACGGAGAGACGCGACGGGGGACATTGTTTTATATATATATATATCTAAATATATAAAAGAAGAAAGTGACTGACTCACTCACTCACTTACCATCAACGCACAGGCCAAACGGCTGAAGCTTCAATCATCAAACTTGGCACGTAGGTTCCTTTGGTAGTGTAGGTGAGCACTAAGAAAGGATTTTTGGAAATTCCACCCCTAAGGACGTGAAATAGGGGATGAAAGTTTGTATGAAAATCCATCAGTTTTAAAGTCAGGATCTTCATATTTTGGGTTTAGGCTGAAGATTAAAAAATAACTTACACGTGTCTCAGCGATTTTGAAGATTCCACCCCCATGAGGGTGAAAAGAGGGATGAAGTTATGGGTATAATTAAATCATCTAAAGACTTGAAATTTTGCACATAGATACTTTATACTGTGCAGGCATCCACTAAGAAAGGATTTTTGTGAATTCCTCCCCTAAGGAGGTGAAATAGGGGATGAAAGTTTGTATGAAAGTCGGTCAGTTTTGAAGTTAGTATCTTCGAATTTTACCTACCCTACCCTACCAACCATACCCTACCTACCCTACCCTACCCTACCCTAACTACCCTACCTTACCTACCCTACCCTACCTACCCTACCCTACCTACCCTACCCTACCTACCCTACCCTACCTACCCTACCCTACCTACCCTACCCTACCTACCCTACCCTACCTACCCTACCCTACCTACCCTACCCTACCCTACCTACCCTACCCTACCAACCCTACCTACCCTATCCTACCTACCCTACCTTACCTACCCTACCCTATCTACCCTACCCTACCTACCCTACCCTACCAACCCTACCCTACCCTACCTAACTTACCCTACCTGCCCTACCCTACCTACATACCTACCCTACCTACATGCCTACCCTACCAGTGTAGGTAAGGTACTAATTCTTTTTTTCTTTTTTTTTTTTCGTAATATCCTTCTCCTAACAATAACAAACACAACAAAAAAAGAATGAGCGAAATTGGATCAAAATTGAAATAAGCATAAAATGAAATGCTATCATGGATGGTATTAAATGAAAATTATTTTGTATGAATCATATTGAAACAATCCAAACCATCCATTGGTTTTTCACCGCAGATTCGATTGTTGTAAAATGGTCGTAATAAGGTCTACATCTCTTTCGGGTATCTCTGAACTTGTGTTTTGGCTTTCTTTGTGCATGGAGCCCACCCTTCGCTGCAGCGTCATTGGGTTGATTATCAGTGCTGGGCTTGCTAATCATCTCTTTTATAATTTGTTCCCGAAATTCTAAAATACTTTTTTTTTTCCTTTTTCAAATTTTTGGTGAATAACTCAAGCATTTACTAACATTGTGCCACAGGCAATCTCAATGATCAGCTTGCGGTACCACTTTAGGGTTTTCTAAGGCTGGTATAGTACGACGCCGTCTGATCAGAAATATCTACCCCCTTTTTCGCATTATTATAATCCAAAACAAGAGAGAGAAAGCATAATTCCTGTCCGTGTCTACCGGTGGCGCACCCCGTCCGGGCAAGACTTTTGGTCGCTGGGGCGGTGATGTACCACCGGTGGCCAAATGAAGATTTACACCGTATCATACCAAGTACCTACTCATGAGGTGCCAGTCTGAACGTGTTAATAAGGCTCAAGGACAAACTCTGACGTATGCTGGTGTAGATTTGAGGGAGAATTGCTTTTGCCATGGACAGTTCTATGTAGCGTGTTCACGTGTTAGCTCATCAAATAGTCTGGTGATATTGGCGTGGACATGCAAAATGGTTTAAAATGTTGTTTATAAGGAAATACTTTAATTTAATTACTTACTTATGCTTATGATTACTTATTATTAGTCATGGATAAACACAGAAATAGTGAAAGGACCCTATCCCTTCACTATTTCTGTGTTTACGGGACAAGGATAGAGCGTATTGATGATAAAGTAGGTAAGTATAAGTCTGTCCTAAGAAACACTTTCGCATTACATTATTTTTTACTTTTTCTCTACATAATGTTAAAATATGATAAGGAGAAGCATGTAGTCTACGCGTGCGAAGCCGCGGGCAACAGCTAGTATAATATGTAATGATAGTGAAGTAAGGATTTACTAGTTTTTATCCCGTGACTACGCTCCCGTGGTCCACTCCGCAGGATACCTACTTTAAATTATATTATTTGGGATAAAAAGTTATAGTCTATGAAGTTCGGCGATATTGTAACTTTCGTAATGAAATTTTCGCAATCGGATCATTTCTAGAGATTACCCCTTACAAACAAGCATGCAATTTTACGTTTATTTATGTCGTGATTTTACGCCCTGCTTCAAATGAAAATTGGTCAAACTCTACTTTTGCTTAAGAACTTTACAAACTTAATAAAAAATGTTTGCCAAGTTCTTAACTTCAAATTCAAAAAACATTGGAATAAAAAATCTGTGCCCTCAATTAATTGGTTGTCTATACCTACCGTGGTAGGTACGGCGAGTGTCTGAGTGGCGCCCCGCAGCATGTGGCTCAAAAGACTAATGCTCGATCTCTTTGTTGACTTTGTTAAGCCCAGACGAGACCTTTAATCCAATTTAGCAAGTCTAGCCATTAACTAGACCGAGAACTTGAAGAAATTTTGTCTCAAACACATTGTAAAGAATTTAGTTTAATCCAAAACTATTTATTTTAGATCTGAGATTTCAGTTTATCAATAAGTCGTTGGAATTCGAGAAAAGGATGATATGGCTTTCCGTACCATCCTTTTCTCGAATAACAGGCCAAGTTCAGGACATTTTTGAAACCCAGTAACTTCGTTGTGGATAAAGCTAGAAGTACCTTCATTAGAAGAACACAATAATGTCGACCTCTTATATACTTTTAGAATTTTATTGATTTGTGTGTTACCTAATTTTTAAGGTAACTACTGAATTAATCATCCGACTTGGTTTTACTTTTTAGGGTTCCGTACCCAAAGGGCAAAAACGGGACCCTATTACTGAGACTCCGCGGTCCGTCTGTCTGTCTGTCACCATGCTGTATCTCGTGAACCGTGATAGCTAGACAGTTGGAATTTTCACAGATGATGTATTTCTGTTGCCGCTATAACAACAAATACTAAAAACAGAATAAAATAAATATTTAAGTGGGGCTCCCATACAACAAACGTGATTTCTGTGCCGTTTCTGCGATAATGGTACGGAACCCTTCGTGCGTAAGTCCGACTCGCACTTGGCCGGTGTTTTTATTTAAGAACTGCTTTGCGGAACTTGTATTTTTCACACGTAATTTTTTTATAAAAATGATATTTATTTTGCAAATAGATTAAAATAACACTTATATAAGTCAATATTTTATGTTAATTTCGACTAGATGAGACCGGTATTTCGAAAAAACACGTTACCGAAACAAACTGAGAGGTCAATGTCTGTTTTAAGGTCCATCCTACTTAATATTATAAATGCGAAAGTTTGGATAAGTGGAAGTTTGTTAATCAATCACGGCTGAACAGATCGGGATGGAATTTGGCACAGAGATAGATTATAGTTTGGAATAGCCCATAGGATAGATATTATCCCGGGAGTGTGTTCCTTTGGAATGATTTTCGATTTTCGCGCGGGTACATAGTCCATAATCTATCTAATACCTTTAAATGAGCAATTCTTGTTTATATGTATATATATAATCTGAATCTCGGAAACGGCTCCAACGATTTTCATGAAATTAAGTGTGCAGGGGGTTTCGGGGGTGATAAATCGACCTAGCTAGTTTAGAAAACGTTAGTTTAGTGTAGTTTCATTTTTAGAAAACGTCGTTTTCTCCATTTTCACCCGAGCAGAGCTGTCTAGCCCAGGTACCTACTTATTATTATTTGTCAAATCACATGAGATCCATGTAGGTTAATGATAAGTGGGTGATGATCAGGTACTTAGGTCTGATAGTTTAATTTATAATTAATTAATTTTTGATAGATTCCAATTAATAGTGCGTGCCAAGCCTACGTGACATGGGCCCTGAAGCCAGCTACCTTCCTTCTAATGATTTAGATCATTTGTCTTATCCAGGTTGATCCATCAAAATTCTTAAGATATTAATTAGTGGTTTTTTTAATGCAGGTAGGATATTAATTGACCAATTAATTCTTGCCTATGTGACAGTATAGATGAGGAGCCGGCAGGGTTTTCGATCAAGCTTATCTGGGCGAAAAGTTGATAACTGAGTAAGTGCGGCTTGCTGAGAGAATTTAAATACACGCAATAAGCACGAAATTGTAATACCCAAAATCAGATTAATGAAAACTAGCAAGTCTTTTCTTATAAACAGTATACGCTTCTATAACAAGTTGCCAAAGATGCGATGGAAAGTTCAAAAACTTCATCAAACGTATCCTTATTAAAAAAAGCATATTATAAAATCAAGGACTACGTTGAAGATAAAAATTTTAGCTCCTGCGCATGCGGCAGCGGCTTCCCTGGTAACTCATAAACGGTACAAATATGTGGATATCTCTAACTATTCTCAATCTCATTTTTCTTTTTTTTTTTCTTCTTTTAATTGGACTTTTTACAATGGTTTTCAATCATCTTAATATTCCTTTGCTAAGAATAGTTACAGCACTGATAACTACATTTGTGCCACATGTTTAATTTAGTCTTGTTATACATTTATTTTTATGTTTTTTACCTTTGTATCTTAGATGCTTTTAGCGATTGTTTTGTGAATGTGTGAACATTGTAGGCCTTCTAGATTCCTAGATGCTTGATAACATTTGATAACTTTATATCTCGTTTTACTTTTTATTTTTAGTTTCTAACGTTTTATTGTCGGGCCTACGTTGTCCTCCCATATTTAAGTAATGCTGTAACACAAAAATAAAAACAAACCATTTTTTTAAAAGAGTAACCATGGAGTTTCTTGCCGGTTCTTCTCCATAGGAAACGACCAACCCGAACCGTGCGCCTTTTGTCGACGTTTTATAAGTGCCCATGTAGGCCTGAGTAAAATAAAATAAATTGATTTTGATTTTGAAAGTGGACCCCTGACTAAAGCTTCTCTCAAAGAGTTTATTTTATATTTCCAAAACAGACTCGTAACTTACGGGGTAACTCGTAATTTTTATTCTGCCAAATCGAAGTTTCATTGAAAGTCTCACTTGACCAAATGAAAATGAAAGAGCTACACGTTGCGTATAATTTGTGGATAAAAGATAAAGATGGTTTATTTGTAAAAGCCCTGACCAATGGACTCCAATATCCTACCTGCAACAACAACAACATAGCAACTTCAATAACATAGAACTTAAACAATTTTCTAAGCTAACAAGTTAACGGAACTTAATCGTTAGTTAAGCGAACGTTTTGAAATCAAGTTTAAGCCATAAAGAGCAACTCTAGCATCTACACTCCGTGGATTAACGCCATAAAGAGCAACTCCAGCATCTACACTCCGTGGGTTTACGCCATAAAGAGCAACTCTAGCATCTACACTCCGTGGGTTTACGCCATAAAGAGCAACTCTAGCATCTACACTCCGTGGGTTTACGCCATAAAGAGCAACTCTAGCATCTACACTCCGTGGGTTTACGCCATAAAGAGCAACTCTATAATCTACACTCCGTGGATATCTAGCATCATATAGGTATGGTACAGAAACTATTTAACAACAGTTTCCTTTCCAATAACGTAGCTTAATAAAAAGAGTAAGTATGGAGTTTCTTGTGCGTTGCACGGTAGAGTCAATTTTTATTACCTACTTGTACATTTTTAATTTAGATTTAATAATGTTTGACGTTCAAAAGTGCCGCTTATTGGCATAGTTGAAATAAATATATTTGACTTGGACTAATAACTCCACCAAATAAAAAACACCATCGAAAATATTCCATCGCCCACCAATCCAATTACAAGCCTCGCCGCACTCCACTTAACTTGACAGCCACGCTACCAGCTACACGCGGCACAACTGCTCACGTGAACAGCCTCGTGCTGAATGACCTTCTGCTTCTGCTCCAAACTGCACTGTCATCACTGTGGCTGAGGATGACAGGAAACTGCGATTATACAAGACTTTTGTGACAGTTCTACGGCACCCAAATTGCGTAATCACAGTTTCCACAACCGAACTTCATATGTTTAGTAAACCGTCTACTCGACAGTGCACATCGCGCAATGTACACTGTGGAGTTGTCAAAATGATAGATTATTTTACGCAATTAATCCGAGGACAGGAGCAGAGAGAGATGGGTTTAAAACGAGCTGATAGCCATCTGTCGGCTCGAGGTACATTGAAACCTAGTCATCGAGTTAGAAACGGGTTGGTTGCCCAACTCTAGCAAAGAGATTGACACACATTTTCATGTATCTACGTACGTATCGTCTATGTTGTAGTTTAGGTAAGATCCTAATAGCTCTTCAATTTGTCCAAATTGCTTAGTCTTCACTGTGGCTGAAGGTAACAGGAAACTTAGGTACAAGACGTTTTTAGTCGTACTAAAAGATTCTCCTCCACTAATAATAATTATTACAACCAAAGCCCGAATAATTGCCAAACTTAAGTGGCTGTGGGCAGGGCACATTGCTCGCAGAACGGATGGCCGATGGGGCAGAAAGGTTCTGGAGTGGCGACCGCGAACCGGAAGTCGTTGCGTTGGAAGGCCTCCCACCAGGTGGACCGATGACCTGGTGAAGGTTGCGGGCAATCCGCTGGTTGCGAGACGCACGGGACCGGTCAATGTGGCGACGCTTGGGGGAGGCCTATGTCCAGCAGTGGACGTCTTTCGGCTGATATGATGATGATGATGACAACCAAAGTATGGAACTCTCTGCCAGCACCTACGAGTATGTTCCTCTACACCTATGACCCGTTAGCCTTCAATGTTAGAGTGAACAGCCATCTTTTGGCCTTGCTCAATCTATCGTAGACCATGGTATAATAATATACTCTGTATGGTATTCTCTTCCCGAGACAGCTGGGTCACGTGATTGGCCAAAGAATAAGTCATCAGTTGCTATGCGCTAATAATTCAATATATAAATTAACTAGCGGACGCCTCGCGGTTTCACCCGCGTAGTTCCCGTTCCCGTGGGAATACAGGGATTAAAAGTATCCTATGTCACTCGGGGATAGTGTAGCTTCCCAACGCAACGGTGAAAGAAATTTTGAAATCGGTGCAGTAGTTTTTAAGTTTATTCGTTACATACAAAAATGCAAATCTTTCTTCTTACCCGACTGCCGAAGGAGGGTAATGTGTTCATCAGTCTATATATGTATGTATGTTTGTTCCTATGTGGCGTTCTAGAGACCAAACGCGTTGGCCGATTTTGATGATTCTTACGTCAATCGATTCGTCTTAATCCTGCGAGTGTCACTGGCTACATTAAATTTGGAAAAAACAAAAATGGCGGATTTTGGGCGCCATCTTGTTGGGTAAAAAAATTTTTTTTCTTCCAAACCCATCGTGTGGGGTATCAAAATAAAGGATTTTAAGAGGCAATTTCAAAAATATATAACTTATATGTTTAAATGTACCTAATTCTAAAAAAAAATAACTAAAACGTAAATAAAAAAAGTTAATTAAAAAATCAAAAAACCCGACTGCTTAAAAAGCAAACTAAAAAGACGTAAACAAGAAGAAAATCATGCTGTGCAGTCGGAGGATACATCTGGTTTTGGTCCGCCAGCTCGCGAATATGTATCCTCCGACTGCACAGCATGATTTTCTTCTTATTTACGTCTTTTTAGTTTGCTTTTTAAGCAGTCGGGTTTTTTGATTTTTTAGTTAACTTTTTTTATTATATTAGTATAGAAGTATAGATTTAAAGCTAAATAGATGAATCACACGAGTTATTAAGTAATTGAGCTAGTTAGTATTTTTGCCTTAACTAAATTAGAAATTTACTAAAAAGGACAATCAATGGTAACACTTATCGTGATGTAGTCTTAGGCCATCGTGGGAAGAGAATACCAGGCGGACTATATTATTATACCATGTCGTAGACAATTCAAAATCGCTTACCATCAGGCGAGATGGAAATCAAGAGCGGGCTTGCCGAATTACAAATCAAAATCTACGAAGTAAATCTCTATTAGCAAAGAGTTTTGAGTGACATTGTCATTGTACTCGTGTGGAGAGCATAATATAGAAAGAGGAAGCATGGAAATAGGCATAATGTAAGCAAGGTCCGCTGTACAAAGCGGAATCTATCAATCAAACCAAGATTATTGCAATCTGCAATCAGAACGCGCTGCAGTGCATGGCTGGCTGCCAAACCTGATAGTTCCGCCCTGAGATTTAATTTACTGCGTTACAGTACGTTTTATTATACTCCTAGGCCACAATAACACTTCCTGGGATGTAGATTAACTGTAAATGATTTGAAATTGTTGCTACATTCACTGGACTGCGAAAAATATTCTATACTTACACGTGTTTAAAAACTCATTGAATGCATGACTCGGCAAAACCTCTTCCCTTTCCCGTTAAATACAGTTTCAAATGACTGAGATCGTATAGCGTGGACATTTGAATTAAGAAACAAGAAAAGAGAAAAATCTATATAAGAATTCGGACATTCCCTTTTATTAGACGCTTCATCTTCTCTACACACGATAGATAAAAAAAAGTCAATTTAAAAAACAAAAACCCGACTGATGCCAAAAAATCAAGCTGTGCAGTCGGAGGATACATATTCGCGAACTAGCTGATCACCTGATCCTCTGACTGCACAGCATGATTTTTTCTTGTTTACAGCTTTTTAGTTCGCTTCTTAAGCAGTCGGGTTTTTGTTTTTTAAATTTACTTTTTTTATTTACAACTTTTTAGACATATTTTTATTTTCGTATTAATTTTAAACATATAAGTGGTATGTATTTTTGTAATCAGCTCTTGATACCCTTCATTTTGATACCCCACTCGATGAGGGCGGAAGAAAAAAAATATTGGACCCGCACAATCAAAAATCCGCAATGTTTGTTTTTTTTAACCTTACCTATCTAAGAACACTTGGGCGGTCAAGACTTATCTATAAATATCGTCTAAATTATAAAAATCCGTCAAGTGGTTTGGAAGATACGAGGTAATAAAGAATATTACATAAATACATACAAGATACGCGCAAAAAACATAACCCTTTCCTTGCAGCCGGGTAATTAGAAGTTAATTACCTTGTTTGGCCCAGAATTCAGAACAAGATTGGTCATCGTATTCGTAGTCATAAGAACGTAGTAGCTTGCATTGAAAGGGGAAAAGCGAAAAACGACTGGAAATTTCCCATCCCAGACAAAAACTCACATTCGTATAAGCCAGATCAACTAGAGCGCCTCGCGTAGGTATTTAATGACTCCAAAACCGTAGTCGTTAATCGTCAACGTTTTCCCGCCATTAGTAAGAAAATGGCGCCAACACCGTCACACTGCGTCAAGTCGTCACGTCGCTGAGATCCACGATAATTGCTTACACAAAGTACCTAGTTGTCTCAAGATTGTGTGTGCAAACTAAACACGGAAACGTAAGAAGGACACGGCAAGGAAAAGTCAGCAAAGTAGGTCTAGTCAGTGGATTTGGATCAAGGTTTAAAGGAGACATATTTATGACGGGTTGGTCTAGAAGTGACGGTTTCGTGACTAAGGTTTGATAAAAGATTGATTGATTAGGTAGGAATTATCCCAACGATGTAGTTTTAAAGAACTAAAAAGTGTACGGCATTTCTTAGATAATTAGCAGAATCATAATCAGCCTTTTAACTTACCCACTGCTGGGAAACAGGTCTCCTCTCTGTAAGAGAATGTTGGTGGATGGTGAGATGATTATAATCATCATAATAATATTAAAACGTTTGTAACAGCGTAACACCACGAACTAAGAGATAATACCAATGCCAAATAAAGACAGTTTTAATTTTAAACTTCGTCAGAATAACGCTCTTTGTAAAATGGCGGCCATGTAGCTTTTGGCGCCATTATGTAACCATCTGTCAAATAAAATGTGTTAAGCTCAAGAACAAGCAGCAAATATAGACAATTTGTACAGTTAATATGTAGACAAATAACGACTTTTAATAATTCTATAACCCAGACACAGATACACAATCAATCAATGTATAAACGGCTGTCGGAAGTGACAGTATTACACTTGTTTTACCTCTATGAGCCTAGCCTAGAGCTGCAATTAGTTGCAAGAATGGCAGATACCTTTTTATGTCACGCTTGTTGTATTTGGAAATGACATGGTTGATTTTTATTATAGAGTCTAGGTATTAAGTTGCAGATACGGGGGCATAGTAGCTGATTTTAAAATGATAATCACGTCTAAACGGCTAGTCGTATTTTTTGGAAAAAATATATGTTACATATATGACCATTTTCTTGATAATTTGATATTTGATTTGAGATCGATTCACATCACATCACATCATCAGCCTATTAATGTTCCCACTGCTGCGACACAGGCCTCCTCTCTGTGAGAGGGGATAGGCCGTTATATACCACGCGGGCCCAGTGCGGGTTGGTGGATGTCACATGTCTTCGAATTTTTGGTTCTAGGATTAGGAGGTTTCCTCACGATGTTTTCCTTAGCTCTATAGATGCTGAGATCGATTGGGTAGTAGTATTGGTTTCCGTCCAGACATTTTAAAAATTTGTTTTAAACCTAAAACAAAGTCTGTATTTTTAACCGACTTCCCAAAAAGGAGGAGGTAAGGCACCTTTAAAGGTACCTTACTATAGAATTTACCTATTAGGTCCTACAACTAAAAATTAAAAATTAAAAGCTTTTTAAAAAAAAATACAACCGAATGCCAATTCTTTTTCGGAAGTCAGTGTCAAAAAGAATCGAATAAAAGAAAACAGAAACACAGACTTTCTAGTGTTTTTATTTGGAAGTCGGTTGTATTTTTTTTTGTCCAGAGAACATACTGCTAAAGTTTAGAAACATAAGTCCTACATTGCATATTATTTACTCTGCCTTCGTGGCATATGATAATGTTACTTCTTTATTATCTTGTGAGGAAAAACGGTGAAAAATTGCACATGAAATTGTCGGTAGTTAGACGCTACGTGATGTGTTGCAGGCATGGGGGAGATATAAATCATGATTGGCTAATTATGTGTGCGATATAAAACCGTTTGTCATGCATGGGAGCCCTGAGATTCATGGCACTGTCGCTGTAAGTTTTTTAATGGCATATTTATTTACTTTTTATCCATGTAAGCATTTAAATAGGTACAGGTACTGATTGATTAATCAAAGATATTGTTATGAGCTGCGGTTCTGGGATAAATTATTTATACAGCAAACTTCAATTAATAACACTTTATTACAAAAACACTTAAACTATTCTTATTACTTCGCACTATTTTCCTTTACCGATCGCTCTGTGTCGCTTCCAAATCGAAACTGATTCAGGACTTTTTTTTTGTTTCGTCTCACAGTTCAATCAGAGTGATCGTCTACTGCTTAACCGGGCGATCTTGTGGAGACTAAGCTAATAGACTCCAGCCAGGTAAAGTCACGACGAACCCAACCGCTCTTTATACACGGAAGGTGTTTCTAGAACGTTCCATACAGTTCTAGATACTTCGAGAATCTTCCAGAACAATCGACATTTCAACTCATTGTTCCTGAAGCAACTAGCTAGAAACTGCTAGAACGTTCGGCCCGAACATTATGGAAAATTCATTCGACACGAGAAGATTAGTTCCGCTATTCGATACTAGATAGCGCTACTAGTTAGTACTAGTTCTTCCTCTCGTTACTAGATGGCGTTGCCCTATCTTGTAACAATATCATATTCATGATCTGGTAAGGGCCGCATGTGGCCGCTGAATGCGAGAAGGCAGGGTACTGATTACTGATCGTTGTAGCGATGCTTGAGGGATCTCCGCCTTTCGGGTTAAATGATAATGACTGGAAATCAGCGGAAGTTGGAACTTAGGATTCTGGAATACTGATTAATACTTCTTTCTTTTATGGCGTGTCCAAATATTATGGTACATATTTGCCTTACGGTGTCACAAGGCAACTAATATAGTACTTGAACTATCTCACGAAGGCGTTACGTGATTATTATGGCGTCGAAATAAGAGTCATTTTGTTACGATTCATCCGCCTTCGTGAGATGGGAAAGCCTAGACCCTAGAGGATATTTTTTACAAAGTGATGAAGTTCTACATTCAAGGTAAGTTTGCACTAAAAGCCCAATAAGCTTACGTAGGTACTTGGTTTATGGAAAGCATGTCAAGTACCAACCGAAGTAGAAAGATAATAATTTACTATTCACTATCGTAATTATTATTATTCCGAATTCGATTACTAATATAACTCAACGAAGCGAAGTGATAACTGATAACGATTATATATTCGGAAGCCTTTGTTTAATTAGCACTTTTGTGGTGAGCTTATCATTTGAAGGATTTTATTTATTAACTAGCTGTCCCACGCGGCTTCGCTCCCGTCAACTGGCTACCTACCTACCCTACCCTACATACATGAATGTGCCGTAACTTTAACCGCTTACGCAGCGCGCGCAACGGAAGCTCTCAAAAAGGAATATTTTTTCCCATTTTTCATTTATGCTCCGCTCCTATTGGTCCTAGCGTGATGTTATATAGCTTATAACCTTGCTCGATAAATGGACTATCCAACACAAAATTATTTTTTCAATTCCGACCAGTAGTTCCTTAGATTAGCGCGCTCAAACAAACAAACAAACTCTTCAGCGTTATAATATTAGTATAGATATGAAGGTCCTTCCGCATTTTGGCCAGAATAATGAATTAGACACTTCATAGAATATTCAATGAAGTGTCTAATTCATCAATGTTTTTGCCGAAAGACGTCCAATGCTGGACATAGGTCTCCCCTAAACGACGTCACACACACTGATCGGTTATCTGCGTCTAGCATCCATCGGATTGTCTATGTCCACCTAGAGAAAGGCGACTATTTGTGTGGCAATAAATGAGATTAGGGAGGGAGTGGGAGAGCAGTGGTGGCCCAGTGGTAACGGCCCCGACTTACGTTTCGTATGTCTTTGTTCGATCCCAGGCAGGCGCTTTACTTTTTGTAAATTATTTCATCACCACTGCTCTAAAAACATCGTGAGAAAACCGGCATATCCTAGAACAAAAAATTCAAATTCAATTCGTGGTGGATTAAGGCCCATTCCCTCTCTCACAGAGGAAGCCTGTGTCCCAGCAGTGGGAACATTAAAAGGTTGATGAAGATGATGGGACAAAGAATAGATGGATGGATCATGTCAAACCATAACGTGGACAAGGACAGGAAGATGATGAACATAAAGAACAATATCACATCACATCATCAGCCGATTAATGTTCCCACTGCCAGTGGACAGGCCTCCTCTCTGTGAGAGGGAATGGGCCGTAATCCAGCACGCGGGCCCAGTGCGGGTTGGTGGATGTCACATGTCTTCGAATTTTTGGTTCTAGGACATGCCGGTTTCCTCACGATGTTTTCCAACAAGAACAATATACACTCTCTATAATAGAGAGTCTTGGCTATAACATGGTTAAAGCATAAGATGGATCCAGAAAATCCAGATTAATACCATCACTGGTCTGACTTCCCATTTGTCCCAATCGGTAGCCTTTAGGCTAAAGCTAAACGACAAATATTTTCTTAGAACTAGAAGTAAAAAAGGATTATCCGGAACTCTACCATGTAATGGGTTTTGCCGAATTGCGCAAGTGAATTCGGCAAGGCGAAGCGTTTGACCGCTGTGAATCAGCCAATCACATGCGAGATAAATGACGCGATGTGGATTTCCGTCCGTGTGATTGGTCGATTTATAGCGGTCAAACCCTTTGCGTTGCCGTATTCACTTGCAGTGGTGGCCCAGTGGCATCGGCCGCGGCTTACAAGTTGTAGGTCGTAGTTTCGAGCCCATGCTTCGGCTTTACTTTGTGTAAATTATTTCATCACCACTGCTCACAAAACGGTGAAGGAAAACATCGTGAGGAAACCGGCATGTCTTAGAACCAAAAATTCGAAGACATATGACATCCACCAACCCGCACTGAGCCCGCGTGGTGGATTACGGCCCATTCCCTCTCACAGAGAGGAGGCCTGTGTCCCAGCAGTGGGAACATTAATAGGCTGATGATGTGTGATGTGATTCACTTACGCAATAAGGCTGCAGGAATTGAACTTTTTATGCGAAGCAACCATAACTGTGAATACTGTGACACAGTTCATACAGTCATCTCTGAGATAGAAAACATGGATGGCTTGTGTGTGGTATGACATGGAAGGAAAGGGAGTGACAAATAGCGTGACGGTTGACAGGAGGGGATGGAAGAATAAAACGTGTTGAAAACAAATGTTAAAGCTAAAGCACAGATAATATAATACTAGCATACAGATGCCTCATACCATACAAAGAAACCGTGCTGTCGTAACTAGCGTGTTTCGTTTTATTTGTATTAGTACTTCGATCGCGTTCGGTTCCGTTCTACGGCTATAGATGGTGTTAGCAGTGACTTACAAGTAAACAGGGTTTTCTCGATTCGGGATAATTATTTTTGTCTTTAAATTTGTTTCACAGTATTTTTTTGCACGTTTTTACAATTTCATTGTACCAAAATATGTTACAATACAAATTAAAAAAATCGAGTGGAATGGCTCAGAAATTTAAAACCGCGCCATCTATTGGAATCAATTATAAATGATCCGTTCAAATAACCTTTGAAATGTGAATTCAGATCCCAATTTTCCCATAATTTTGTGACTAAGAGAGTTAATTAAAAAATAACATACAATTTTTTATGATCAATTCCAGAAAATTTATTTATTTATTTATTTATATACACTTTATTGTACACCTTAATAAACAAGAAAAAAAAGAAACTTAATACTATAATATACAATGGGCGGCCTTATCGCATTCCGCGATCTCTTCCAGGCAACCTGGATGTTAATTTTAATGTTGAAAAATGTTAATTTTACACTCAATTCAATAACAAATCGATGCATATCGCGCCATCTAGTGACAATTTTTTTAACCAAATTTTCTTTGTTTGCGCTGGGACCCCGTGCCATTAGTAAAAAAAAAACCGTAGCGTAATATGGAACAAGGGAATTGGGCAGGACCATCGTCATCCATGTTTGCGACATATATCTCATATTTTAGACAAACACCTTCCTAAATGATCTTGTATCTTATACCAAGGACGGACAAAAGTTTGTTGGTATAGACAGCTATGCATCTACCTACATACATCTAACCAATGCGCTTAATTGAGAGTCCAATAACAAGATTCGCAGTACAATTGTTCATTAAAGTAACAATCGATGAAAATTGCAACAATTAATCTGTTACCGGTTCAAACTGGTAAATACCGTCTCAATCTAGTTCTTTCCATTTACAATTACACAATTGAACGTTACCATAGGTTGAGAAAACGTGCCCGACTTGTTATGGTAGGATGTGACGGTTTTTAGGGTTCTGTACCCAAAGAGTAAAAACGGGACCCTGTTACTAAGACTCCGCGATCCGTCTGTCTGTCTGTCACCAGGCTGTATCTCATGAACCGTGATAGCTAGACAGTTGAAATTTTCATAGATGATGTATTTCTGTTGCCGCTATTACAACAAATACTAAAAACAGAATGAAAATCATATTTAAGTGGGGCTCCCATACAACAAACGTGCATTTTATGCCGTTTCTTGCGATAATGGTACAGAACCTTTCGTGCGCGAGTCCGACTCGCACTTGGCCGGTTTTTGTTCTACTTTTGGTCATTCAAGATTCAAGGTTTTTTACTGCTGAACCGAATTTGTAGTCATTTCACAGGCACCAGCACCAGTTTCCTAGAGAGTTTGTCCAATCAGATGGTCAGACCAAGTCCGCACATCGTTGAAGGAAAATTTCACGATGACGGGGAAATCCCGATGCTCAGTAATGATGTACACGACACGAGGAGGAGGAAGACCAGAGATTGTTAACCACAGAAAACTAGCAGTATATTATTAAACTAGCTGTTCCCCGCGGCTTCGCTGCCTTATAATTATAATATTATAATGATAAGTATATAAGTACAGATATAGTAATGGTGGTTGTGGACTTGTGGCTATGTGATGATGAGGAATGAGGAGCACGTCGGTCGTGCGGAAAGGGGTAGAGAAAGACCAGAGAAGCGATAGATGGACTAAGTGAAAGATATGGCTAGAAAAGAGACGACCATAGAGATGAAATAAATTTTTCAAATAAAAAGTACTATTTTTGCACAATTTTTTTAGCTTACTGTGAATTGTTATCCAAACGAAACCTTTATGCAAAATTTCATCTGAATCGGTTGAGGATAACTGTTCTAAAATTCAGTTGCAATAGTTGACCCGAACACATAAATACATTGCAAGTTAATATAAAAAACTTTTTAACAAAAAAGCAAACCGACTTCCAAAAAATCACTGCAAAACGAAAAATAACTTTCTTTTCCGAAGTCGGTGTCTTTGGTACCTAATGTTTTCCGTGTTTCGACACTATACGAAGCCGCGGCGGACATTTGAACGATGTCATACTCCATCCATAATTGGCATAAATGGGCCTTTTAAATAAAAAATTAATTTCGTTAATATCTCACACACATCTTGTTTTATTCAATTTTAACATCGACCCGTCCTTGTTGAAAGACCCTTTATTTGAGGAGTTCCCTCGATTTCTCCAAGATCCCATCATCAGATCCTGACCTGATGACTATGGGACCAACTGGGAAGTATACCCTTTCAAACAAAAGAAGAATTTTCCAAATCGGTCCAGGTGTCTTTGAGTAACCGGGGAATAAAAAAATAAAAAAAAGATTCCGACGAATTGAGAACCTCCTCCTTTTTTGGAAGTCGGTTAAAAAAGCTTGTAAAAGAAGATAAAGGATAATATTTTCTATGATCAATCGATCTGCCTAGCCTTATTCCAACAATGTTGAGCTTCTAGTCTTACCGGATGCAGCCGAGTTCCAGTCTTTGACATGGAGAGACTGTGTCTATCTTAAGGGCTTATTACACTACACGGTATTCAGGGCCCTAAACCCTAATTTAGGGTAGTGTAATAACTGATAGGAAGTTAGGGTTCGGAATGATTTAGTGACCCGCAGCCTAATTGCGTAAGTGAATTCTGCAAAGCAAACAAGTTGGAACCTTCCCAAAAACGACTTTGCGTATTGCTTATTACACTCTGAAACGGAAAGGTTATGCTCCTTTCATTACCAATATTTTGACGTAGAATTGATTGTAAAAGAATGAATGATATCGAAAGAATCGAGATAAAACTTCACTATTGGTATTGTCATATATGCAAATGTCATATATATCTTCAACTCCGTAGTATCTCTAAGTAGTCTGTGTTCAACTCAAAGGAGGATTTGGAAAGCTAACGCTAGCTTTCCAAATTAGTTTCGCAATACCGAAAAAGTTGAAAGAAATGATTCTGATTCTTTGAAAGAATCGACTTGTTTCCTTTGCAGAATTCACTTACGCAATTAGGCTGCCGGTATTCAGGGCCCTGAATACCGTGTAGTGTAATAAGCCCTTTTCCTCCTCATTTCCACAACCCAGAAACTAGGGAACACGATATACCCCTTGGCAAGACTGGTGTCGGATTTTCTGACTTCAAACCACTGTCAAAGATCTTCAAATAACAGCCGGGACCCTTTTCAAGGCACGGAGAAGTCTCGGTCTGTAATGCATGGTCACCCATCCACAGAAAGACCTCGGCTTGCTTAACCTTCTTCGACCCACATCATCAGCCTATTAATGTTCCCACTGCTGGGACACAGGCCTCCTCTCTGTGAGAGGGAATGGGGCGTGATCCACCACGCGGAACCGGTGCGGGTTGGTGGATGTCACATGTCATCGAATTTTTGGTTCTAGAACATGTCGGTTTCCTCACGAAGTATTCCTTCATCGTTTTGAGAGTAGTGGTGATGAAATAATTTACACAAAGTAAAGCGCCTGTCCTATTTTTTACCCGACTGCCGAAGGAGGGTAATGTGTTTATCAGTCTATGTATGTATGTATATATGTATGTATTTGTTCCTGTGTGGCGTTCCAGAGACCTAACGCGTTGGTCGATTTTGATGATTCATACGTCAATCGATTTTATCTTAACCTTGCGAGTGTCATAGGCTACATTAAAATTGGAAAATAGAAAAATGGCGGCTTTTGGGCGCCATATTGTGGGGGGCCAATTTTTTTTTTTCTGACAGAGGTGATTTCAAAAATATATAACACTTATGTATTTAAATGTACCTAATTCGAAAAAAATGTTAACTAAAAGTTAACTAAGTTATAAATAAAAAAGTTAATAAAAAAAGTCAAAATACCCGACTGCTTAAAAAGCGAACTAAAAAGACATCTGGTTTTGGTCAGCCAGCTCGCGAATATGTATCCTCCGACCGCACAGCATGATTTTCTTCTTGTTTACGTCTTTTTAGTTCGCTTTTTAAGCAGTCGGGTATTTTTATTTTTTGGGGTGGGAAATCATCCAATGACTTCTCCCGTTCTGGGTGAAGCGGAAGGGCGTGTCAGACTTTTACTGACTAAAATCCACCCGTGTTCCTTCAGTTGCTTGATCCATCCCCTGCGCCTATTATTATTTAGCCACGAGCTCCTTTTATTTTCTTTGATTATAATCTCATAAACTAGAATGACAATGGTTACGATAAGCTAAGCATTACAAACCTCTTTAAAGATCAATTTGAGACAAACAAACGCACCTACGTTTTGTGCCTGCGCATGCGACCGTAGCGGAACCGTGCTCTTTGATGATTTACTACTTATTATGATCTTTTGTTTTGCCATTGTTGTGCATGAGTACCTACTTCAGGATCGAAATTGAATGTCATTCTGAGGTGGTATCTATGCTCTGTTATGTCTGAAAAGTTACATAAAGGTTCACCTTTGTCAGTGGTTTCTCATCCCATACAAAGAAACCGTACCGTATATCGATCGCGTTGGGTTCCATTCCACGGATATAGATGGTGATCTACACAGACATAGTTAGACCTATATCTACGAAGGGAAAAGCTAATTAGTGTATAATTTGCTATAATATTTTAGGATAGTACAAGAGCCAGGCTGCACGGATATTTGTGCCCTGCCTGGGGACCTACCACGACCTCTTAGAGCAAGGATATGTCCATTATGCTGGGCCCCTGACGTGTGTTTAAAAAAAATGAGTATGTGCTTTGACATGAGTAATCAACACGGTTTTTATGCAGTTTGTCATTATTTTCCTAAGACGAAGGGGATTTTTGCTTATGAACCATGTAAAAATATACAAAAATAAAATCATAACATCCTTAATAATAATGGTTTCTAAATTAATAATGTTTAAGCTCGAATAACGCATTGGGGTGACCGGAGTTGTTGGCAGTACCGGTCCGTAGTCCATACGGCGCATGCGCGCGGGGGAGTCTATTTTGTGTTAGTGCAGAAGTATTTTCGACGTTTTGTAATAAAAACGTAAAAGTAAAGTCAAATTAGATTCGATTTCCAAGCAAATTACTTATTTTCTTTTGTCGATATCCTTTTATAAAGTCAATATTCGACCCGACTTCATCACTAATTGAGTAGCGTAAAACTTTCCAGAATGAAATATTGAATACCGCAGATTAGATGATTCACCTCTTATCTGCGCTGCGGTATTAGAGGAGATTAGAGGTGAATACATACGATATTTTTCTAATTCCGGAAGAGAAATAAACAAGGAGCGTGCACGCAAGGATCCAGGAACGAACTATACCATTCGGCTCTTTTCGCAATTCGCACCCGCGGTAGTACTCAAATAGATAATATTCTTCATATTTATGCTTTCTAACTTTAGTTGCGAAGTTAGGTTTTATAACTCCTTCTTCAGTTACCAGTTAATCCTTATTTAGTTTAAGTCAAGAGTGAATAGATTACATCTAGGCAAGCGTGCTTCACCGTAGACCATCATCGCTTACCATCAGGCGAGATAGTGGTCAAACGCGAGAATATAGATTAAAAAAAAAACATCATCCTATGTGGGCCCGTTTTTAGACTTTATGAGCCGCTGAAACCGTTCTAATGTTCATGTAACAACAACAAAACCCTCTTTTTAGTCCGCGTTATTATACAACTTCGGAACCCTATTACTGCGCGTGGCCCGAGTCGCACTTGGCCGGTTTTGTTCTTGTTTAGTTTAGGTAATGTCTGAGTTTACGCATACCATGACAAAACATATTTGTTTTCCCTGGGATTTTTCGGTGTGATGTCATTAAATGAAACACAGGACGATATATTTCCTGCTGTTTACGTGACTAAGTAGACATTTTCAAGAGTTTGAAACTCGTTGAGGTTTTTATTCAAACAAAATGTCATTAGGATTTAAATTCTGTAACGAAGGGCCGATTTCTGAATGGACTATTTGGAGTTAAACACGTGTCAAAGTAAGGAATTTGGATGCTAAAATTTGATATATTTTCATACAAACAAACAAATACACACTTTCAAATTCTTAATTCAGAAATCGGGGTTAAAGTCCCTCTAGATACTAAAAATTGGACAAAGGCACAGATAATATAATACTAGCATACAGATGCCTCATCCCATACAAAGAAACCGTGCTGAGGTAACTAGCGTTTTTCATCTGATTATACCGATTTTTTTTAAATCGATCGCGTTCTGTTCCGTTCCACGGCGATAGATAGATCACCACAGACATAGATAGACTGTTTTTGTTGATTAAATCTGCTGGTTTGATTTTTATTCCATTTTATATTCCTTCTTTCAGTCTTCTTGAATATTTTAGGTTGAATAGCTTTCGACTTACTGGCACGTCGAGCCAATAGACATTCGATGGATAGGACTATCGTTGCAATGGCTTTTCGGCGAATCGGACGCTCGATCTAATTACTATTCGAAATTGTGGTAAATCGATGCTATGGAGAGCTAGAGAACAGTGGTGGCCCAGTGGTATCGGCCGCGACTTACAAGTTGTAGGTCGTGGGTTCGAACCCAGGCTGACGCTTTACTTTGTGTAAATTATTTCATCACCACTGCTCTCAAAAAACATCGTGAGGAAACCGGCATGTCCTAGAACCAAAAATTCGAAGACATGTGACATCCACCAATCCGCACTGGGCCCGCGTGGATCCACCAGTGCCACACCAGTGCCACGACCCGTCAGTGGAGGCCTGTGTCCCAGCAGTGGGAACATTAATAGGCTAATGATGTGATGTGATGATGCTATGGAATTTTCTGCGAATCGGACGTTCGATCTGATGACTTCGGGGAATTAGCCATCGGGGATATGACATTCGGAAACAAACAGTAAACCCACAAAACTCGTTGTGTTATGCAAAGATTACTATTATAATATGGTGTTATGTTATGACGTAGGCTGGAACCGAGTCGTTTGATTGGTGGATCCCTCGCCACACCACAATTAAGTGTGTTTCCGTCTGGCTCTCTATTAGTAAAAGATGCAATAAATTGAATTTGAATAGGATTGTCGTAATCGGATCATTTCTTGGTGAGATTATTTTTTACACCGTCACCATTAACAAACCTTTTTGTTCCATTTTACAACATCAATTAAGATAATCTTGTTTCTAGAATAAAATTTATAATGACTAGCTGTTCCCCGCGGCTTCGCTCCCGTGGGCCACCCCACAGGACCCGTTTTCGGGATTAAAAAAAAGTTGTTAAATGTTACTCAGGAATAACGTAGCTTTCTATTGGTGAAAGAATTATTTAAATCGGTTCAGTAGTTTCAGAGCCTATTCGGTACAAACAAACAAAAAAATCTTTCCTCTTTATAATATTAGTATAGATTATATAGTAATACTAGCTGACCCGGCAAACTTTGTTTTGCCATAAAAACACCAAACATTCATCTACCCTACCTACCTACCCTACCCTAACTACCTACCCTACCCTACCCTATATCTCAAGTTGGACCAGACTGCTCACGTTGTGCCAATTTAATTTAAAATCGGTTATGTAGTTTAGGAATCCATCGCGGACAAACATCGTGACAGTAGATTTATATATATTAGATAGTATAGATAAAGAACGACCTACCAGAATAAAATAAATTATTAGAGATTACAATACGTGCCATAGACAACGCAAGTTAGAGTAGAACTAGTCTCTTGCCTGCCTGATCTTATTGAAGGCAATCATCTTTGCTAATAAAGAAGTAGAACACAGTTTGCAATGTTCTAATTAAGTAGTCGATATTCATTTGATTGATTTTTTCAAACGTATTTATATGCGGCACATTTATTTATAAATCCTTATATGGAACGAAAAATGTGGTACTTAAATAAAACCGGCCAGTGCATGTTACGCAAATTTAGGGTTCCGTAACAAATGTAGTATATATTAGTATTTGTAAGTAAAATATACGTTATAAGAAATAAATATTATTTACTAGCTCCTGCCCGCGGCTTCGCCCGCGTTCAAAGTTAAAAAAAAAACTTCACAGGATTAACCGCTGGGTCAATCTAAACATTGTCTGAAAATTTCATTAAAATCGGTCTAGCCGTTTCGGCGTCTACAAGGATCATACATACATACTTTCCCTTTAATATATATAGATAGATAGATTTATAAATCACAAAATCCACAGCTCTTAAAAATACCTTAACACACTTATTGTACTACTATTACAGCTAATTACGGATTTATAATTAAAAATATGTTTTTTTTTTTAATATTTGTTGTTATAGCGGCAACAGAAATACATAATATGTGAAAATTTCAACTACCCAGCTATCACGGTTCATGAGATACAGCCCGGTGACAGACGGACAGACAGACAGACGGAACGCGGAGTCTTAGTAATAGGGTCCCGTTTTTACCCTTTGGGTACGGAACCCTAAAAAGCTATGCGTGGTCATACATAAAAAAATACATGTCGAATTGAGAACCTCCTTTTTTTCGTCGATAAAAAAACCTGATAACGTTGCTATTATTAGATGCAGAATTTAACAAATGAGTTTCAGAAGTCGCCCTTGTAACTGCTGCACCAACAACTTTTCATAGAAAAGTTTTCAACTCGCATCTATTTCAGGACTTGGCAATGGCAACTATGTGGAGCTTTACATACGAGTAAATACTTCGGGAATGTCCAACTAGTTTCATACAAAAAGAACTCCAACTCGAGAACTCTGCACGGGCCAGTCGAGGGTAGTATGACATTCTTGAAAGTCGCAAGTGAGTATGTAATACTATAGGTTACGTCAGGGGTTCCCAAACTGCATCGCGACTCCCCGGGGCGTCGCAAATGAGAAATAACTGTTGCTGAAATATGAAATATGTGATATGAGCCTGAAGCTGCAACATACTACTCGATAAATACTAACAGGAACGATTCGATAAATACATTTTACAGTAATGTAGCCCAAGATTATACAATTCCAAGTACTGAAGATAATAGGACCGTTTGATACATCGGCGTTGTACTTTCTTATTCGAAACTGGCTATTGTGCAGTTAAGGAAATTAAGTCCTAGTACAGTTACAAAATAATTGAGAATATAGGAGAGTAACTTTTTCAAAACTTTGGCTCCGATTTGAAAATATATGACCAAAAAAGCGAGCCCATTTTTTCCTAATAAGCAACATTTTTTCAAGCTACAAGAAAAATACAGTTAGTTACAAAGATACAAAAAATAGGGCGTCTCAAAAAAAATACACTATGTAAAGGGAGGCACAGTGTAAAAAAGTTTGGGAAGCCCTGGGTTACGCTTATAAACAGTTACAGAAAAGTCACTCATGAAAGTTAAGAGGGGCTCGGCGACGCAGAATTAGATGGTTTTGACAATCTTTCCTCATTTGCTACCAAGTAATTTTCTGTTCAAAAAATACTACTGAGTGCTTTTCTGTATAAAGAAGGTTATTGAAAAACAGGATCATGAAAAGTCATGAAAATATGTGAAATCTCGAAATGTTGAAAAGCCATTACCTCTTCAATTTCATAGTGTAGTAATGTAGGTCACGGAGTACTTAAGCAATCCAATATAACAAACTATATTATTGTTTAGACAACCAATCACAACTTACTAACGATTTAACAGCTAGTTAACTGATGGGAGATTTGATCAGGCTTCAGCTTCAAAGCTGAAGCCTGATCAAATCTCCAATCAGTCAATATGTAGGTAAATAACGATTTGACGAAAAGAAAATTGCCAAATCGAGTCCGCCATGTGGAAAACTCTAGGTGCAACTGTTACCAAGGGTACGCCAAGATAAAACGTGCTATATGCATTCACGAACTGTTTTGCCAAATTAATAAAACGATTTTGTATATTAGGTACTTTTTTAGGGTTCCGTAACCGTACACAAAAGGGTAAAAAACGGGACCCTATTACTAAGAATCCACTGTCCATCTGTCTGTCTGTCACCAGGCTGTATCTCATGAACCGTGATAGCAACAGCTGAAATTTTCACAAATTTTTGTTGTCGCTATAACAACAAATACTAAAAACAGAATAAAATAAATATTTAAGTGGGGCTCCCATACAAAAAACGTGATTTTTTGCCGATAATGGTACGGAAACATTCGTGCGCGAGTCCGACTCGCACTTGGCCAGTTTTTATTTTTATAATGCATAGATAACACTGGAAATTCGAGTTCTTCTATTATCTAGTTGTATCTACTTATAGATTTTATACACTCGAACAGAGCAATCTTCCTATCTGCAGATATTTCATCGAGGCAAGCCAAATCATCTTGGCAAATCGCAAAATCATAGTGAATCCTATAATCCAGACGCATTTGTGTGAAAACAAAACAACCTAGATTGCGTTGCCATTTATGATATTTATAGAATGCGGTGTGGAATCTAATCGTAGACTATAGACAAGGGCATCGAAGTTTCAACTCCACTCCACTTCGAAAGGGCATTCAACAAGTGACGAACGAATAGCCTTGTTGTCACAACATGGGAAGGACCGGAAATAATCTGTGATTTGCAAAATTGATGTGGAGTTATTTTGTTGTCTTTACTATTATAATAAGAATTAAGAAAGCCATAAGGAAAATACAAAATGTCCCCTACTTAGGTACCTACTTTATCTTTCGTACCGAAGGACCAAATTTTACATTTTTTTTTTTTTATTAATTTTATGATTGCAGATTTGTGCCGGTAAATAAAGTGTAGAGCCGTAAAAAAACTTATCTAGGTTTTTTTTCGTGCTAGAGTCTGTACCGATATACTTACATTTATTCTTGATAAAATTTTGATTTCCATTGTAAAACTACAACTTATTATGAGAGATTTATTTACAAACACTTGGCGATCTTGTTTATATTATGCTAGATACTCATATATTTCAAGTTGTGGTAGATATGTCCATAGCGCTAAACAATTTAAAGAAAACGATAATTATAACTGTTAACACTTACCTCAGTGGATATTATAGAAAATTCCTTGGCTTCAATTTCAAAATTACCACAAAATAACAGTGCACATTTTCTTCAGAAAAAAGAAAGATAAACGGCGGGAAAATAAGAAGTTCGTCGCACTTTCAAGTTCAAGCCGACATGATACACAAAACTACTGTTTTCTTTAAAGTTTTGATAGTTTATACACTCGGAACACAGAATGTTATGCGCGTGTGATCACAAGGATTGAATAAACGACAGTGCGTAAACAATATCGTGTTATGAATGCGGTTCTGGCGCGAACGTCCGAGGTTATTATCAAAGGCTATTGAACGGAGACAGTAATGTTACACATTGATATCAGCGCCATCTATGAAGTCTTTTATGAATTAACGACCCTATCACAGAGTACATTATACATAGGGGTACCTATTTTCGTTCGTCCTTTGAACTACGATCGGTAAATAAAAGTTGTGTAAATAAAATATAACTGCGTTAACGTTAATAATGCATCTTACAGCTTAAAAATGAATGAGCCTGTAGAAACCTTTGACACATGTTTATTTTGGTGCTAACTGCTAAATGAGAGAACAAACTTGGAGAGTCACGCGACGATGGATACCTAATCATAATTAATTAATAAATAGCAGACATGTACACAAATGTGTCCACGGGACTTAGGATCAAATAAATGATAAAAACCGCAAACCGCCTAAAACCGGTCAAGTGCGTATTAAACCGTATACATAATATAAAGGGATCCGTCGGCGTCGTGGGGACGAGTGCAATATGCATAATCTGACGACTAGACGAATGGGACGAAATTATAGAATTCAGTTTTTTCAATCGGCTACGAAACCCTATAATAGACAAATAGGTAGTAGTAACACAAGTACAAAAGTAGGGTAGCTAAGTAGCTGCAATGACACGGTACCTATGCATAACACATGGTTACTAGGGGAGGATCAACTTAGAAAAAATACCTACTTATAACACTTCGTTGCGTACACGCATATACACAGGGCTCAAAATTACATCCTGAAACAAATTTCATTTACCATGGATCACTGTCATCAAGACAGTCAAAGTCATCCTGCTCCAAATACAAATCAAGACTTGCAATCCACCCGAACCAACTAGCAATTGACTATTCCAGAATCGATACTCTTCTTCTTGTTCATTGTCTTCATTACTGAAGGTCATGCCCGTCTTGAAAAGCTTTCACGGAGTCAATGACAAGCTGCTTCCAAGCCACTCTGTCTTCGGCTCTTCTCAGGGTAGTCCCGTAATCGCCCTAATCTGGTCTGACCGAGTGGGTGAACGTCCGTGTGGCCTTTTTTTTTCCATCCACGTTTCCTACTATTATCTCTGTTTACAACAACCAGTTTTACCAGGTTATCTGGCTGTCTCCGGGCGATGTGACCAAAGTAATTTAGGAACATTTTTGATCCTTGCTTATAATTTCCACTTTACCTGGTTGAAGCATGCCACGGACATTCCATGTCCCTACCCTGATCTTCTTTCGCAGTTGCGGACGGTTAGTTGGGAAGGATGCGTTGTTGTCACCAGTAGCATCCTGTACGCACTGAGCCTGATGAGTCACTACAGTGGAACCAGTAACATACTTTACAGTTTTCACCATGCGACCGGAATAGACATGGCGCCGGGTCGCATGTCTCGTTATCAGACATTTTCATACAGGTTTCTTGGGAAGATAATGCAGTGGTTGCCCCTTGCCTTCTGCATTAGTCGTTTTTGGGGCTATTTGGGCCCCAAGGCTGCTGACACCTTTTCTGCCTGGTTTCCCAAGCAGGTGAGTGGTTATACTGCCACAGCTCGTTAGTTGTCTAGCAGGGAACACCACGACAGCTGGAGGTCTGTCGTCCCTGATTGCTTGTGTGTACTAACTTCCAGGGTGTGCAGGTGAGGTTGACTGGGGCTGACTAGACATTATTGTTATTCTCCCGTATTTCCCCCCAGAATCCATAAGTAGAATGAAAAGGCGGCATATTTTGGAAATGGACTTATTACTATGGAGATTTTCCCAAGGTGTTTGCTCTGAAAACTACAAAAATATCTCATAAATAATAAATAAATTGGTTATTTATCGCGTGTAGCTCAGTGATGCTCACATCCCTTGTCAGCATATCTCTTTTTTGTATTCATAACTCTGCTTGCCCTTTTCCACCAGAGCTTTGCTAACTCTGGCTAAGAAAACGAAGTGATACATTGGTGGTGTATAAAGTAAAAATACCAAACATAATCTTAAATGATATTTATTTACTTAAAAATTCAACACATTCATACAAAAGAGATGCATTGAATACATACCGCTTCCTTAACACTAAGGTTTTGGAGTACACTTGACAGTAAATGAACCAAGGCTTATAGTATCGTGGAATTAATATGGAACATTGAGTCTTAGAAAAAGACTGTCTCCAGAGCATGAAATCGGCATGCTGGCAGCGTCTAGCAAACCAAGTATGGATATAATTGTTGCTGCCATAAGTGCTGTAAACCCACAACTTCTATTATCGTCTCTAATCATAGCCAGCGGGTATTTTATCTGGTGGGTTACTGCCCAATGGTTGTTGTATGTTTAAATCACAGAAAGAACTTTGTGCAATGTAGGATTTGTGTGACATCAAGTCTTTTTAAGTTTGTATTTGGCGGCATAGATGCGGCTAGTTTGTCATTTGTGTAAGTTACAACTCTTATTTTGTATGAGCCACTGTCCACACTGTCTGACTGAACAAAGTATTTCCTTCTGTAGTCTATAGTTTCATAGGTATGAGTGACAGCAACAATGCTCTACATAGCCAATCTTTGCCTAAAACTCCATGGTCTATAAATATTCTGTCAGATACCATACTTTTTCTGTAGACTGGTAATTTATTTGCCGGCAGCTGTGGCCAATGGGTTTCTTAATACTAGGATCACTGAGTCTCCGCGAAGGAACATTTTTGATATAAACCTATCCTTGTTCACAGCTTTACCCTGAAATTAAAAAAAGAAATGTTAGGAAGAGACAATAGCTTAGATAAAGTACCTATAGATGTAGCCATAGCGTGGCCGCACATGAAACAACAATCATTATTTCTGGTGTTACAACAAGAACAAGAACACTACAACCCACCATCGCACTGACACTTATTATCTATAAATAACAATTCCTTGTCTCAATAAACACATAATACCACGAAATCACAGAAAATCAAACACTACCGAGTTTGTTTGTCAAACCTGACATAACATTAGAGTTTGACAAACAACAAAAGCCGGCCATGGTGACAAAGACAAAAAATATCAACATAAATCTTTTGTCCTTATTATTTACATGGGGCTGCCAACTAGCGATCTCGCTCTATCAATCAAGCTCATTTTATGCCGAAACCTATAGGTACTTTATCTATGGACAATAGTAAAAACCAAATTGCTATTGCATGCTTTTTGGACGGATCAGTTCTACGAAAAGACAAAATGTCCCACACGTCACCACTTCTTAGTGCTCTAGGTGGAAAGAAGTTGGGAAACAAACCCCACAGCAATAGCCATAGTAACAGTGATCACACTCATCTATCACTTTCTCCCCAATAAGATGACGTCAATAGGGAAACTTCTAATAGAATAATTTTCGTTGAACCAAAAATGTCTTTGGTTTTTAACCAACTTCATAAGCTGTTTTGTTTATGCTTTGACCAAAAACAAATAAACAACTTTTGTATGGTAAGCAAAATTGTGTAAGCTTCTGAAATTTTGGAACAAATTCAACTAAACCTACTTTCTAGCAGAACTAAAACTAACCCAGAGACCATCAAGCACCATCTTTCTAATAATCAAAAGATAACCTCTAAAATCACCATTAATTTAGCAAAATTTATACCCGAAAGGGATGAGACGTAAATATTTGAAAGCCATTTCATGGGAAATCTTACCTTCTTGCCTTTGCCTAGCCTTGGCACCTCAGTCCACATTTCTTTGACATTCTCGAGAACCATGTTGCAATGCCGGTCGAACGCCTTGACGCGTCCCAGTAGTTTTTTGTTATTTCGGCAGTTGATCAGAACTTGAGTATTGTTCTTTACTGACTGCGTAAGTACTGAAAGAGGGCCTGTACTGAATTCTTCCTCTTCGATTTTTGATAATTCCTCCAAAGTCATCTCCGAACGTGGCTTAGATGTTGATGCCCTGAAAATACATTATTTTCGTTAAAAAAGCGTGTTGGAAACTACTTATCTACACTGTTTTATTGCTTTTAGCTCTTGTACTTACATTTTTCAGTGGTTTTATGCTAGTTTTTCAAGTAATAATTAACAATTTGCAAATAATTGCACGAATTACAATCACACAACGCCAGTCAATAACTTATTTTTTTTTTAATTACTATTTTTTGACTTTTGTTTTGTTGGTTGACTTGGATAGCAGTCTTTTGGGATTTTATAGAACGAGGGTTTTCTGAACTGAAATAAAGTCCACTAAGGGACCGTCCATTAATCACGTGAGGCTTAAAAGGGGTGGAGGGGGTTTAGCAAAAATCACAAAATATCACAAGGGGGGAGGGGGGAGTATAGTAAGACATCACGTTTATTTATTATTTCGTCAAACGCGCGATTTCTAAACCGAAAAGCGGGGTGTAGTGTTATTGCGCGGGTAATATTATTTTTATGCCAGTCAAAAATAACCTGCAACATTTTTGTTATGGTCCTTAATTTCAGAATAAAATTAGATCATACTTAATACCTGTATTAAAAGATAATAATCAAAAAAATATAAGATTTTTTGTAAGTACTAAAAAATACATGTGATTTTGGGTGGGGGCGGGGGTTAGTCTTAAATCTCACCACGTATCACCAAGGGGCCTCACCGTGGGCGGGTTAAAAAATGCATAAAACAACATCACGCGTGATTAATGGACGGCCCCTAAGCAGCAGAACTGCGACGACGGTACGGTAGGTCCAATCTAGACCCATGTCACTACCCTATGTTTTCTGACTTAAGTTACAATTGTAAATGGCCGTCTTCGTTATGTTGATTTCATAAGTTGCGTTTTAAAAGGAAAAAACTTATCTCGCCTAAGTGGCGCCAACTGGTTAAAAACCCTCATTAAACCTAACGGGTGTTGCCAGTTACAGTATTTTATACTAAATGTAGGATCAAACTCGATGATCATACAGGAGTCAGGACGAGCTCATGATCTCATTTTTATCCGACTGCCGAAGGAGGGTAATGTGTTTATCAGTCTATGTTTGTTCCTATGTGGCGTTCTAGAGATCAAAAGCATTGGCCGATTTTGATAATTTTTACGTTAATCGATTCGTCTTAACCTTGCGAGTGTCACTGGCTACATTAAAATTGGAAAATAAAAAAAACCGGCCAAGTGCGAGTCAGACTCGCGCACCTTGGGTTCCGTACAAACCTCAGCTTAAAGGTATTATAGACCTGAGTATTTGATATGAATTTCAATTTATTACCTCTACGCGTTCATGAAGAAAGGGTTAGTAAGTTTAAAATTATTATAAATATTTTTATTATATGATGTAACTAAAAATTTACGGTTTTCGCAATTTTTCCTTTATCTGTGCTATAAGACGTTGTTTCATACCAAATTTCAAGATTCTGATTTCACGGGAAGTACCCTGCAGGTGTTGATTCCCTTGCGAGTGTCGGAAATTTGCGGTTGTATCTTTCGATTGTGTTGGCTTAGTAGTTCGATTATCACAGCTTTAAGGGACCTGAGTATTTGATATAAACTTCAGCTTGATACCTCCACGCGTTCCTGAGAAAAAGGGTCTTGACAGACAGACGGACGGACGGACAACAAAGTGACTTCAGCTTGATACCCTACGCGTTCCTGAGAAAAAGGATCTTGACAGACAGACGGACGGAAGGATAACCAAGTGATCCTATAAGGGTTCCGTTTTTTCCTTTCGAGGTACGGAACCCTAAAAAAAATTCTTCCATTTCCGTCTTGTGGGGTATCAAAATAAAGGGTTTTAAGAGGTGATTTCAAAAATATATAACACTTGTATGTTTAATTGTAACTAATTCTAAAAAAAAAATAACTAAAAAAGTTAATTAAAAAATTCAAACCCGACTGCTTAAAAAGCGAACTAAAAAGACGTAAACAAGAAGAATATCATGCTGTGCAGTTGGAGGATACAGCATGATTTTCTCTGATTTTACGAATGCCTTGGTTGTTAAATTGGACAATCGCCTTAAATGTTATGGTGTCTTCCTAGATTTAACGAAGGCCTTTGATACAGTTTCCATCCCTAGGCTATTGGCCAAGATGGAGCATATGGGAATACGTGGTGTCACCCTGGATATTTACAAAGATTACCTCAGTGGACGTAGCCAAAGCGTTAAAATTGATTCCATTCTTAGTGACGAAGAGTTTATCGGCTACGGTATACCTCAGGGAAGTATTTTGGGACCCACGCTTTTCCAAATATACATTAACGATCTCTGTCTATTGCGGCTCATCCAGTGCGACATTTTTACGCCTATGTGGATGAAACAGCTCTGCTGATATACGATATCCATGTAGAAAGTAGTGCTTGGTGCTATGGTGACCTAACACACCTTTCTTGTAATGATAGGATATGGTAAAAGTTAAAGTCTTGGATTATAAGAGAAACAACTATATTGAAACTCTATATAACACTTAGATACACGAAATACTAAAGTATGGTAAACTATTTAACTAAATTAATGGTAAAAAGTATGGTAAAATGGTTATGGTTTTGGTTATGAGTACGTCGATAGGGACTGGGTCAAAGCTAAGCACAGAACTGAACTCACTTTGCGAACTATTATGGACTGGCTTTCTACTAATCTGCTGACTCTCAACATATCCAAGACCAAAGTGATTCAGTATCGCTCACCAAACTCACTTGTCCTGAACCACCTACAGACTCAAAAAAAATAAGAACGCATACTTGCCATAACAGAATGCCATGCAATTGTGATTGCTTGACTATGGTTCCTAGTATTAAATATTTAGGGGTTTACATCGATGAGAGACTGGATTGGCGTGTTCACACGGATAGTATATGCTCTCGGCTTCGAAAACTAATTTACTTATTTATGGAACTAAGAAATTCGGCTGACATTGATACAGCTTCCCTTGTAAAGAGTCTTTCAACAAGGACGGGTCGATGTTAAAATTGAATAAAACAAGATGTGTGTGAGATATTAACGAAATTTATTTTTTATTTAAAAGGCCCATTTATGCCATTATGGATGGAATATGACATCGTTACAATGTCCGCCGCGGCTTCGTATGGTGGCACGAATCCGAGAGGTCCAATTTTTAATGACTCTGCTGCATAGATCCGATCAAGCAGAGCCTTAAGCCATGGTTATTGTCCCTCAACTACGAAGAAACAAAACAAATACTAGTAACCATCTCGTGAGACAAATCCTTCCATTAGTACAATACACGTAGACCCATTATCACATACGTGCACACACACACACACAAATATACTCGCTCACACACTTACACACAAACACATTCGCGCCGGACTTTGATTTTAATTTTATTATTAGTTTAATATATGTTCCTTAGTTTTAATTTTACTCTGTTTATCTGCATAAGTATGAATTATAATTCCGCTCCAAAAGAGAGCATTGGCAACACAGGTCAATCACAGGCACAGGAGTCAGGGAATCCATGTATTGTATGTTTTCTTATGTAAATAAAGTTATTTATTATATTATTTACATAATTCCGATAATGCGACGAAGACAGAGGTTGACGAATACTTGGATTTGACATGAGATGTCCTTTGTGATCTTCTACGTTTCGCAGCGTAGAGCAGCACGGATTTGACATTAGACCCAAATATTTTGAGTTTAATCCTTCGGGTCAGTTTCTGACTGCCAAACAGCAGCCTAATTGCGTAAATGAATTCTGCAAAGGAAACAAGTCGATTCTTTCAAAGAATCAGAATCATTTCTTTCAACTTTTTCGGTATTGCGAAACTAATTTGGAAAGCTAGCGTTAGCTTTCCAAATCCTCCTTTGAGTTGAACACAGACTACTTAGAGATAATACGGAGTTGAAGATATATGACATTTGCATTACACTATATCAATAGTGAAGTTTTATCTCGATTCTTCCGCTTTCATTCATTCGTTTACAATCAATTCTACGTCAAAATATTGGTAATGAAAGGAGCATAACCTTTCCGTTTCAGAGTGTAATATGCAATACGAAAAGTCGTTTTTGGGAAGGTTTCAACTTGTTTGCTTTGCAGAATTCACTTACGCAATTAGGCTGCTGGTCTTAGCTGCGCGAAGGTAGCTCGAGCTTTGGCAATTCGTGAAACGATTCCTCTTCATTCCCCCAGGCTCTGACACGACGCTCCCGAGGTAGACAACTTGTGAACGCGTTCCACTGCCTCTGTGCCAAACTTTGCATCTGTCCATCTACGTGGGAAAAACATGGAGTGTTACACTGGCCGAACATGTTCTATGTGTTATTATATTAAAACTTTCAAATGGTTGAATTGCAAATAGGAATGGTACGTTTTATGTAATTTTTTAAGTTAGGGCTCACTTTTTTTTTTCTTCTTTCTTTTCTTTTGACTACAGTGAAAATGTTTTCCTTATTTTTAGGCATTAAATCGTGGTGCTGCTACAAATCCGGAACCCTTATATGCTGTTGCTGTTAATGAACCTACATCTGTAGTTACTGTTAACATTGAAACCACTTCTGTTCCCGTAGTAGCTATTGACCCTTCAGATTTGGAGAAAATTACAAATTGCAACCAAGCGTTCGTGTGTGTGAAATGTCCCGAATATTTATTTTTATTATTAATAAACGTGTTGATTATGCCAATTATGTAAGTAAGGGCCAATTTGCCGAAGAAACATGTTGATTTTGATTCAAATATTTGGTCTATTTCGATTCACCATGGCAGACACATGAAAAGACACAATTTTGTGCAAATGTTGTTAATACTGTTGTTATTTTAGAATTTACCTAGTTTAATTATTTTAATAATGTCAACAATGGGCCAATTTTCTAATAAAATAAGTTGATTCTATCTCAAATATTTTTTTATTTCAATTCACCAATACAATTATACAAGAGGTGCTTCGATTGTACTAGCTACAATGTGTGTAGTAAAGGAACAAAATATAAATCCGATTCATATCGAGTGACCATAAGTTTACATTTAACATCATACGGCGAACACACGTACTCTGAACTTTTTATAATATGCCACACCAAGCTAAAACTTACTTTTCCTCTTTAACTGGTCCGTTATCACTAATTACGTAAACAAAATCTACGGGACCCTCGCTTGTGTTTGTTGTACTCGAACTTAGCGCATTATTATGCTCCTGCTTCTATTGTGAAGCCTTAATGTCGCTATTAGTAAGACAGTCGATCAAATTGCTACTTAAGTCTGCGCAAAAGTACAAATCATTTCTGCAATGAAACTTTCAGTGGTAGTACAGTGGTAAATTTATCTTTTATACAGTTCCGTTAAAAAGTCTGCAATTAAAGTTTTTATACAGTTCTGAAGCGTACAGCAGCGGCAATAGAAAAAAAATAGCAGCTTTAAGCTTTAATAAACATGTTTTAACTCTCTTTTAAAGCTATAGACGGCAATAGGTTGTAAAATGAACTCTTATAAAGCCTAGAGTGGCATTTGGTTCAGTTTATGCTACCCCTAGTGACATTTACAGCTATGAGCAGTTATGGAAGCAATAGTAGAACTTAAAACCACTTTCTGAACCCCTAAAGCGCTACTGTACAGCTAAAAGTTGCAAAATAGGCTGCTATTTCCACTAGTGTGCTAGTTGGGTCTGCCATTCTGATGCCTGTTCTACTATGATACGGAGAGTGTTGATCTGGTCCGTACATGAGTCAAACTGGTGGATGCCAAGCTTTACAGCTTAGCTCATCGCCGTAAGGTTGCCTGCTTGTCGGTCTTCTACAGACTATACTTTGGCGAATGTGCTCAGGAACTCCACGACCTCATCCCACCGGCCCCCTTCTACCATCGGACATCTAGACGCACTGCAAGTTACCATCCTCACTTAGTTGCCATTCCGCCAATTCGCACCAAGCGCTTCCAAACATCCTTCATAATGCGCACAGCAAAAGAGTGGAACTCACTACCTGCGTCTGTGTTTCCAAACGCATACAACCCGAATCTCTTCAAAGTTAGAGTGAACAGGCTTCTTCTGGGTAAGCTCACTCCATCGTCGACTTTGTCTCCGTCACCTCTGACCTAGGCTAGAGTCAAGAGCAAACCCATAATAAATAAAAAAAAAATAAAAAAGAGTGGTTCGAGCGGAAACAAGCCTGCTCCTTGCGAAGAAGAGGATCCACGGCCTTCAACAGCCTATCCAGGATGATCTGGCAGAAACCTTATAGGGAATCGAGTTATCGAGAGCATCGTAATACCTCTACAGTTAGGTATCGCAATGACTAAAATCCCATTTCTTCGGTACAGTTATTAGAAGAACGTTGTTCCAATCTGCCGGAAGCTCTTCAGCGGTCCAGATCTTTTCTATAAGAAGCGTCAGAACGTCGACAGCGGAGGATTAGTCGGCTTGAAGCATTTCTGCAGTTATCAGGCCGAGTCTTGGTGCTTTGCCCGTCTTCAAAGAGCGGACTGCTTCAGCAACTTCAGAGACTGACGGTGGTTCCATGTTGATGTTAAGAAGCCGGGATGGGGGAGAAGAGAACTGACTTGCAGCGTGTCAGGCGTCGTAGTAGCTGATAAACGGAATACCTCCACAAAGTGTTGACGCCAGCTTAGAAGCTGCCCTTCCGATGTCACAAAGAGCTGACCATCTTTAGACTTCAGCGGTTTCCTTTGACTTGCTGTTACCTGCCAAGGTTTTGATAGCCTTTTACAACTCCTTCAAGATACCGGTGTTTGCAGCTTTTTAAGCACGATCAGCAATACCATCAGGCTACTGTCTTCTAGGCTTTTTTTTTATGTGTGATGGGTTTGCTCTTGACTCTAGTCTAGGTCAGAGGTAACAGAGACAGAGTCGACGATGGAGTGAGCTTACCAAGAAGAAGCCTGTTCAATCTAACTTTGAAGAGATTCGGGTTGAAAGCGTTCGGAAACACGGACGCAGGTAGTGAGTTCCATTCATTCGCTGTGCGCATTATGAAGGATGTTTGGAAGCGCTTGGTGCGAATTGGTGGAATGGATGATAGATGTCCTTGCGTTTCTGATGGTATTGCATGTTAAGGTCGGCTCGTGTGGCGACGTTATGGGTCTCAAGCAGTCTTAGATGAAGATTACTTCTGTCTTCAATCAGGCTCCACGTTCGTTGTGACATCCAGTCCTCCCGAGAATGAGTCTATTTGTGCCCTAGAACGACGGAGCTGGTCTCTGTATAGGCCACTATGCATTAGGGTCGCTGTTGATACACAACATTTCCGCAGGAATTGTCTAGAAAACAATCGATAAGGATAAAAGGCCAAACTATTTAATTTATTGCATTGTCATCAGTCTTTGATAAGTGTGCAAAGTTTCAAATTAATCCGACGTTTTGAAGGGGCTGAAAATCACGTTCAAAGATTCCGTTGCTTAGATACAAATATACCAAGCTAATAAAAGCGTTTTAAAAAGGAAACCATTGTTCTCATTTTGGCCAAGAGGCAAAATATGCAAGTAGAACTGTATGTTCCGGGCGGTAGTTTTGCATTTAGGTAGTGTTTTTATGCCGATCGAATGCCAAAATATTCAATAGATTTCGAATGACTAATAAGTGAACCAAGCGTTAGCTGACGCACTAGCAGTGGGTGCGCGTGTGGGAGGTTACGCATCGTGCGTCAGCTGCTCGCATGAACTTGTTGTTTTTTTGTATTTTATTAAAAAAATGGTCTTTCCTTAAAATTGCCATATGACATTATTTCCATTTGATCCATAATAGTGATTCTATCGACTGGTGTAATAATACAGCGTATGTGTTTTTTTTTCAAAATAATAGGTTCGACTCTTGTCTAAGAATAATATTTTTCAAAAATCCAATGATGCAGTTTTTAGACAATTTTTTTAATAAAATGCTCAGACTTTGCAAGTTCACCATATGCCTCACTCATCGATGCAGCTGACTTTTTCAGCTCAGTACAGCCGTCATACAATTTCTAAGGTTCACTTAATAGTCATATACGATTAACTATCGTTGTCAACATCAGCCGGTATACTATCACTTTTGTATTTGCAACGCTACCGTACTAGTATACCAGTGGAAGTGTAGGTATGTTGCAACAACTAGGTCCCACTGTCACGCCTTGCTGGGTATATTTCGAATTACCATTAGTTACTGGTATTTCGACATACACAATTGCAATTGCAAATTTTTTTGCTAGGCTAGGGTTACCCCTACCCTAGCAAAAAGAGATGCATCCAGTTATCTAAGATCCAGTCAGAGCGGAGTGTGGAGCAAATGTACTTAATGCACTATCGTGGTATGCGTTATAATGCCATCATTATTCCAGTGTGAGAAAGAGACGGAGCTATAAACTGGTAGCACCATTTCATGTTTGCAACGAAATATGATGGCATGCCGCATTACTGCTTCAATATGGCCCAGGAGTTAGTAGTAACAATGAACAAAATAAAACAAGGACCATTCTTGAAATATTTTTATTTATCTTTTTTCCTGTAATAATAAGAAAAAAAAATGAAGGTTTTAACTAGCTTTTAGTAACTAATTTTGATATAATAATTCAATATATTTATAATTCACAGTCTTGGAATAAAAATAAAGGCTAATTTTAATAATAGACATTGCCATTTTCATTCAACATTAGTTATTTTTTCATCTTGCAACACATTACGTAAAGTTTTAATTTAAAATTCCAGGAACAAGCTGCGTACCGGGATCACACTTACATAAATTTCTTTGGTTATATTTACAAGTATTTATGTACTTCCCATTTAAAACTTATTTAAATTATCACAACTACATATTACTATAGCGACATATTAGCGAAAGACAAAATAAATATGAAATAAATACAATCATGAAAGGACCAATCATTTTACGTTTAAATTTTAATTCCAGTACGCAATTATTAGAAATGAATCAAGTTTAAATGAAAAACAAGTTTTTAGAAATTAAAGAAATGGGTACAAGTTACAAAACATAAATAAAATAGTTAAGGGGCCGTATGTACAGAATGGCCAAAACTGGACATTCAAGCTAAGTGCTAACCCAGCATCAGCGATCCCTTGGCTTTAGTTTTGAGTCGACTTCTGATTCACACTGTTCGTCAAACATAGAAGATATTACAATCACATATAAAAAATATCAATTTCACACCTTAAATCAAAGATACTGCTTTCAATCCATCCATTTCGTTGTGAAGCTTAAGATAGACTCAAATAATAACACATTTTTAACTTTGGAAACCACAGAGCTGCCAAAGAATTATAATGCAACCGTTGTTTAGAGGTCTCGTCGTCTATAGACATCTTTAATACCAGAGACATTACAGGAGCGATACCATACCAGAGACAAAGCTGAAATAGATACATGTGCCTGCACCCTTACAATCAGATTGCTTTCCAACTCTATGGTTACAACATATTTTTATTTTGTAAAAGTCTATTTCCCGGTTACAACGCCAACAAAACTATTGCTTAAATTACATTTGTCAACAAACTTGGACAATAATAGACATATTGAGGTTCATTTTGCGACGATCCAGCACCATTTCAATTTGTACCAAGCTGTGGCAGTGATTAAGACTATGGACGTCAATTATTATGCATCTATTTATTAATAAATTATTGCATTTATTATTGACAGGGACATGGGTGGGATTTTATTAAGATAATTCACAGGTCTAGGTAAATTGATACTGAGTCCAAAAGAATGCTGATAATGTTTACAGGCTGTAGAGGAAAGTTGCAATCATTTTTTTTAAACTGCAAAAAAAAATATCTCCCATACAAATTTTGGATAATTTTTCATGGCAAATCCATATTTTTGTGGGATTTGCCCATTATCTGTATGGTCGCTGTCATGGTCAAAGCCACTCTAGCGGATTGTCGTGTCGATGGTAGTTAGGCGCCATTTTTGAAAAACGGACAATTTTGAAAAAGGGCGTCGACGCACCATGTCTGCGACGAATCGCTTTCGATTGCCTCAATCCAAGTGATTTTTTTAATAAGATTTGTGAAGTATTAAAGACTAGAGACTATTGTTTTAATATCTGAAGGTTAATTTGAGTGATATTATGATTATAATAGTTGATTTTCGATAGTATTCGGTTTTATTAACCGCCTAATATCCACGCCCTGCAAGATGAGTTCTGAAATGGCCCTGCTGCGCCTTTCTTCGAGAAAAGTTCACGCATGGGCAGAAGCAGTTTTTAAAATATTATCGCACCTTTCTGTTACATTCTGTATAGCATATTAACCACTATCTTCTAAGTGTACAGTTCAACTATTTTCTTAATGTCCCTCGGCAATCATCGCATTTCCGAATACAAACGAATGCTAATTTCCATGTCCATAAATTATTATATTTATCGTGTGTAATAATTTGAATTCAGAACGAAGTAATTTATTGTTGTTTTGTTTTGATTTCCGTGTGAAATATATAGAGCTGTAAAAATAGCAGCTTTCCTCACATTTTTTAAATAAATTACATTATGTTAAAAGAGTATTAACAACTCTTTATACTTCCAAATTGATTGAGAGCGTCCAGTCTTCACCAAGTGCAAAGAGCAAATGATAGAAATCCGACGACTGACGAACCACGAAGTTTGCCGAGAGACATTAATAAAATGATTGTACTGTACACATTTCTATCCAGACTCTATCAATTAGCCTTAAACATTTAACAATTAACAAACTTCAGCTATCCGAAACTGACCATCAATCGTCAACATACAGACAAACAACATCCTATCATAATATTATAGCTGTCTTCTCCAAATCCTGCCCATAGCCCTGCCACAAATACATCAGTATTATCAGAATTTTATTATTACAAAAATACGTTATATATACTATTTTCGGTAAGCATGTTGATTCGCTGTAGCACCATTTATATAGTGGAATAAGAACGGTTTATATAAATTATTTTACTGTAAAGCATCAACACTCAAAACTAACTAAATGTGCCTTTGCATGTCGCCGTCTAGATGAGATATGGAAAATTGTTGGGCAGAGATCTGTGTAAGGCCATATGCAACCAGGGGCCCTACCACGAGCTCATGGCATGGCCTCAGGGGCCTAACTCTAAAACAAAACTATGTTTTTTTAAGCTATTGCATAGCTTGCATTACATATAGCATTAGCTTTGAGCGCGGCGACCGAATCAAGAAATTCCGTAACGAAAATAAACCTGACACCCCGAGCTGCTCCGAAATCGGACGATGGATTCCGAGCGTGTAAGCGGGTGAGGGGGAGGGGCAGGGGGGAATTTGTTGCGCGGTTTTATAGAAGTTTCATTTTTAGACCAACGTAAAAAAGAAATGAGGGGCGGAAGGTAACGAGTTTAGGGGGTGGGGGTTATGCTAAATTAATATTAAATACTAGTAATCCATTTTTCAAGCACTTCCTGGCATCCGATTAAGAGGGCCCTTCCCGGTCCGTCTATCGTCAACGCGAAATGTTTAACTGTTTCACTAACCAGACGGCGACATAAAAACATAGCAAAGACACTAATTCTCTATAAATCTCAAACACTATAGTCTTTATAAAAATACGAATTAAGCATTATGTACCGTAAGACACTTCTCATTTATAATCACTAACTTTAGGGAATAAAACTAACCTAATCATATTTACAGAGATCTCTTACAACACGGCCAACTTAAGTGTGCACCTGTCGCGGTGACGTCACTGTGACGTTCGACTCTCGCTATCGCGGGTAGCAGGGAGCGGGGGTGCACAATTCAGTTGGCCGTGTTATACTTATATTAAATCAACCGTTTTAAGGATCACATTTATTAACTTGGCAACATTTTCGAAAACGTCATCTGTCTCGATGTATGAGGTCGGAGTTTATATATTGGATTAGATTAGATTACTAAGGGTCGATTTCACCTATGAAACTAATCGCGATTAGTTCAACTAAACTCAGTTTATGCAAATACAGCGTTCTGATTGGTAGTTTCTCAGCGGTCTCAACCAATCAGAACGGTGTTTTTCCTGGTGGAATTTCATTGGTGAAATCGGCCCTTAATCAAAATTGGATTGGATCAAGATTGGATCAAAATTACATAAATAGGTAACTTTGTCTTCTTTTTTATAAATAGAGATGGAATTTTTAATAAACAACTTTATCGAATTGAGAATTTATCTGGGGACAACTCTTTAAGCCCTAAATACACGGGATTTAAAATATTACCCTCTGTTTAACTTCGGAAAATAAATGCGTATTGTTGAGTAACTTTTTAAGCAATGTTGCCAAGCACATAAATATGCTATAACCCCAATACATACGATCTTATAGATTTTAAGTAAAATACATACAAATATCTAGAAATATACTCTACATTTATGTACAGATATTTCTTACTGTCAAAATTGCGTTTCATTATTACAAAATATGAACACCTTCGTTTTATGCCTATATTCGTAAGAAGCTGAATAAGTAATAATAAAATAATTTCTTCGCTTTCGTTCTCGTTCTTTTAACCTTATTTTAACTCAATTATTTTATATTTTGAACATTATTTTCATGCGTTGAATACCTACATAAACCTTATCAATTTTATTTTCAGTAGAATTTGGCTCAAAAGCCCAGATTCCAAAGAAGTAATCCTCAATGGATTACTTTTTTGGTAACTAGGCTTTTCAGCCGTTTCCAACCGCGGCTCTTTTGGACAAGCAACTTACAATACTAAACAGCCATTGATCAACCGAACCAAATTCAATAAATCCATCAACCTAAGATTACTTCAATCACTTATAAAATGCTTCGTAAAAATCAGATCCTTACATACTTTGTTACAACAAGTCTTCTGTGCTATAATGGCCATTTAAATATATATTTACAGACTAGATAACTCAATTAAATTACACGCCATTTTGTAAAACTACTTTCATTTTTTTGTAACGGCAATCTCTTTACCTAACGACTTTCTATTTTCGAATTTCTGCTGTAAACTGGCAACATTCGATGGTTTGGCCGTCAGTTTTGTTTGATTAGGCTTATTGTCTGTTTTTTGAGTGACCGTAGAGGGTTTTGGTACAACTTTAGGCTTGTTCTTATTTAGATTGTCTGCTATAGCTTTAACTGAGTCTACTTTTGAGATGGCACGGTTCGTGGGCGGAGTTTTGTCTGTGGTTTTGTTTAGGTTAGAGTTGGAGTGGACTGGTTTAAGTGGGGGTGTGACTTTGTTCGGTTTCTTTGGCTCTGCAGGCGCTGGTCTTAGAGGAGGTCGGTTGTCATTCGGCTTCGCGGTCACCGCCGGTTTAGTCGTCACTTTCGTCGTGTCATTCGGCAGCTTATTATTATTAATAACATCAGGAGGTTTCACATTCTTCGCGTCTGGCACCGTACAGCTCGAAACAACGTCTGGACTGTTTATTATTTTCGGCGTTAAGTTCACGTTTTTAACTACTTTAGGTGATTGAGGCACGTTTCTGAATGTTGAAGTGTTCTTGAGATTGGGAGGGGTTACTTGTCTTGAGAACGTTGGGATCTTAGAGTTGGGCCCCGGTAGAGGAGGTGGAGTCTTATCTTCTTCTTTCGACTCTTCTTTTTTCAAAAAGGTGGGTACGTTGACCGCTGAAGGATGTAAGTATCCACTGCTCGTAGTAGACACATTCGATTTCGCACCAGAATTGCTGTAAACACTTTCAGGTGTCTTATAATGTTCCGAATTCATGTACGTACTATCTCTATTGTTCTCTCTCTTTTCCGCTGCGGCTTTGGCCTTTCTTTCCTTCTCTTTCTTCCTAGAAAGGGTTGAGGCCGAGTAAATAGACTCGAAGTTACGATTCTGTATTTCGTTGACGATCTCTCCTAGTAATCCCATGCTTTCAGTACTTCCTGAGTTTGATGGAACTACTTTTGGAGCGTTATAGCCTTCGGGAGGTGGCTGCGGTATCGTTTTGATTGGCGGAGGCACCCCTGGTAGCGGCTTTGAGTGTTTTTCGGGACTCTCTTCAATAACCGCATAGATATTGTCTGTAGATTCTTCAGCAATATGGGCTAAGGGAGCCTGTTTCTCTTCTATACAGTCTACGTAGTCAACTGACTTAGATTCGGGCTGTGGTTTTGGTACTGGTGGTGGGCTTGGGTCCGAATGACTCGGTAAAGGTGGTGGTGGGGCTGTCGGTCTCCCAACGACCGATAAAGGCCTTGGCGCGGCTGGCGCTTGCCTCATAGAACCAAAGCTTTGTAAAGCCGGTTTTTGGCTTGCAGGAGCTCTCATACTCTGAGCTCTATTGACGAAGGCTTTAGGGTCGTCCCCATCTTCGGAATCAGAGCACACAGGCACAGACTTGACTGGTATCTCAATTTGTTTTTGCAGTATCGGGTTGGATATCTGCAAATTTCTTAGAGCCACTTTATCGGCTTTTTGAACTTTGACCTGATTATTTGCGTTTTTAGGCAGAGAGTGACTTCTTTCTACCGGATTTCGTTCCTTCTCTTTAGGCTTATCATGTTTTAGGAATGACGCTATACGGTTTAATGAAATTCCTTCTTTGACTTTCTTAGGCTCTTCGGGGAGAGGTTTTTGTGGTACACCAGCAGAATGCATGCTTAGAGGTCTTTTAGGAAAATCTGGGGACATGGGGACCGTTGGGGCTGCTCTTATAGGTCCTAAAGTCTTTGATCCTTGTAAGGGCGATATCAGTTCCTTAGCAGTACATGTAGAAGCTTCTAGAATTGGGCTGGATATCACTGGCCTAGGCGGAGGATTGGCCACAGCTGAAGGAGTTACTTCTTCACTTTTCTCAGCACTCATTAAAGCTTTAATTTTGTTCTGTACAGTACTATTAGTCCTTTTAACTGAGGGGCTCGTCTTAGGGCTGGTTTTAGCCGTAGAAGGTACAACTGGCAGAGGCGGGGCACTTCTCATTACCGGTTTTAAGACCCCTTGTGACGCAATATTCTGACTGTTACTCCCGCTTCTATGCACAGGCGTGATTTTTGCGCTTTTATTTAAACTTTCCGCGATACTTTTCACTGGTTTCTGCGCTATTGGAGCTTGGCTTTCTTCCTTTTGTTCTGCAGCAGTTTTTTCTATTGGAGTTAGGGAGAAACCTTTGAAATTGCCGAAGAAGTTGACGGAAGGGTTAATATTGCCTGGGGGGCTTCGGTCTGAGTCGCTTCGGAGAAGACTGGAGCTCATATCGTCAGGGTTAGACAGTGTATGGACGTTGACGGGCTGGGCGTTATTTTGATTGCTGTTTTGAAAGTTAGCGGCGAATTTGCTTGCGCTGCGTGAGATACGATGTTGCAGGCTTGCTTTCTTTGGTGATGGGGCCCTGTAAACAGATAAGTTTGCTTGAATAATGGATATCGAAATAATTGTTTTTGAATTGATGAATGTTGTAAAATAACTTAAATATATCAAAATTGCAATCATGCTGACATGCGAAGTCTGTGTTTATGCAAAATGCATCAATATCGTGTGAATAACTCGTAGCTAAGGTTGAAATTTTAAATAAATAATCAATCCCATAATATAAAATTAAACGATTAAGCGTGAACTACTCGACTGCGTTCCACTTGAGTTGCATATTATAGAAATAAAGTTTCTTAACTTATACTGGGTGTCTCCGAGACAGACGCGAAAAGAAGTACCATGGACTCAGTACATGATCGTGGAATTTTTCGTCGCCTTATTCCCAATTAAAAAAATACTTTATTCCCTTTATTTATTCGAAAAATGTCAACGATAGAGATCATGTAATGTACATTACAACTATTTGCTTTAAGTCCCTCGGCAATCATCGCATTTCCGAATACAAACGAATGCAAATTTCCATGTCCATCAATTATTAGATTTATCTTGTATAATTTGAATTCTGAATTAGTTCCGGAAATGAAAAAAAAAACAACAATAAAATACTTAGGTACTTTATTGTTGTTTTGTTTTGATTTCCATGTGAAATATATAGAGCTGTAAAAATAGCAGCTTTCCTCCCATTTTTTTAAATAAATTACGTTATGTTGAAAGAGTATTAACAACTCTATATATTTCCAAGTTGATTTCGAACGTCCGGTCTGCACTATGTGCAAAGGGCAACTGATAGAAATCCGACGACTGACGAAAACGAAGTTTGCCGAGGGACATTAACAAAATGTTTGTACTGTAACAACTATTATGTCCATAGTTCTCGTTTTCGCGTGGGTGTGGAGAAACCCTGTACAATACCAATCAGAATGTGTTTATTGAATATCATCAAAACCAGTAAATCCCTATTTAATCCTATTAGAAACGACATCAAGAAATACTTTTGTCGCTAAAATCAAAATAAACGCTTATTTTTACTTTTATGCTTGTGAAACCATGCAGTTAGTGTACAAAACATGCACTTAAAACTAGAATGCCATGCAATGTTAATAAGAAGCTAAACCAGATCAAATCACTCACCAAAACAATGCAGAAACAACACCTTGTTAAGAGGTTGTATGTGTTTTAGTATTGTCAGCTTTAAAATATATTTACGACGATCTCTTAGATCGGTGATAGCCATGTGAACATAGTTCTGGACTGGCCTAGAGTACTCCCACATAAAGGGATTGTGTATCCCAGCAGTGGGAATATCATAGGCTGTTTTATTATTTGCAATAATCGGTTTTGTGCCGTAATTACCGAAACAATTAAAAAGCAATAGTGTCTCATGTGGATCCACGTTTAAGGCACTCAAGGGGTTGATAATGAAATAGTTGAATTATTGACGATGATATTCATCTTCATTATAGCCTAAATACGTCCACTGCTGGACATAGGCCTCCCCCAAGCGTCGCCACGCTGATCGGTCCTGTGCGTGACGCACAGAAGGTGATATTATTATTATTAATTAATTGTACACCTCAGTCTAAATTGCGTAAATTCAGCCGTATAGTCTTATTTTAAAGCTGGCAATACTTTCGTGCAAAGAATAAAGAAGAATCAAACAAGCAACTAATAGAAAGAAAATAAGAGTATTTTTATTAAACAGTGCGTTAAATCTAACAACAGTTAAACTAACCACTAATTAAATTATGTTACAAAGTAAATATAATGAGTTTGAGCCTTTACATGACATTTTTATTAGAGAGCTTAGTTGTTGTTTAATAAATATTAAAAATATGAGTACCTGTTAATAAATAAAATGTCTTATAATGATAGCACCCGGTTTTCGAACGCTTGAAAAAAAGACATCCACCTCTTTTGAAATTGGTCAAGTGAAGCAATGATATTCTAGTAAACAGATATGTTATGAGCGCACGCATTGTGAAGACTCGAATACGTCCTAATTGGGACTTATAGTCTTTAGTCTATGTCACGCATGGCGACGAGCGATACGCTTTGTTGAAAAAAAAAAACAAAATTTTAAAAATGCCGTCGTGTGTATTTAGAAAGTGTACCAATTATGATACCAAAGTTCATAAAACAGAAGGGATCTCATACCATATGTAAGTACGCAATACACCTCAATTTACTAATTAATTTCAATTTTTTTCCTTTATTCTGATATTTGGTTAGAAAAAAAACATTGGTGGTCAGAATAATGTTTGTTTACATTCACACGCAAGTGACAAACACTAGCTGTCTCTTTTTTTCTTGTTGGTTTTATCAAGCCATCCCTTTCGACTTGTAGTGAAATGTCAGATGAATGAAAAGTGTGTATATGTGCTGCCGCTGCTGTGCGGAACACTTTTTTCGGTTGTTTTGTGAGTGTATAACATAAGCTGTTTACTAGAATATCATTGAAGTGAAGACTATAATTTATAGATGGATTTATGTTTTTAAGAGCCGAGGAATAAAAATTACCGTTTGACATATTTTCTATGCAAAAGCTGTCAAACCGCCATTTTTATTCCTCAGTTAAAAGTTGTCAGACTATTGAAAAATCTGGCCTTAATGACACAATTGAAATAACAAAAAACCAATCGTTCAAGATGACATGTGTTTAAAAATAATTTAGTACAAGGACTTTCAGAAAACCAGGGCCAAGTGAAATAATAAGACAAATTAATTATCTACATAGAAAGTGAAACAATATTACAAACACAAAAATAAGGACATGATTTCTTTTCAAGGTTTATACATATAATAAAGATGACTAAACTTGTGACTTTTGTTTAAGATAATATTTGTGATTTTTGAGCTTTTGAGATCTTTGAGCAGAACTTTCAGTACACAGCTCTGCGGGCCAGTTTCTGAATTAAGAACTCTTGTTCAAAACGTGTCAAACCCTGATTTAATGCCTACGTTTGACAGGAGTTCAGGTTAAATGAGAGTTTGATAAATCTTTTAATTTAAAATTTCTAATTCAGAAATCGGGGGTAACATCTCGGTGGCCGCTGCTAGAGACGACATTGACAATCATTTTTAACCCCCGACGAAAAAAGAGGGGTGTTATAAGTTTGACGTGTGTTGCTGTGTATCTGTGTATTTGTGTGTCTGTCTGTGGCATCATAGCGTCCAAACGGGTGAACCGATTATGATTTAGTTTTTTTTTGTTTGAACAGTGATTTTGTGGAGAGTGTTCTTAGCTATGTTTGAATAAAATCGGTTCAGACGTTCAAAAGTTATGGCCGTTTTACTGTTTGAATCGGGGTGTTTTCGCAAGATTTTGTGTCATAATTACGTGTTCAATAGATTGCCGATAGAAGTATATCTACTATGTACTAGATAAATTATGTAGCATGAAATAAAAATTTGTCAGGGGTTTTTTAAATTTTGAAATTTTACTTGTCATACTGTCGAAGCTTGTGAATCTGACAAAGTATAGTCAAATGCATGTGTCAGCTGAAACTTGGTATAGTGCTCGCCAAACTTCTTGGCCGCCCTGAAGTTGGCTTTCCGATGCGCTAGCCACGAAACGGTGCTGTTTTTGTATGAGATTTACTACTGCGCAGCCATAGTAGCTAACTTCAGGGCGGCCAAGAAGTTAGGCGAGAATTATACAGTATTGTATTATCTGTGGTATAACTTAGGCGGACACGAATATTATTAGCAATGGCGTCTCTAGTCGCTGCCACGCGGATATTGCGAGCTTGTTTCCAAGCATGATTTAAAAAAGTTAAAAGTAAGTAAAATCTAACTTTACATCTATATTAATAAGATGTAAATTAGTACTTTTAAATTCCCATTTTGTTAATATTAATTTAATTAAAATACACAGGCCAAAAGTATCACAGTAAAGAATAAAATTAAATAATCAAATCCCATTCACAAAGACTTTTTTAATAATCGAGTTATATTAGAGGGAGAAGAAGAGGGAAGCCTAAGAAAAGATGGATGAATTGTGTGAAGAATATGAAAGAATCTGCCAATAGGGATGTTGACAACAAATATTTATTTAGTCCGTCAGTTATTACCTAAAAATATTAGACACGTATATTCTCTTTTGCCACGTAAACAAGAAATGACGACGATACAGTGCGTTGAAATTTAGTGTGACGTCACGGTTTGGTACAATTATTACTGAGGAGTTATGTCACTAGCCCTACTCCCGAGCTTTGATCTTGGTGATTTTTATTATTTGGTAAAGCAAAAAATACGTGTCCAATATAGTTTGATAATTTATCCAACGCCGGACTAAATAGAATTTCCTTGTTCGTACCCCGTCAACATCCCTATTAAATTACTGGACTTTAAAAAACTCTTTAGTGAATAGGATTTTTCGTTCTATAATACAACAACTAATTTATAGTTATATCAAAGCTATAATTATTTATACCTACATACTACTTAAAATAAGAAGATTTTAGCCTCAGTCAATTGAAGTTTATATAATAATTACACACACAATGCTATAAGGAACCTTTAGCGATTCTCATTGCGCATGACTGCGCAGCGCGTGCCTCCATAAACAATGACACTACTTTTCTACAATGACACAAAAATGCTATAAAAATTAAAAAGTTATTTTATGATTTTCGATTTACAAACAACTGCGTTTGAAAATCGAAGGAAAATGTTGCACTGTAATGGTTTTCTTTTTAATTTTACTTATAAAAAAATTACGTTGTGAGTGTAGATAAATAACATTATCAGGGTGCGCTGTTTAAAAAAGATTAAAAAATGGAAAGCGCCATTCGTTACGATTTTAAGCGCCAAAAACTCCTTGGATGGCTATAATGAAAAATGCGGACTATCAAAGTTCCAACAAAACCTGTTCAGCCAACAAAAACGTGCGATTTTTTTCTCATGCATGGTAACACTAAGTCCCATTCTACTTATTAAGCTTGTTCACCATCATTTTAACATTCCCGCCAACGTTGGCACTATTGCCAGCTTTACCAGCATTCGCAAACAAACTACTCTTATTACCATGCCCAACATTATGCATTCTATGCTGATTGTTGGCTACCATTTCGTTGGTCGTAGACGCCAAACCCTGCTTTATTATCACTACATTAGGTTTATTACCCTGTGGCAATTCGTTCAGATTAGGCTTCGGTTTGACCGGCGGCCTATTGACTCTAATATCAGTTTCACTAGCGATTTGAATATCAGCTTTGTTGATTTTTTTCACTGGTTTTTTTAACGGTACTTTTGCTGGATTTTTTTCAGGGATGGCTGGTTTTTGAACAGCCTTAAGTTCCTCTAAATTTGAATAGATCGGGCCTTCCGGCTGTGGCGGGTCTGTGCTAGTATTAGTGATAGAATGTTGACTTTCATTTCTTTTGATACTCAAAAGATTTCTTAATGAAGAAGTGCTTTCTTGGAACTTGGCGAATTTGTCAGCGAACAGTCGTTTTGTGTTAGGTTTAGTGCACCCGTTACAGAGGTTATCTACGTACGATTTCCGTGGCTTCTTCCACCAGAGGAGGACGTTGTGTCGCGAGTAGTAGATGAGGAACAGAACCAGCAGGATCGAGGGGATGATGCCGAGGAAGATCACGTACATCGCGACCATGAAGTTGCGTTGAACTGGAACAGAGAATTTAAGTTAGATGATGAAGATAATAATTTTAGCTTAGATTCCGAGGTCCGTACCCAAATACCATCGCCAAAAATATATGGGGTGAACCTGTATCTCCAATACTCTACATATATTTTTCTGCAGCCAAAAAAACGTTGCTGTTTTGTTAATATATAAGGCCCGGCCCGCTTCGGATAGATATCGCCGACACCGTCAAAATAAATAAAAAACACTTACTGTTAGGATCAGTGGCTGGACCAGAGTCGTAGGAGCCGCCCGGGCCGGGCAGTGCGCACTGTGGAGGGGCGAAGCCCGGCTCGCAGTGACAGTGACCTGGGGAGAAATAACTTATGTTTATTTGGCACTTTTTTCTTCCTAGTCGCTCTCTCACTGCTAAGAATAGTGACTCCGTTTCAGACTACCAACAGTTTTTCTCCATCTGTAACGATCAGCAGCCTGGTGGAGTGCAGTGCTGATCGGTATCGCCAGACGCTCCGATATTTGATTCAACCACCTTTTGGAGCTTCGGCCTCTTGGCCTTTCACCCTCTATTTCGCCCGTTACCATAAGACGTATCATATTACTGGTTCCTTTGCGGGCAATGTGGCCGAAGTAACTCATGAAGCGTTGCATGCAGATTGAAGACATTGGTTGCGCGTTATTTGGCACATACAAAGTAAAAATTTAAACATGATCAAAATACAACCGAAAGGACTGTTCAAACTGCGGCGAATCCTGCGCAGCATCCAGTTTGTCTAACTTTGGTGAAGCCGGAGTCCAGTCTAACCGGTTACAGCTGTATAACGGTACTTTACATGTAGCAAATGCCTATCTGACTTCCACAATCCAATAATCGGGTAACATGATACCTCTTGGCAAACCTGGTGTCAAATTTTCTAATTTCTTACTACCCGTGATGACTGTAAATGATCTAAAATACACATCGTGAAAATCGTCAGTTAGTTGGTGGGTGGCGATGGATTGAAATAGGGAGAAAGGGGGGTATGAAAAAAATATTAGTTATATGACCAGTTTATCGATAAAACATACTCTAATAGTGAAATCAGAAATAAAAATTGATCGAAAAACTACGAAGACGCCGTTTTCTATGGCAGTTGTATGGACGTTGTGGCATCTGACGTCAGATGGCACATCGGATTTCTTTTTCTAATTCACAACAATGAAGCTTTTTTTTTTAGAAACGTTGTCCCACACTAGGAATTTCTTATTTCTTTTCTCTTTTGTACCGTGGGTGCGTTTGCAAAAATATAAACTCATATACACAACACCCAGAGCCGGAACAACTATCTGTAGATCATACAAATATTGCAGCATTGAGCAGTGGTGGCCCAGTGGTATCGGCCGCGACTTCCAAGTTGTAGGTCGTGGGTTCGAGCCCAGGCAGGCGCTTTACTTTGTGTAAATTATTTCATCACCACAGTTCTCAAAAACGGTGAAGGAAAACATCGTGAGGAAACCGGCATGTCCTAGAACCAAAAATTCGAAGACAAGTGACATCCACCAACCCGCACTGGGCCCGCGTGGTGGATTACGGCTCATTCCCTCTCACAGAGAGGAGGCCTGTGTCCCAGCAGTGGGAACATTAATAGGCTGATTATGTGATGTGATACAAATATTTGTTCCGTGCGGGATCGAACCCGCGACACGCAGCACAGCAGTCAATCGCTCAACCACTGCGCCAACCGCGCGCACAAATATCTTCGTGTCTGATCAAGAAATTTAAAAAATTCTATAATTGAGCAAAAAAAAAATGCATGTTCCCTATTATCTCGAATGATGAGTTCAAGTAAAAAGAGAAGTAAAACCATACCTGCAGAATTACAGACGCCATGTCCCGAGCAGTTAGACGGACAGACTGAAGTCTCCAAGGCAGCGATAGTGTCTCTCATGGCTGATACGGCCACGCATTGTTGTTTGTAACACATCTGTACGGAAGAAAGATATTATTAGTTGATATACAGGTTGGCCAAAAAGTCGTGGATCAAACGCAACTAGGGGTTAGATAGGGCCATCAGTTGCAAAAATTTGTTCTACGGGAGGTCCTTAAGGTCAAACCCTGCAGAGTTATAATTTATTTTGTATTGTTCACAATCGTTATCGCCGCTAAAGTGCCGCGCCCGCGCCACCGCCGCCCCGCTGGCCGCAAGATTCGAGGCAGAGGCCTTAAAGCGAACGAGTACGTTAAAAACTCGCACTTAATAATTATTAGTTGTATGACATACCATTCCGTCGCCACAAATCGCTCCGTCCGGCACTAAGCCGGGATCCACGTCGCTTAGACCCAAATCAATTATGGCTGCCCGACAGGCTATGATTACACCTGAAAAAAGAGTTTTATTTATAGTCAATTATATTATATTCTTCTAAAATTGCAAGCCAGTCTTGCCAAGGGGTATATTACTGCCCAGCAGTGGACTAACATACCCTTATTACTGTCCGACAGTGGAATGACTTCGACTTGCTTAGTCAAGTAAGTCAACAGCGGATAAACATACAATTATTACTATCCAATAATGAGCTAACATACAATTACTACTGTCCAACAGTGGACTAACGTACCGTTTCGGTTGATAAAGGTATACAGATAGCAAGGAGACAGACTACGAACTCCAGCCGCTCGTTGAAGTGTCTACTCTGTAGGGTTCCTACATGTCTATGGCACCCAGAGAACTAATTACATCATTACTGTCCGACAGTGGACAAACATATAATTATTACTGTCCAACAGAAGCTAACATACAATTACTACTGTCCAACAGTGAACTAACATTGAATTATTACTGTACAACAGTGGCTAACATACAATTATTACTGTCCAGCAGTGGACCAACATACAATTTATACTGTCAAACAGTGGGCTAACATACCGTTGCTATTGATGTAGGTAGCAGATAGCAAGGCGACAGACTGCCTATGGCATCCAGAGAACTAATATTACATCATCATTGTCCGACAGTGGACAAACATGCAATTATTACTATCCAACAGTGGCTAACACACAATTATTACTGTCCGTCAGTGGACAAACATACAATTATTACTGTCCGACAGTGGACAAACATACAATTATTACTGTCCAACAGAAGCTAACATACTATTACTACTGTCCAACAGTGAACTAACATTTAATTATTACTGTACAACAGTGGCTAACATACAATTATTACTGTCCAGCAGTGGACCAACATACAATTTTAACTGTCAAACAGTGGGCTAACATACCGTTGCTATTGATGAAGGTAGCAGATAGCAAGGCGACAGACTGCCTATGGCATCCAGAGAACTAATATTACAATATCACTGTCCGACAGTGGACAAACATACAATTATCACTATCCAACAGTGGCTAACACACAATTATTACTGTCCAACAGTGGACCAACATACAATTATTACTGTCAAACAGTGGGCTAACATACCGTTGCTATTGATGAAGGTGGCGGATAGCAAGGCGACAGACTCCATGCCGAACTCCAGCCGTTCGTTAAGGTGCCGACACTGTAGGGTTCCGCATTTCGAGTCCTGGTTTCTGCATTGCTTGTAGCGTTGGTTAAGGCGATCGTAACCGCAGTTGCCGCTTCTGGAAAATTCATAATATAGTTGTTTTAGGCCCGGGTTCCCGACTAAGGCGCAGATACCCTTGAGTAGCTGATTTTAAAATGAGAATCACGTGTAAACGGCTAGTCGTAATTTTTTGGAAAAAATATATGTTACATTCTAATGTAACATATATTTTTAATAATTTGATCTAAGAAAATATTGAGTTTTATTCGTATAACATAGTGTAATTAATTTGCAAAGGTAGACTAAAACGGCCAAAAACACGACAATCGCACCAAAACCGCTGGGCGTATTTTAATGAATTCGACACCATTACAAAGACAATTTAATTATCTACATTTTGATCTGAGGCTTTTTTTTTTAAATCTTTGAATAATAAGGAACGTACAAAAAACTACTAAATGTTGCGTCGCGCGGGTGTGAAATGAGTGCGCGTTTTGTTCCCTCAAGGTCGTTGGCGTTAGTCGTCGTCTTAATGTGACAAATTGTCAAGCATGCGTTATCTGCTGTGATTGGTTGAAAGAATTTTCAACAGCCAATCACGGCAGATAACCGGCGATTATTCATCGATTACGTTAACAGCCGTTAACAACATATTACAACACCATAATACAATTTGATCCTGTATGGGGTTTATATATATCGTGCAACATCCCTATTGGTGTACTGCTTCAATCCAATGAATATTATGACTTTATGTCAAAGCTAAAAATGGACGCAAAATATTATTATAAAATTTAATACCTAAATTTGGAGAACTGATCGGGAAGCTTTAACAACAGTCAGTTTATCACCATATCAGTTTTATGTATTAAATCAACAATACTAACTTATAACCCCTGAATTCACTAAAATTGTAAATAATATACAAAATATTGTAAACCAGATTGTTTTGTAAAGTAATGGTAATGAACTCGCACTTAAGTAATGTTATTTCTAAAATAAAAATGTCTAATACTAACTTGTTCCCTTTGACGTTTGTGCTGTTATAACACTGATCGTGTGAGCTTTCACCGGTGGTTCCCCACAGTAGCCGGCATTGGTCGGTGTGCGAACGACATGATCCTTTCACGCAGTACGCTTTCTGTGGATTAAATCAAAGAAATATGAAGATTCTACTTGATAAGTTCAGTAAGTTTAATTGAAACAACTAAAAAGCCGAACAAAAAAAATGTTCCATACATGTTGTTGCATTTAAATAAGGTCACGAATAAAGGTCTATCCACACATATCAGGGCCGTGCCAGGGACGTGGACGGACCGTGCCCCGTCAGGGGCTCAAAAAAATATCGCTGCGTACATTTTATATGAACTCGTTCACACACGTCCGTGCACGGGCCCGTGCCTAGATACGTGATAGACCTTAAAGGGGCAGTTACATTGTGAAAGACGAGTTCAATTACCCCCTTTCAGTCTTTGAATTAGGTCTTAGTATAAATATATTTTACAATAGATTTGTATCCCAGGGGAACATTATACCGTCATGCAGCTCCACTAGATTGGGGTTTGGCTAGTATTTTATGGTGTTTTAGATTAAAAAACTGGCAAAGTGTGAGTCGGACTCGCGCACGAAGGGTTCCGTACCATTATCGCAAACAACGGCAAAAGAAGCAAGTTTGTTGTACGGGAGCCCCACTTAAATATTTAAATTATTCTGTTTTTAGTATTTATAGCTATAGCGGCAACAGATATACATCATCTGTGAAAATTTCAACTGTCTAGCTACTGGTGACAGACAGACAGACGGACAGTGGCGTCTTAGTAATAGGGTCCCGTTTTTACCCTTTTAGGTACGGAACCCTAAAAAACAAGGAAGGAATTTTATTGTATTTTTTTTATGTTTACATACCTCTGTACCCTTCCCGCATTCCGTGGTGTCCATCTTGAAGAAGTCATCGGGGCAGTACTCGGAGTGTCCCGTGCAGTACTCCGGGAGATCACACTCGCGGTCCGCCGACCTACACACTGTGCCCGCTGATTTTGGACGACAGGTCTGAAATAAAACGGTTTTTATCATAAAGATTGATTGTGTCTCATCTCCAAATAGTATAAAAAAGTCGCTGTCTGCCTCTGTTTGTTTCTGCGCTTACCATATCAAAACCACGGAACGAATTTTGATATTATTTTCACTAATGGAAAGAACAATAAACGAGGAAGGCAAAAATCAAACATCAGAATTTATGGACCAACATTTTTGATCGGATGACATCACACCCAAAAAAAAAAAGGCGTGTTGTAAACCAGGGTCGGCGATCTTGCCGAAGTCGCATTATTTGTTCGTTTGTCTATTACGACTTAACGGCTGAACTGATTTTAATGAAACTTTGCATACAGGTAGAATATGATCTTGTTAAGACTATATGATACTTTTTATCCGGGTATATTAACCAGTTTCCTTAACACGCAAATTAATTCTTGATGAAAAGTGTGTTTGTTTGTCCTTTCTTCACGCCGCAACGGACCGATAGATCGACGTAATTTTTTGCATAGACATTGCTTAAAGACCGGAGAATATTATTGGCTACAGTTTTTATCTTTATATAGAAAAAGCTTCAATATTTCAATAATCACCTGTAAATCACAGCACATGCCAGCCCCGCAGGTCGCGTTAGACCGCAGCATGCAGGTATCGGGGTTACAACACGCGTGACACGGGTTGTAAGCCTTCGGGTCGGCCATCTTGCCGCAATCGCATTGTTCGCCGGGCTCCGTGAAACCGTTGCCGCAGGTCGGCGACTCGTACAGAAGTTTTGGTTTGTTTCTAGAAGAAAGGTATTAGTCAAATATAACAACAATGAAAGGAAACCGGTAAGTTATAACAACTAAAAGGTCGAAGACATGTAACATCTATCAACCAGCAGCGGGTCTGCGTGGTGGATTATAGTCCACTCACTCTAACAGAGAGAAGGATTGCTTTGTCCCAGCAGTGGGGACATTGCACAAAGCTTTTATTTTTAGTTACGTTTTTGTTTTTTTTTTCAATAGTTGTCGGTGGACTATTCTGAATATTGCACCAAATTATTCAAAATAGTAGGGTAGGATTTTTGGAATTTTTAAGTCAAAATACTCATTATAAATTTTTGTCTACTTTAAAAAAAAACGTTGCCACACACTAGGCATTTCTTCCTGTATCGTGGGTGCGTTTACAAACATTTAAACTCACATACACAATACACACAGATCCGGAACAACTATTTGTAAGCCATAAAAATATTTGTTCCGTGCGGGAATCGAACCCGCGACGCGCATCGCAGAAGCCGATCGCTCAACCACTACACCAACCGTGTCGTCGAAATTTACAAGACAATTAGAGCAAAAAGTGAGGATTTAGTTTAGTTATCTGATTGTTTGATATTTTGACGCTCAATTCCTTGATCTTATCGATAGCTGTTGAACTTTAAAGGTTCGTTGTCCCGTGTGTGTGTGATTATTTAAATACCAAGACTACTCGCCATTCGATCACAATGATCTTGACATTCAACTATTACTTGCGACAAAGCGACATTTAACTGCAAGATGCACTTCATTGTGAGTCATTGACTAATTTATTATTGCGTCTCTGCAACTCTATATTTAATACAAGCCAGACGTAGGTTTTAATAGTAGCTACTTTATTTTTTTCCTGTTAGTCAGTCTGTTTCTTAGAATATGTCACATATAATACCTATTAATTTTGACCACAAAATAATACAGTACAGTAATAGGTACCTAGGTACCTATTAATATTAATGTATAATTTTTATTCAAGCTTACACTAAATTCAGTAGGAATTCTATTCAATACATATCATGTTTTACCAAAACAATAAAACCGGCCAAGTGCGAGTCGGATTCGCGCACGAAGGGTTCCGTACCATAATCGCAAAAAACGGCAAAATATCACGTTTGTTGTATGGGAGCCCCACTTAAATATTTATTTTGTTCGGTTTTTAGTATTTTTTGTTATAGCGGCAACAGAAATACATCATCTGTGAAAATTTCAACTGTCTAGCTATCACGGTTCATGAGATACATCCTGGTGACAGACAGACAGAAGGACCGCGGAGTCTTAGTAACAGGGTCCCGTTTTTACCCTTTGGGTACGGAATCCTAAAAAATAACTAGTTTTTGATCAATTTTGTGTCTCTAAGAGTAACAATTACGCTAATTGCGTAATACACTTTCTATTATTTATACCGAATAATTCTGAAGGCAATTACTTAATGTCTGAAAAATTCAATAATTATTCTACTCCACAAGATAAATAAGGCCTTTCGCATTGTTATTGTGTCGTGTGTTACGCAATAACCCATTACATCTATATATATAAAAGAAAGTCGTGTTAGTTACACTATTTATAACTCAAATACTACTACTGCTGGATTTTTATCCCGTTTAGGGTAGGGTAGGGTACGGTAGGTATGTAGGTAGGGTAGGGTAGGTAGGGTAGGTAGGGTAGGTAGGGTAGGTAGGGTAGGGTAGGGTAGGTAGGGTAGGGTAGGGTAGGTAGGGTAGGTAGGGTAGGTAGGGTAGGTAGGGTAGGGTAGGTAGTGTAGGGTAGTTAGGGTAAGGTGGGTAGGGTAGGGTAGGTAGTGTAGGAAGGGTAGGGTAGGGTAGGTAGTGTAGGTAGGGTATGGTAGGTAGTATAGGGATGTTAGGGTAGGGTAGGTAGGGTAGGTAGTGTAGGTAGGGTAGGTAGGGTAGGTAGGGTAGGGTAGGGTAGGGTAGGTAGGGTAGGGTAGGTAGGGTAGGTAGGGTAGGGTAGGTAGTGTAGGGATGTTAGGGTAGGGTAGGTAGGGTAGATGAATGTTTGGTGTTTTTATGGCAAAACAAAGTTTGCTGGGTCAGTTAGTAATATAATAAAAACAGCTTACATAAGACAATAATCCATGCCCCTTTCAAGAGCTAGCGCCAACGAGTTCAAACTGTGTCATGTTCTAAGCCAAAATTATGGCCCCTTTTGTGGTCTATGGCGGTGGCCACTACACCGGTCAATAACTAATAGAACAAAGCCAAACATTTCAGCTTACCTTAAACAATAATCCATGCCCCTTTCAAAGGCTAGCGCCAACGAGTTCAAACTGCACGACGACCAATGTATAGGAGTCACAGACGTGCTCGAAGGACTCATAATACACTTGGCATTAGGACATTCACAGAGCTCATCAGTGTCATGTTCTAAGCCAAAATTATGGCCCCTTTTGTGGTCTATGGCGGTAGCCACTAGACCACTTACTAATACAAGAAAATACTAAAAATTTCAGCTTACCTAAGACAATAATCCATGCCCCTTTCAAAGGCTAGCGCCAACGAGTTCAAACTGCACGACGACCAATGTATAGGAGTCACAGACGTGCTCGAAGGACTCATAATACATTTTGCGTCAGGACACTCACACAGCTCATCAGTGTCATGTTCTAAGCCAAAATTATGGCCCATTTCGTGGGCTATGGCGGTGGCCACTAGACCACTTACTAATACAAGAAAATACTAAAATTTCAGCTTACCTAAGACAATAATCCATGCCCCTTTCAAAGGCTAGCGCCAACGAGTTCAAACTGCACGACGACCAATGTATAGGAGTCACAGACGTGCTCGAAGGACTCATAATACACTTCGCGTCAGGACACTCACAGAGGTCATCAGTGTCATGTTCTAAGCCAAAATTATGGCCCATTTCGTGGGCTATGGTGGTGGCCACTAGACCACTTACTAATACAAGAAAATACTAAAATTTCAGCTTACCTAAGACAATAATCCATGCCCCTTTCAAAGGCTAGCGCCAACGAGTTCAAACTGCACGACGACCAATGTATAGGAGTCACAGACGTGCTCGAAGGACTCATAATACACTTCGCGTCAGGACACTCACAGAGGTCATCAGTGTCATGTTCTAAGCCAAAATTATGGCCCATTTCGTGGGCTATGGTGGTGGCCACTAGACCACTTACTAATACAAGAAAATACTAAAAATTTCAGCTTACCTAAGACAATAATCCATGCCCCTTTCAAAGGCTAGCGCCAACGAGTTCAAACTGCACGACGACCAATGTATAGGAGTCACAGACGTGCTCGAAGGACTCATAATACACTTCGCGTCAGGACATTCACAGAGCTCATCAGTGTCATGTTCTAAGCCAAAATTATGGCCCATTTCATGGGCTATGGTGGTGGCCACTAGACCGATGACTTCGGAATGGTTGGTGGCAACTCCGCCGGAGAATTCGTAAGTACAGATGGGTCCTTTTAAAGCTTTACCGACTACACCGTCGTTGAACTTTTGACGGCTGGAAATTAAAAGGGATTATTTTAGTATGATCTAGAACTTAAAATTGAAATAATTTATGGTTAGTATAATTAAATACATATTTTTTTTGTAACTTTTCTTCTGAGTCTAGACTTATACGAGGTTGATCAATGCTCTATGTTTTAATGCTTATAATCTGTTTAAAGGCTCGTTCCATAGTGTCTTATAAAAGAGATGCATAACTTTTATGGTGTACAATAATAGTACATTTCGTGTCGAGCATAAAATGTCGTGATTTTAACACGAGCGATGTTGCCAATTTTTCGGAAGCTACATGCGAGTGTTAAAATAAAGCCTTTTTATGCGAGACACGAACGATTATTTTTCTACACCCGGATGAGCTTACTTAATTAAATGCAAATACATAGTTCCAACAACAATTTATTAGAAACGTTCAGACTAAAAACCACAGACTATATACACACAATCAACGCGCGCTTTTTCGAGAGGTAACAGTTTCAGTATCATTCTACCAGTAACATAATGATCCATACAAAAGTTATTTCGTAACTGTTATTATGTAATTTTGTTTTTTTTTTATTTTATAATCTTGTGTCTAAATGTGCATATTTCGAAACTAATTTCTTGGGCAATGTGTTACATAGTAGAAAAAATATATTCTATTATATCAAATACTAGAGCCGGCATTGAACTTTTTTGTGCAAATAATCTCGTTATTTCTCTTACACAAAATTAACTTTATTACAATTGCCTTAGGGTACATTTTGCATTATCACGAATATTTTGAAAATTCCGCCAAGTGAAATGTTGATGACAGGCACTTTATATTACTTATAAAAAAATATTCGCGAATGTTTTTTCCGAGTCTCAACCGCACTCTCAAGAACAGCAACTTTTTAGTATATTTTCTGCTATGTTCGGTCATATAGTTTTTTCTTTCTATAAAACAGTTAAAGCTAGTCTAATAAAAGATAAAGTATGTATGTATGTTCCTTATAGACTCCGAAACGGCTAGACCGATTTCAAAAAAAACTTTTACCGTTGGGAAGCTACACTATCCCCGGGTGACAAAGGCTACTTTTTATCCCTGTATTCCCACGGGAACGGGCACTGCACGGGAAAAAACCGCGAGGCGTCCGCTAGTATAAAATAAACCAACTCACGTAAGCAGCTGAGCGTTATCATTAGGTATATCTTTCACCAGCACAGACTTCCTGTACCCCAGGAAGTTGTTTAGGGTCCTGTCTCCGTTCTCCTCCAGTACAATCTCATCGGTCTCCGTCCAAACTACCACGCCGACTAAGGCTATGAAGATGTTCAGAGGGGAGTATACCTGAGAAATAAGGATTGGTTTGGCTAATTTAATAAAAAAAAATTAGAACTGTGTGTAAAATGAAGGTTTTATGGTACCTTTTGTTTTGACGGGTTAATTAATTATTTAGTAGATTAAAAACCGCTTAGTTGTAAATGTACACTTGATAAGCAAATAAATATTTGAGTTTGACTATCAACCTAAATTGGCCGCATAATCGAAAAAGGCGGCAAATTATAAAATTGCGTATACATTAAATAAACAACTAATTTCCTAGACTGTACAACTAAAGTAAAGTTGGCAATATTGATTGGTAAGAAACATCTCTTAAAACGGTGAATAAAACATCGTGGGGAAACCGGCATGTCCTGGAACTAAAAATTGTGACATTCACCAACCCGCAGAGAGGATGCCTGTGTCCCAGCAGTGGGAACATTGTAAGGCTGATGACCACCAATCAAATGGTATTTAATTGTTTATTTACCGACTGCGCGACAGCAAAAAAGGGTTATGTATTTTTTATTATTGGTACATATCTTATTTTTTACTGGTGATATAAATTAAAACTTCGCGCACGAAGGGTCCCGTACCATGATCGCAAAAATCGGCAAAAAAACACGTTTGTTGTATGAGAGCCCCACTTAAATATTTATTTTATTCTGTTTTTAGTATTTGTTGTTATAGCGGCAACAGAAATACATCATATGTGAAAATTTCAACTGTCTAGCTGGATGCTGATACAGCCTGGTGACAGACGGATAGACCGACAGACAGACAGTTTAAGTTTTTACCCTTTTGGTACAGAACCCTAATAAATAATTAGATAACAACATATTCTGATAATGCTATTGAGTCTAGAACTTTTATTAAATTAAAATACTTTTTCTAATTAAAAACTTACCGAATTAATAATATTAGCGACATCCTTCAGCTGCCGATGCACCGTGTCCAAGTTCTCGCCGTTCGCTTTGTACTCTCTGTTGTCGGCCACCAGTACTAGCTCCACGTACCGAGACAGTTTGTTCGCATTATAAGGTCCCCGGACTTGCGTGTCGTCGGGTGCGTATCTTTTGTACTGGAAAGATAAAGAAATAGGTTGGAATAGTACATTGTGATACAAGGGTGGAAAGTAGGTTATTGCAAACGAGCTGTCATTAACAAGCCCGACCCGAAGGAGAGGGTTTTTAATGGACACGAGTTAAAAACAGCCATACAGCCTATTCGACTTTTGACAAATTTGTATATGAAAATAATTAAATTAAAACTTATATATATAATATATAAATAATAAATATATTCAACAACCATTTAAAAGACTTTTGAGAATTTAATGCTAAGACGTACGGACTCATTCATTTTTCCTCGCATAAATTTATGCTATTTTATTCTATATATAAAAACTCCTTGCTAATATTTTTAATTTTTTTTTAATATCAATAGGCTCGCGCTTGACCACTATCTCACCTGATGGTAAGCTATGATGTGGTCGACGGTGAAGCACGCTTGCCTAGAAAAAACCCATTCACTCTTAACTACTACACAACTAACTCTGACTTAAAGACCCCTAGATTGTAGCTATCGGGAAACACAGACTCCGGCAGGGACTTCCACTTTTTTAAATAAACTTATACATTTAAAACTCAAGTGCAAAAATAATGATCGAGCTCGTAAAAAAAAAGTCACGATCGCGTAACAGAAAGATACCTATGCAAAAGATTAAATTTTCGTATCATAATTATAGCAAAATCACTGTCCGCGTCTTTAGGCGTCATTTCTATTACACCGCTTTTTCTAAACCACGCTACGGGTTTTGATATGGTTTTCATTAAGAGAAATAGCAATAAATGTGGATGGTTATTGTATATAATTAGTCCCGGGTGAAGCCGGGATAAGTCACTAGTAATAAATAACCTGCATGCTTGTTTCACAAAAGTTCTTAGGTCTAGAAGGCTTGAAAAACATAGGTCATCTTTTAAATACTCTGGCTCCTAAACAAGGTATATGTTATTGTGATCCTTCGTAAAATGGCCCAAAGTAGGTATCCTAGTTACCGGGATATAATAGAACTCAGAGGTGTAACCACAGATACAAATCTAACCAGATGACGCGATTGTATGAACTTCGCGTGTCAAACAAGTAAAAATTAAACATTTCCAAAACCCCCGTCAATTTTTTTTTATTTCGTACTTTTTAAACTACATAATTTATCTAGTAGTAGACACGCTTCGAACAACAATCTATCGAACACGTAATTATGACACGATATCTTGCGAAAACAGCCCATAACTTTTGAACGGCTACCGATTTTCACCAAATAGCTGTGTTAAAACACTCTCGACAAAGTCACCTTTCAAGCAAAACAAAATCGGTTCATCCGTTTAGGCGCTATGATGCCACAGACAGACACACATGTACACAGCAACACACGTCAAACTTATAACACCCGAAAGGGGGTTAAAAAGGAGTAAAATTACGATCAATGATCATACTTTGAGTTTTTCATTTAGCATTATCGGCACCGGAATAGTGCCTAATTATGCCATATTGAGCTGTAAAAACTATATAGAAAAAGTTGGCCGACACATTGGAAATGTTTTCTTTCATTGGTAAGTAAATTTGCTTTTAAATTATGTGTGAAAATGTTGCACGCTTGGTTTTCATAAAGATTTCAAGCTCTTGCGTTATCTAGTTAGATTTATGTCTTTGGGTATAACGGATATTTTGGCAAGAAGATTCCGATAAGATCCTTCTTCTTCTTTGCGTCTTTGGATGTGGCCACCTCTGAGAGTCAGAGTGAATATAGCCGCCTCTGGGAACCCCACAGGCCCCTGACTAGGCTATAAGATCCTCATTTGGATGGCAAGTACGCCAATGGCACCTGCGTATGAACATTTGCAATCCCATAGGCATACCTTCATTACATTTCGTACACAAAGCTTACATGTGTAATTATATTGGGTTATTGGACGACTCGCCAGAATTTAACTCGCAATGAATAAAAAGAATCATGAGCGGTAAAAAGATTACGTAAGTACGTTGAGATTTGAACGTTATATATGATAAACAGGCGAAAAAACAATAAGAGGGAGACAGCAATATTCGCTACAAAAAAAATGAAAGATACAGCTCTATACGCTATCAGGTCATTTCGGTACCGGTAAAGACTAACTTAAGTACCAGGAGATTATAATCATGAGGAAGCTAGGCTGGAATCATGAGCGGTAAAAAGTGTACCGGGCGATTTTCGATTCTGAAGCCTTAGTACTTCGTTAGTCTCTACCGCTAATGATTCTAGCTCTGCAAATACTTCATCATGATTCTGTCCTCCTGGTAGTTTGAATTGCTTTCCTAGTTTCTAGTACAATATCTATTAACTTCGATTAATTCTGCATATTATTACCGAGACATGTGAGCACGACTGTACTTTTATAATGTTTGTTCTCTAAGATAAAATTCGGGCGAATCGTCCACTAAATAATTTTGGAGTGGTCAATTCGCCCGTCGATAACAAAACTTCGGGCGAATCGACACAGAAAAATGAATATTTTTAATAGTGGACAAAATTCGGGCGAGTCGTCCAATAACCCATTATATTACCCGTTGGTTGGTTTGGTAAGTGATTCACCGTTGTTCTAATGTTACATATTTAGTTTCATGCACCGTTAAAGTGCATAAAACTCGAAATGGCCTTTGACCCACAGGTCCTAATTCTTAGAAGATGCAACTCCTACATGATTTAATTAAACTCACAGATCACACCTTGCGACATACTTAATTACCTTGTTAAATCCAATTGAACCTTAGCTTCATAACCAGTGATTAAACCAGGAAAAATTTTATACTAGCTTCTGGCAGTGGCTTTGGCCTACTTGTGAATAGAAAATTAACACAAGAGATACTACCAGGCGAAAATTATCTTAGCTCCTCATCCAGGTTACGGTATGCCCTTTATACAAATTTCATCTAAATCTAATCAGCCGTTGAGGTGTGATTGATTAACCAACAATTCATAGTAACAGGCTTTTAAATTGATAAAATTGATTAATAAGTACTTAAGTGGAAAGTGGAGTCACATATTCGCACTTTCGCTCCCAAGGCCTACACTAAATGGACCAAACTAAATATTTTTTTTCCTGTTTTCCTATTTGCATTGGTTGAATAGGTACGTGACAAATGGATCTCATGTGTTTTACCAATGCCCAATTGTAAATTAAAATTTGTTAATAAATTCCTATTTTTAACACCCGACGAAAAAAGGGGGGTGTTATAAGTTTGACGTGTGTTGCTATGTATCTGTGTGTATGTCTGTGGCATCATAGCGCCTAAACGGATGAACCGATTTTGAATTACTTTTTTTTTTGTTTGAAAGGTGAGTTTGTCGAGAGTGTTCTTAACTATGTTTGAATAAAATCGGTTCAGCCGTTCAAAAATTACTTGCATTTTACTCTTTGAATCTGGATTTTTTCGCAAGATATTGTGTCATTATTTCGTGTTTCGATAGATTGTCGATTGAAGCGTGTCTGCTATTAGGTATGCTATATGTAGTTTAAAAAGCATGAAATAAAAATTAAAATCGTGGGTTTATAAATTTGCAATTTTATCTTGTTATTAATTATAGGCAAATTACAAAATTACATTGTAGGTTCATGCATGTTTTCCCTGAAGGATAAAACCGCAGGTTTCGGTTTTATACATTTCAGTATCTACAGTTAGGTAGGAAAATGTTTAGTTTAATACTGGATTGAACATACTTAGGTATAAACAAGTAAATATTAAAGACACAAGTATGCATGTTACAGCAAACAACTAGGCAATTAAAAAAAAAACCGGCTTAGTGCGAGTCGGACCGAGGGTTCCGTACAAACCTCAGCTTAAAGGTATTATAGACCTCAGTGTTTGATATGAATTTCAATTTAATACCTCTACGCGTTCATGAGGAAAGGGGTAGTAAGTTTAAAATGATTAAAAATAGGTGATGTAACTAAAAATGTACGGTTTTCGCAATTTTTCCTTTATCTGTGTTATAAGACGTTGCTTCGTACCAAATTTCAAGATTCTGAGTTCACGGGAAGTACCCTGTAGGATTTGATTCCCTTGCGGGTTTCAAAAACATGTGGAAATTTGCGGCATAAACGGCTGTATCTTTTGATTGCGTTGGCTTAGAAGTTTGATTTTTTCACAGCTTTAAGGGACAGTAGACCTGAGTATTTCATATAAATTTCAGCTTAATACCTCCTCGCGATCCTGAGAAAAAGAGTCTTAACAGACAGACGGACGGACAACAAAGTGATCCTTTAAGGGTTTGGTTTTTTTCCTTTCGAGGTACGGAACCCTAAAAAGTGATATTATTCGCTATTGCAACCAGGGTTTACTTATTAAGAGTTTAGTTGCATGATTGAAACACAGATGTCGCTAGTTGCCTACACAGCTATTTCGTTAGTTGTTGGTACTTCTAGTAATGTATTTTTGTTATTCAGTTTTAACGATGGAATTTGAAATTGTCCAAAACCTCGATTTGGATATGAGATACCTTTCATGTCGGTATAATAAAACTCTTTTCACGCGGGCGAAGGCGCGGGTAGAACAAGAATTCATCATCATCATCATCATCATATCAGCCGAAAGACGTCCACTGCTGGACATAGGCCTCCCCCAGGCGTCGCCACATTGACCGATCCCGTGCGTCTCGCATCCAGCGCCTTCCCGCAACCTTAACCAGGTCATCGGTCCACCTAGTGGGAGGCCTTCCAACATATCGAAAAAAAAAAAACAAAAATCAACAAATATCGTCTTCCGGTTCGCGGTCGCCATTCCAGAACCTTTCGGCCCCAACGGCCATCCGTTCTGCGAGCAATGTGCCCTGCCCACTGCCACTTAAGTTTGGCAATTCTTCAACAAGAATTAATACAAAAATAATAATCATTACTTACTCGACTGATCCTACTCTTCTGCCTATCCTGTTCGCTATGGTATTTCTGGAAGAGCAGTGGGTCATAGCTCGCGTTCTTGGTGACTCCACCAACATAACCGCAGTGGAATTCATTGTTCAAGTCTGAATGATCGTAAATGTAATGGTTGGACTGGATGCCTGATCCTGAAAAAAAAAAAACAGAAAATAAACAATCTCTAGTCATCTTACTGATATTATAGATGCGAAAGTTTGAATGGATGGATGTATGTTTGTTACTCAATCACGCCAGAACGGCTGAACAAATCTGGATGAAATTTGGCACAGAGATAGATTGTAGTCTGGAATAGCACATAGGCTACTTTTCATCTCAGTATAATGTTCAACAAAATCTGAATGGTTTCAATTTATCGACACAAATTGATAAAAAAGCGCCCCCATTCTCAATAACTGCCATTTATGAGTATTAATAGAGCAAGGGAGGTAACTTCGCTTAACTTCGCTTCGGTTTGTGATCACTGATGTTTTTAACCCCCGACAGAAAAAGAGTTGTGTTGCTGTGTCTCTCTTATCCGTGTGTCTGTTTGTGGCATCATAGCGCCTAAACGGATGAACCGATTTTGATTTAGTTTTTTTTTTGCTTGAAAGGTGACTTTGCCGAGTGTTCTTAGCTATGTTTGAATATAATCGGTTCAGCCGTTCAAAAGTTATGGTGGTTTTACCGTTTGAATCGGGGTGTTTTCGCAAGATAACGTGTCATAATTACGTGTTCAATAGATTGCCGATCGAAGTGTATCTACTATGTACTAGATAAATATGTAGCATGAAATAAAAATGTGTCGGAGGTTTTTTAAATTTTAAAATATACACAACACAAACAATACAATACAATTTGAATCAATCCTACGTCGCACCTAAATCCTAAGTCGGTGTCTTTGGTACATTATTGTTTTCCGTGTTTCGACACCGACTTCGGAAAAGAAAGTTATTTTTCGTTTTGCAGTGTTTTTTTGGAAGTCGGTTTAATTTTTTGTTAAAAAGTTTTTTATTTATCGCTTTTTAGTTTTGATAGGTACTTCCAATTGCAATAAACATCATATATAGCCAAAGTACATCTCATGACGATTCCAATAAGCCCATACACGACTAGGATACATTGTTTTATTTCGGAGTACCAGTGCCTACCTGCCGGCTTCATCATCAGATCAGTTCGATGGTACCATTTTCATCAGCACTATTGCTTTATCATAGTCGTTAAACTATTCTAGATATCTTATAACCCATGACATACTTAGCATTAAGGAATTCTATTGGCCATCTGTGGTCTTCTTCACCAGTTCCACTTCACCAAATGTTACTTTCTGAGTGCAGATGATTGCATTGTTGATAAAAATACCAAAATCGCTATATGTATGCCTATAATATTTGAGGAGTTCCCTCGATTTCTCCAAGATCCCATCATCGGATCCTGACCTGATGACTATGGGACCAATTGGGAAGTATACGCTTTCAAACAAAAGAAGAATTTTCCAAATCGGTCCAGGCGTCTTACAGTAATCAGGGAACATACATTAAAAAAAAAAGATTCCGACGAATTGAGAACCTCCTCCTTTTTTTGAAGTCGGTTAAAAAACAAAACCTCAATCACACACACAATTACAAATACTCACAGGTTTTATTTGTTTATTTTCCTTTGGATATAGGCGTTTTACAAAGGTAAATATCCTTCTATTGTTCGTCATATTGGAACAATCAGTCAAGTACTTATGTATAATATTATAACCAATACAAACAGTTTCATTCATCAGCAAATTACACAACTGCATTAAAATAGAAAGATTTTTTTTGCTATGCTAGGCACTTAGGGATGAATAAATAAGTTTCGGAAGCATACCTTCAGCAGGCTCGATGTATTTCATACTCTCTCCATCGTAGACAATTCCTCGGACGCCATGACAGGTGGACACCGCCACCCTTGAGCCAGGCTTGCCTCTCACTGTGCCTGAGTATTGACATAAGTCTATACCCTGAAACATAACGAGCATAGATTAAAATATTTGTTAGACGTTACAAATGTTCGTGCTTTCAAAAAACTGCTTAGACCAGTATATGATGCAGTTTCTTGCTTATGTTTATTTCGTCACATAGAGAAGACGGATTCTAGAATCAGGACTCAGCTTCAATCATCATTATCAGCAGCATATAAAGTCCACTGCTGGCCTTAGGGATCTCCAATCAAATGTCATTTAGCATGATACGTTTGTCATCATGCGAAGATCGCCCCTACGTGTGTCCTTCTCCACATTCACCGCTATGCAGTCGCCACTCAAGAAAACGTCTCCGTCAGATTATATGCTGAACTGCTATTACATTTTTCTCATGGCCTTAAAAGCCACCTTCGAAGGGGACTTCTAAAATTAAGGGACACTTTCAAACTCATAATAATCAACCAACCTTGGTCAGTCACAAATTGATGTCGCAAGTTCACAGGTGAACGATTTTTACGGCAACCATAGAAAATGATTGTCCACGGGGAAACCATCAAAATAATTACGGTATTAAGAGTTTGTCTTGGCGTATCCGAGCACTTAGCTGCGCTACCAACTTGCTCATTGAATAATGAATCTTTTTACCACAGCATAGGCTTTATTCTCGTACCACATGAAGAAGAAATAATGGAGATTTTGGGTACGTGAACGGTCTCCTTCGTTACTAATAGGAAGTTTTCAACGACGAATACGTGAATTTTCTACAAAAACTAATCTGTAAGTCGCTGCTGTCTCCGCCATATTAAGATGTTTTGTAGAGACAGAAATACTCGTGCATTCAAGAAGTTCGCTTTTAATATTCGGAGGATTCAAAGACAGATGGAAGAGGAAAGGCAGGCTTTTGCCTTGCAGTACTTAAAAAATGATACCAATTTAACCAAAAAAAATTTTTGAAAGTTCTCTGTTCCACATCGCTCGCATCCAGCAGGTCTCCCTCAGTCCCTCTTCGTGGAGATGATGACCTGGTTTAGGCTACGGAAATCCATTGGATGCGGGACTCTCGGGACCGGTCCATGTGGTAACACTTGGGGAGACCAATGTTCAACAGTAGAAGATTTCGGGTGATATGGCGATGATGAAATACAAAGTAGTTCTCCAACTTACCTCTTTCTTAGGTTTATGTACAACAGTCTTGCCGTTCTTCTGGTACCTGAGTACGTGGTTGTCTGTGACTAGGTCGTGGTTCAGTCTGAGGTCCAGCACGTAATCCTGGCCGTCTATAGGTACGGTTATCGTCACCTCTGAATGATGTGCACCGCTCTGTAACAGATGTTGGAGGATTAACACTTAATTTGAACCTTGTGTCTATGTCAAAAAGACATATTGAATACTGATAGAAAAGGACTTGGTAAGTTTACTGTAATTTGAACCTTGGGCTCAATACAAATAGATCCTCTATTAGCGATAACGATTATTAGAAGTCCAATATGTTTGGGATCGACCACGTTATATTTCGGTAGAACATTATATCCCTTATAGTACCTATAAGGGACCTACCTTCTGTAGTTTCTGCCTACCCCCATGGGAAAAAGGCGTGAGTTTATGTATGTATGTATAGTACCTATTGTTTACTTTGTTATATAGAAAATCACTTGTTTAGTCCCGTTGTGTTCATGAAAAGTGAATATCTTTAGCCCTGAACTCTATTGGCTCGTTTTCCGCTAACTTTGTCTACTTTTTGGAACAGTCAGCGATTCGATATACCTACTTGTCAATTGACATAAATATGTGTGATCCGGGTTTTCTATGAAACTACTCAATTCATTCATTCATCAGCGTTTTAAAGCCTTCACCTTGACTCAAGTTCAACAAACAACCTAACATGGCCAAAACAAAATCTATTGTTTCTTATCCGCCATATTGGCAGCCCATTCCAAAGCGTCTTACCAATAACCACGAGCCATCAAACAGACATAAACCCATTAGTCACCACAAAATAATGGCGTACAATCAAGTAATTTCAATGGAACCGTTAGAAAACAGCAATTTATGCCGCTGGGCACAATACAGCTACTGACAGAGGTCGGCAGCATGTCGAACGTCCGTTCTAAATGGTGTTCCGTGGTTTTATTATAAAGTAATAGTGCTTTTTTTTACGGTGTTACACGCGATGCATGAGCGAAGGTAATGTAAGCCTTCCACATATGGTAATGTGTTAAGCATTGAGTATTTAACCGATACATATAAACCTGTGGTCAGTAAAGGTACGTAATGAAATGAGAATGCTTTTCCAAAACTAGGAGATCCGAACTAGCCTAGGAGGACCTTACACCAAAGAATCGAGAGCTTATTTTTCATTTCTAAATGCGATCTAACTATCTGATCTGGATGCCGATGCTTGTTTACGGTGTGGGTTTGGATGGCACACTACATTTTTTTTTTTTTTTTTTTACTATGTATAGGCCTGTGTTTGACCACAATCTCACCGTGGTCAGTGATGATGTGGCCGATGGTGGTAAGCACACAAAGCCTAGAAGGGAACTGGCTCTCAAGTGCTGCTGTCGGAACACACCGGAAGGTGCTTGGCGACAGATTTTCAACTTGAGGGTGGTTGCCAGCCAGGCGGGTACTACAAAGTACCCTACCACCGTGCTATGGTTTCCTCACGATGTTTTCCTTCACCGAAAGCTCAAGCTCATTGTAGGATTCGAACCCGCGACCTTCGTCTCGGTATCCGACGTCACTACCACTGAGCTATCATCGCCTACATCGCGTATTGCTCTACAGAAAGGATATGATCCGGCCGCGTTCTTTGTGTAGAAGCTCTTACCATTTTCTTGCCCTTATTCTAATTTATTTGGGGTCAGCGCAATATGAATTCTCATTTCATACTTCTCTATACACACTAGCCATTTCATCTTTCACATATACCATCTATACCTCTATGGACTTACCTTCCTCACATAGTGATCCACATTTATACTCAAAACTTTTTACACGATATTTTCCTCACTCCTTTTACCCAACTGGTAAAGTGTAGAGGCTCCTACTGAATTATTTTATTTATTTGGGACAAACATAAAAAGGTAGTTATAATTCCAGGCGAAAGAACGACACTATCGACCACGAAATGACATCGGATTAGGACTACGGACGCGTATTCAATAAAGAAAAAAAAATTAAATGCAAACAGAAGTTCAAAACAAATCTGAAAGGAGCAGATGCAAAAATTATCGTCTTAAGGACGACTACGGCTATCAACACAGCCTGAAATTTAAGAAAAGTGATGAAGATTACAATGGCACGTTTCCAAATCAATTCGATAATAACCACATCAATCTATGAGCAATTTAAAATCAAATCTACATACATTTTCACGGTTGGCGACCATGACTCATGATTTGTGGCGGTAAGAACAATATTTATGATTTCAAAACTAGAAATAATTCATTGCTAACGAAGCAGCTATGTTTACAACTTTACACTATAACGCAATTTTTCAAATCTACTGCTATTAGGAATGTAGTCAATAGCATATAATGCACATTCCTGGTACGGCTTTTAAGAACTGGCAGATTTGAGGGAGAATTTAGTAGTGACACCAAAACCGTCAGTACCTGAAATCTATCGTCGCTGCAGTATTTTTTATATTTTTTTTATTTATCGATAGGCTCGCATTTGACCACTATACCACCTGATGGTAAGCGATGATGAAGTCGACGGTGAAGCACGCTTGCCTAGAAGTAACCTATTCACTCTTGACTTAAAGACCCCAAGGTTGTAGCTAACAGGAAACAAAGACTCCGGCAGGGAATTCCACTCCTTAGCTATGCGTACAATGAAAGTATTCGCAAAACGCTTTGTACGTATGGGCGGGATGTCGACCATGTACCGGTGGCGCATTGCCGTACGTCTAGTTGTCCGGTGATGGAAAGGGCTAGGCGTAATCAAATTGTGCAGTTCCATCGCACACTCCCCGAAATGTAACCGATAAAAAACCGACAGACTGGCCACTTGGCGTCGATGTTCAAGGCTCTGGAGTTTTGAAGCGACCAGTGCATCGTTGCCGATAAGCCTCTTGGCCCGTTTGTCAATCGACTCAAGTGCATCAAGTTGATATTTGGCAGATCCATCCCAGAGGTGAGAGCAGTACTCCATGCATAAACCACCTCAATGCAGTATACCGAAATCCATGTAAGATTTGCCCGAACCCTCAGATAGCTGTGTGGTTATGTTTTGTAGGAGTATTTCTAGATTATTTAAAAAATCTATGATTTCAGTGTCATAATGGTCAAAATATTAGTAATAGTTGCTCTTACCGTATCTCTCGTCGTCGAGATCTCTCTTCTTGTTCTCCCATGATGGACAATTGGTTGAACTAGTCTGTGCTTGTTGAAGTCTAAGGCTGGTGATTCTGAAACAATGAGAATATTATTGTTAGACCAGATTCATTTGAGGTTTCTTGGTTACTAAACAATAGCAGGAATGCTGCTTAATTTCGTATTATGTTGACACTCAGCGGTAGCGACTGCGCCATTGCTAATAATATTGGTTTCGGCAGAGTTTCGGCAAAAAAACGAGTTTCGGTTTCGGCAGCAAACCTGCGACCTACGACCGAAAACGAAACTGCATTCGGGATTTCTCGCGCTGTGATCGGCCATGTTTAGCGCGTTAAATTCCATCCAAGCGAGTAAGCGACGAAGACTTTTTGCCGCGTCCACGTGCCAAATCATGTCGTGCTCTTGACTGGCTTGTGGTTGCAGTTCGTTTTGTTTGTTGTGTGTGATTTATTTTTAATTCGGTAAGTTTTATTACGTGATATAGCATAAGAGTAGGTAGTATGTGTTATAAAGATAGAGACTGACTGATTATAATAAAGTTTTCTTTATTTTTCCCCCAAAACATGATCCTTGTAAGGAAGTTTCGGTTTCGGCTTGATGCCGAAATTCGGTTTCGGTCGTAAAAACCAGTTTCGGTCGGACACTACACCTAAGACATCACGGTGAGATTTTTACAGAGCAGCACTACAGTATGATCACACCGTGTTTGCCTACGGAAGCGACGCATGTTCAGCCGATCGGATCTGTGGACATCTCACCGTGATGACTTACGTGAAGTTAGGTCTAAATGAGCTGTAATTTTAACCGATGACCGACGAAAGCTCACCTCACCTTTGTCATTACATTAGTTAAGTTATAATAGTCTATTTTAAGTTTCCTTATTAACCCCCGATGGAAAAAGAGGGGTGTTATAAGTTTGACGTGTGTTGCTGTATATATGTGTATTTGTGTGTCTGTCTGTGGCATCATAGCGCCTAAACGGATGAAAAGATTTTGATTTAGATTTTTTTGTTTGAAAGGTGACTTTGTCGAGAGTGTTCTTAGCTATGTTTGGTGAAAATCGGTTTAGCCATTCAAAAGTTATGGGCTGCATTCTGTTTGAAACGGAGTATTTTCGCAAAATATCGTGTCATAATTACGTGTTCGATAGATTTTTGATCGAATCGTGTCTACTACTAGATATATTATGTAGTTTAAAAAGTATAATTTAAAAAAATAAACCGATGGTTTTGGAAATTATAATTTTTACTTGTTTCTTTCTACACACTTGTCTTCGTATTCAACATTCCCGTCGCATGTCTGCTGAAAGAAATTTCTATTGAAATAAGCAGTACCTTTGTGCTATTCTATCTGTATTCTTTCTTTTCTCTGTTAAGGGTTTTGTATGTACATAAATAAATAAATACAATGGGATTCTTACAGTATGATCTAATCACACCTAACATGCCTACGGAAGCAGCGGAGGTGGCCAATTCTCCACCGGAAAGTGCATAGTTAGATCATTATAAATTGTTAACTATATAATTATTCACGTATCCCGTTTCCCCGTTTACGAACACGAAGGCAAGATTAGAGATAGAAGCAAAAGGCACAGGAAACACATTCACTTTGCCAATAAAATGATTAATTAGAAGAATTTTAATTTGCATACACCGTTGTACCGTTACCGCGAAGCCTTTGTTTTAAAACCGTGAAGGAATGGTAGATAATGTTTAGTATGTAGTCTTTCTTTCTAATTTATGATGTAGGTAATGTATTAAAATCTTTATGATAATCTCTCCGTAAACATTATAAATAATCATGGGGTCTGGCTGGTCCGGGCATTTTGGCCATAATCTATACTAATATTATAAAGAGGAAAGATTTTTTTGTTTGTTTGTTTGTATCGAATAGGCTCCGAAACTACTGGACCGATTTAAAAAATTCTTTCATCAATAGAAAGCTACGTTATTCCTGAGTAACATAGGCTATATATTAATTCCGAAAACGGGTCCTGTGTGGTGGCCCACGGGAACGAAGCCGCGGGGAACAGCTAGTACTCAATATAATAAGAATGGTAACTCTTGGGTGAGATGACTGCGAATAAAGATGTCAGGACATGCTACGCCGACTCCAAAAAATTAGGATTTGAATGGGGTGATAATGACTCAAAGTAATCCAAACTTCCATACTAATATTATAAATGTAAACGTTACTAAAACATAACTTAACTAAACTTAAGTGGCAGTGGGCAGGACACATTGCTCGCAGAACGGATAGCCGATGGGGCAGAAAGGTTCTGGAGTGGCGACCGCGAACCGGAAGACGTTGCGTTGGAAGGCCTCCCACCAGGCCTCTAGATAGATATAAGCTCTTAGAGCAAGGTTATTTTGAGTGTCTGTAAGTGACAGTGATGTATATGACTTGCATACATCTATTACTTTTGTACAGTCGCACTATGATAGTTTTTACCCTGGGGTACGGGGACGCACGGGACCGGTCAATGTGGCGACGCTTGGGGAGGACTATGTCCAGCAGTGAACGTCTTTCGGCTGATAGGATGATGATGATGATGAAACATTACTAAGTATGTCGTACTAAGACTTTATTTATAGAAGATTTACTCAGACAAAGACATGTTTCATATTTTACTCACTATGAGAATGCAGGTAAATACAAAATTGATTTTTCAGTTTCCGTTCTAGAACTAATTGATTGATTTATGAAATCCACGTGTATTATAGTATTCTGTTGATATTAGTTTTCTTTAACACTGAGGAATGAAAGCAAAGAAAGAAAAAGGTGTTTGAAAGCATAAATATTTTGTTTTTAGGTATGGATAAACAAACATTTCAAGGATATTGACAGTCCGTTATGGTATACTGGACAGCCAAACTCCCTTTTGGAACTACCCAAAAAGTACAGTCAGACAAAATAATTGTTCCGCATCTTTGAAAACAATTACCAGTAAGTTGTCACATGGAAAAATAGACTTTGTCGTTTTATCATGTGAAAATGTCATTCAATGTTAAGGTATTAGTTTCATTGACTGTACGCAGTTTATGGGAGGGTATAGGATACAAAATTGAAGAAGGATATCAACATCATAATCGTAATATAACGTGATTTTTTATCACTAGATAATCAAATAAAAGATTATTGCCGTCCCTACATTTCATAGAGTTATGCGAGCAAAAATGTGCTGCCGAGATATTTTTTTTAAGAGTTGATTTTTGCATAAATCGTGTCTTTTGACGAAAAATAATATTAAAAAAAAAATACTTATCTGAAACCAATCAAATCTTCAGTCAAACACACCATTAAAGAAAATAGCCAATAGACGTTCTATTATAAGATCGCGACAGGTTTCCTCATAAAGAGCACAATGCTGCGCGTGCTCATCGCGTTGACCGATCACGTGACAGTCAAAATTATAGCTCTAGGTTAGATCAACGACCGGCTTTTATTACTGTACATACTAGTGTCCCGTCCCTGCTTCGCATGGTTTTTACGACTTGCTTGACAAAACATCGAGATTTCTTTATTTATGTATGTTTATTTAGCTTAATATTGACAAGCTGTTGAGCAAAGGCCTCCCCCAAATCCCTTCAGGAAGTTTTTGTTAAATCTAAGTTAAATATGAATGTATTATACATAAATCTTTCAGAATAAATTATCTAAATGATGGTGAAAACCGCATCAAAATCCAGTACCTAGTAACAAAAAAACAACGCAGACGGACATGAAAAATTACTTCAGTTTATAATACGGATACCTACATATATATATACATAGATACGCTAGTCAGATACGGATGAATGAACATGTGGATACAACATTAATTTGGTGCAAAAAAACAGCAATTAAGTAGTGAAATTAATTACTATGTCCGCGTAATGTTTTTGAAGCTGTCATAATGCAAAATGGCGGTGGAATTTTGACGTTAGTTTTTTGTCGGTCTTTGGCTGTACAACAAATGAAACCGTTTTCATCCGGTTTTTTGCAGCACATTCATCACTCTCACTTTAGACCTATTTGGACTTTAATCGTGCTTGAATGAGGGCAAAACGTATAGTCGAAGCCACAATTATAATAAGACTAGTACGAGATCCCACCACTTAAATCTGCAGGTAACCGCAATCTAGAGTTGCCAGTTTACCTGTTTCCACTTGGCAACCCATACATTGCGGCTTATTGAGAGTTTGCAACCATTTCTTTTTGTATTTTCTACATAATTTATTTTAAATAACGCTGGATTCACTTGAAAAACAAATATATCCGGGGTTTATTAATAAACTATCATTACAATTTTAACAAAAGATAATAGCGGCTAGATATTGCCAGGTAACCCTGCAGTAATCTATTCTGCTATATTTGTTCTATCTCACGATGACAGGTTACTTGAGTTTTATGACGCCGAAATAAGATTAATTTTGCTACGATTCATCTGTCATCGCGAGATAGAACAACTTTATCAAGTACCTATATTTAATAAAATTTTAGTTTTATCAAGAAACCGGTACTCTACACGTAGTCTTTAAGCAGTGGGTTATTAGACTAATATAACCTAAACTTCTATACCTCAATCTCACAAGATATTCAACAGTGAGCTATAAAATAAACTAGAACTAAATAAGCAAGTCGCAACACTCGCAACAAAAACGTCGCCTGCGCACCTCGCCTTCCCCAGCACAAAGGCACATTGTTGTCGACTAAAATGGTGCCAGTAACAATGTTTGGGCACTTCTTTGTGGAGTTTATCGCGACTATAAGTCTTTTTGTGAACATTTTGGAGTAAAGAAGCTGGTATAACGGTAGAAGATAAAGATGTTGATGTTAATGTTCAGTTTTGACCTTGGTTTGCAAGGGGCATTTTTAATTAGTCAGGGACTCTACCTCTACCATAAGCTCTTAGAGCTAGGTTATTTCTATTGTGCGTACCTATACAAATCATATTCATCTGTCCCTTACGCACAATGGAAATAACCTTGCTCTAAGAACTCATGTCAGGACCCAGGTGTCACCATCCAAATGGTGAAGCAGTTTGCAATGGATAGGAATATTGTGCGTATGATTCACAACAAACACTTTTACGGTACGATGGTATAAAATGTCATCTTCCTTGAATTAATCACAAAGTTATTCAAATTCAAGTATAAATTCGATTCCTCCTAAATTCCATTCATTATGGTGTACAAAAGTTATAATCTCAAGTTTTCAGGACAGCCGATTTTATCAAGTTTAGAATTACTGGACACTAAACTAATCCAGTTTCGTTAAGATCAAGAGCGCAGTAATTGGACCGGATGTAACACCGTCAGAATAAAATAAAATCGACTTGGACACATTAATTACACATTATTGAGGACTGAGTAACAAGACTCGAATAACTGTAGTACTTAAATGGAAGCTGTAGTCCATGGAAACCTTAAAACAATTTGACATTGAGATCTTAATTATGATATCACAATTACAGACGGAATACAAAATGGTACTATAGGATGTCCTGCGTTTAGAACAAAGACACTTTATTTGTTACGCTAGACTGAATTTGTCGTTGTTCTTAGATTTGGGTTAAATGCTGAGATTTGCTTACAGTGAAAATTAGGTCTTAGCACACACTACGCAACTAGGTTGACCGATGACCTGGTTAAGGTCGCGGGAATGCGCTGGATGCGAGACGCACGGGATCGGTAAATGTGGCGACGCCTGGAAGAGGCCATGTCCAGTGGACGTGTTTCGGCTGAAATGATGATGATGATGTGAATGATGACACACTACGCAACATAAGGAAAACAGGAAACAGAAGAGGATATAATTCGTGATGACAATGGAACTGTGCTTCCAACAATCGAAATTGAAGCTCTGTTGGGGAACTAGTCCAGTATAATGAATAAGAAAACGGATATTTACCCTCTTTTTGGAGGTCTTCGACAAGCCCGTGAATTGACTGACAGATATTTAGATTCAAGACTTCTTAATCAATCAAAGGTATCCGACTTGATTTTAATCATCACTATTCTATATCATAACTTGCACATCTCTCAATTTCTTTGAGATCAGTGCCACACGTTTTCTTCCATACTTCTCTTTTAGTCTTCCCCACAGTATTAGGCGTCGTCATCGCCTCCTTTTTCGACATTCTTGCACTCAATCCATCCATCGTGTGATCTTCCCCTTCTAATATAGTAATCCACATTCCATAGAAGTTGAAAATATTGTTACAAGTTTTGAACTTGCCATAAATTCATACAATTTATAGTTGAAACAATGGGTTCTCGACATCTAGCACATGACCGTACTTTGAAAGGACATATTTGCCATATTAATTAAGACTTAGCCGGCTATGTCCTAAATGGGCAAATAGCTGAATACCACACGCATTGCGCTCCCCACAGTATTAGGCGTCGTCATCGCCTCCTTTTTCGACATTCTTGCACTCAATCCATCCATCGTGTGATCTTCCCCTTCTAATATAGTAATCCACATTCCATAGAAGTTGAAAATATTGTTACAAGTTTTGAACTTGCCATAAATTCATACAATTTATAGTTGAAACAATGGGTTCTCGACATCTAGCACATGACCGTACTTTGAAAGGACATATTTGCCATATTAATTAAGACTTAGCCGGCTATGTCCTAAATGGGCAAATAGCTGAATACCACACGCATTGCGCTCCCGCGAGTTTTGGGCTGGCCCAGTTAGACCGAGCTAAAAATAGCTTTACACAAAATAACGTGATGTGATGAGTAAACAACTTTTTCGCTATGTTGACATGACAATGAAATTGCTCATTTAAAATTGTAGAAAGAATAATTCGTGCCGTCGGAACTGACCATTTTGGCTGTCACCAAAGTTGTTATGGTTGTTTTCTTGGAAAAGGCGCGACGAAAAAGGTCTTTGACGTTTGTATCGCTAAAATAAGGTGCAAATTGAATTCAATTGTGCCAAAAGAGTATGAAAACATTATTTATTAAATTAGCATTCTTTTCAGTTAGTCAGACATTTTAGCACTACGTATTTGGTACTAATAAATATAAAATTATCACCAATGTTGCAAGCCCAAGAATCATCAAATAACTGCTTTGAAAAGCACTCTCAGTAAATAATGACCACGGAAAAATCTCTGTGTCCCTAACTTAAACTTTTATGTTTTCACTAAGTTACACAGACAGAGGGTATGTATGAAATACCAGCTTTTTCTTGCAGCTTCGTTCACGTGGTCTTTCCTACAGGAACCGTTAATTTCTCGGGATTAAAGTAACCTTTGACACTCCACGATAGTATCAAGGAAATAATTTTTTAAATCGGATTACCTCTAGGGACTACTTCCAGAAATTAACTAAAGTTACAAATGATATTACCTCTTTATAATAATATTAATTTATAAGATCAAACAACTACGACGTAAACAAACTTTATCTTGACTGGGAAACTTGATCAGGAAACGTATGACAATTATTACAAATGGAATGACGTTTCAATGTTGCAAATAAATTACTTTAGCCTTTATTCATAAGGTTTTGATAATGTTTAAATGGGTTTTGGAATACACGACTTCAGGAGATAAGTTTTTAGTTGTAAGGACATACCAGAAAACAGCAAATTAACCGATAGGTCAATCCGTCACGGCAGGAAATTCAAAATTTCTTGCGTGAGCTTTGTATGTTGATAAAATTCAACACGTAGCAATTAACTAAATTATAATCATTTATAACATCGATTTAGCAATAATACGACGGAAGGGCAAATAATATACATCAACGTAGCATAACACAGATCTGAACAATTTAGAACTACAAGACAGATGGCGTTACCAGGTTGCATACTAATTTCTTTAGCTAACAGTACTTTCGCTCAAGTTTCGTCCCATTCCCTGATGTCCCTGATAAAGCTTTTTTACACAATTTCGCCACACACCTACTATCTACAAAACGCCTTTTAAAGAAAGATAAAGAGTGTTCCACATCCTGTTGAACATAAATCTCATGTTATCGCCTGTTCCAAGAGATTAATACTGAGGTAAACGTGTGAAAATAAGCTTAATGCGATAATAACGTGTCTACTTGTCTAGTTATAAATCTGGGCATTTCGTGAAGGCTCTTACGATTAACCTTTTGTGTGATCTACGGCAGGATCTATTGTTTTTCTATTGGTTCGCTAATTATAAGTGGCACTCGAAAGATTAAAAAGACAGAATTAAAAAAATACCGGCCAAGTGCGAGTCGGACTCGTGCACGAGGGGTTCCGTACCTACCATTATCGCAAAAAACGGCAAATGATCACGCTTGTTGTATGGGAGCCCTACTTAAATATTTATTTATTCTGTTTTTAGTATTTGTTGTTACAGCGGCAACAGAAATACATCATCTGTGAAAATTTTAACTGTCTAGCTACCATGGTTCATGAGATACAGCCTGGTGACAGACGGACAGACAGACAAACAGATAGACGGACGGATCGCGGAGTCTTAGTAATAGGGTCCCGTTTTTAACTGGATGCAGTGTTTGTTTGTGTATTCATGTGTGCTTAAGTGTTACTACTAACATAGTTGTTTAAGTTTTACTAACATGCTATGGGCTTTCGACGCCTGAAAATCAACGATTTTAATTTTTATTTACATTTTGGGTACGGAACCATAAAAAAACAACCAAAATATTTTTGAATTGTCAAACAAAATATGAATCTAATTACATATTCGCAAGCGTCAGTAGGTCTCTATGGAGAATAGAATAAAGAAAAAGTTTTTCGCTGTATCTAAATAACATGGAACAAGGGTAGGCAGCTGATGATGATGACCATGTTGAAGGCAAATGCTTGCAAAATTACAGAAACAGTTAGTTTAACTCCTACAAAATTTGGCTCATTATAAAATTACAAGACAATCGTTGAGGGGGAAATTACTCATGTATTATCGCCACTTGACCTATGCCAAAAATTGTTTATTTTTATTTTCTTGAAGTAAATACATTTAAAACTAGCTGTTGCCCGCGACTGCGTCCGCGTCAAACTCGTAAAAAATATTTTTTTTTTTTTATTTTCCCGCCGGTACTATGAATTTTCTCGTGATCAAACGTAGCCTATGTTACTCGTTACTACATCAGCTATCTACCAGTGAAAGTCCCGTCAGCCGTTTCGGAGATTACCCGGAACAAACAGACAGACAGACAAAAATCTTAAATATTGCTTTTTTGTTGTTAGTACCGTATATACTTTCACGTGCATTCAATAAAACGTTGTTATTTTTATATTACATTATTATTATTATTAAAGCTTTATTTTCCACTTAACACTTTACAAATGTACATGTAATTATAGTTTAGTTTATATTACATACAGACACTTCAATTTTATTTAGTTGTATAGATTAAACTACATTTCAAGTTACGTTCAAGTTTGATGCCCCTTACAAAATTACAAAAATCAACCTGACGATGTTATAAAAACTACATAAAATATTTTAAACCAAAAACATGCGCTCTCAAATATATTCTTATACGAATATTGGCAATCCAAAAGTTACGGCCAAGCATCTGCAATGTGCGATAACCCTCCACTGCACTTGCAACTTAAAACTTTGTGCAGTAAAGTTGAAAATTGACGGGCTTATGATCCAGACTATGCAAATCACAGTAATATTCGATAGTCCTTTGGCTTCATAATCTAATTTGCCGATCCTTGCACATTTGTATGGCATCAGGAAATTGCTACTGCGTTGAAAACCTTAGCAATTCATGGATTTTCTATGGGCGAGCGTTGAGATGGATAATGCGAGCAATATTTTCCACATTGTGAGTAAACTATATATATAACGTATTTTTTTTTAATGTCTTATAATGCAAAACCCAAATGTATTTTGTGTCCGCGCAAGATATCTTCCTTCGTACTTAGAATAGAATAGGAAACATTTATTCGATACAGACAACACAACTACTGCAGCAACAATCACAAAGTAACAGAGAAGAACATATAATTAAAAATAACCGGCCAAGTGCGTATCGGACTTCGCACATTTAAGGTTCCGTATATGTAGAATTTATTGGTAATTGTTAGTAAAATATAATTAAAAATAAACATTATCACCAAATTTAAATATCATAAGTCAACGGGCAGTTAAAAATTCTATGGCACAAAATTTTGTGAAAGACGACGACGGACAGATAGATACATGAGTATCAGCAATAGGGTTCCGTTTGGACTCTTCGGGTACTGACCGGTTAAAAGGTTCAAGAATTGCGCTGGGCGTGCCCATACCGAAAGGGTCTAGTTCTCTTCTCCATTAATCGTCAGCTCAGTTGTGAGTTGTGACCTCCTTTCTAGACGTAATTATTCACGTATTCTTTTCTGGTCTTCTCGACTCTCACAGCCATTCACATTCATAATTAAAACATTCCACGTGTTTTTTTTTGATTCCTCAGCATCACATGTTTATACCATAACAATCGATTTCTATACAACTTTTCAGTCATGGGTGCTCACTTTCAGACTTCTTCTGACAAAATTCAACCAGTAATGCCGTAAACTAGATTATTATCTATACTAATAATTAATTCATTCTTTGGCGTGCGCTGAGAAAAATATTGATGGTACATAAACAATATATACTACATGATTAGGTAGGGTAGGTGGGTAGAGTAGGTATGGTAGATAGGGTAGGTAGCCAATTGACGGGAGCGAGGTCCGGGGTCAGCTAGTAAATATTATAATTCATACTTCTGAAGATTGATCATCATGCATAAATATGCATTCTGCATTCCTATTCAAATGATTTTATCCATACTTAATATTATAAATGCGAAAGTAACTCTGTCTGTCTCTTATCTTTTCACGCCTAAACTGCGGAACCGATTTAGATGAAATTTGGTATGAAGATAGTTTGAGACCCTAGGAAGGACAAAGTTTTTATACCGGCAATCATCCTGGATGTGGATGTTTGTATAATGAACCAATAATTTCTCAAGTTAGGTGGCGGTTTTCTGGATGAAACCTTCAAAAGGCTCCTGGACTTTTGGGGCAAAGACGTGTTAGTGTGGGATTTTAACCTCACTAAATCCACCCCGGTGATCACCCTCAGCACGTAGAAGGGGGCCCCGTGACGTCTCAAAAGACCACCCTGAAGCCCCCTCTGTGCACACACACCTACAATATTATTGCGCGATATTGAGGATCAATGAAAGCTCGGAGAAAAAAAAAACTATTCGAAGAACTAATGCTACGCAGACGATGTCGCGAGCAGAAACTAGTACTTCATAAATTAAAGCATGCTTTTATGTATTGACTTGTACTAAACAACATAACACATTCTTATGCAAAACACTAAAGCGCCTACAAGACACTATAATAAACTTAAAATGCAAGTCTTTGTATATTTTTATTTTCTGTATATTGTTGGACCCGCACCATCGTCTCCATCTTATCAAACAACCCCTATGCCTCATACAATATACAGTGATTAACAATTAACGGTTCTTAAAAAACTGCCACTAACGGTCTAAAGCTTTTTTTAACAACAATACTTCGGAGTAATATGGTAGTCTTCGGTTAGATTGGAAGTCAATCCCAACATAAATAAAAAGAAAAGTTTAGTCAATAGATTATAATGATGATACCATAGATATAATAAAGATGTGCACCTTAAAAGATCTTTATCTACACTCACAACGTAATGTTCCAAATATGAATTCAAAAAATATTGTATAAACACGTACTTTATATTCATGGAAAGGTAAAATTGAAAAAAAAAACCATTACAATGCAACATTTTCCTTCGATTTTCAAACAACTGCATCATAAAATAACTTTATCTACTCTCATATCGTAATATTCGAATTATAAACTTCAAAACGAGTTTATATTGACATACTTTATAAACACAATACCGAAATTTAAAAATAGAATCTTATTATAACACTTTTTCTCTAACAAAATAATGCTATAATACAATTTTTTTTCTATTACGATACAGGACAAATCCAAGAAGTTAATCACAAGGAGTATTTATCAATTATTTTTTGTAATGCCATTTTTATAGTACCTATTTAAAAAGATTTGATTCCAATTTTTACTTGTCTATGACAATGCCCGCTTCAGGCTTAGCACGCACTGCGATATTTATTCGCGCGAATTTTGTCTCTTTCTAGATGTTCATAGAGCTCAAAATATTCGCGCGAATTAAATTCGCGCCGCGGTGCGGTGGATTCTGTAGCAAAACACGGATTTCTTGCGGTATTATTTCTGCACGATTTTTTACCGCAATGCGTGCAACTTCATACAATTCCATAGGTCGCAGAATAGGCGAAAAAAATTCGCACGAATAAAAATCGCAGTGCGTGCTAAACCTTAGCGCATGCGCAATGCGGTGATGTGCTGGGTTTTGGCGCCATTCATATTTTGCAGGTTTAGTTGTATTGAATTTCATGAGTTTTTTGAATTCTTGATTAAAAATGTCTGATATCAGTGAATGTGAAGAATATTTGACTTCGCCCGATATTTTAGATGCGGCGAAGGAAATTACTCATATCTTTTTACCAGCAAAGTCGAGAAAATTATATGATAAATGCTATCACGACTTTATGGCATGGAAAATGCAAAAAAGGTATTTAGTAGGTTCAATCCCAATGTATGAGTGTAGATAAAGTAGTGTATGAAACTGCACATAACTAGGTATTAAAACATTCGTGTGAATACTATTAAAAACCTCGCCTACGGCTCGGTTTTTAAACACACACTCATGTTTTAATACCCCTTATTATGCAACAGTTTCATAAACTACTATTTTATTTTTTATAGCACACTTTTACTTTTTAATTTATTGGCGCTTATGGGCTCATTGATGTACTGTCATTGTCTAAGGAGGCGCGCGCTGCGCAGTCATGCGCAATGAGAATCTAAGTTGCCCGCCATACCAAATATTTTTCCGTTTCCACTTTTGTTTTATTGCAACTGTATGAGTGAAGATAAAGTAGTGTAGGCAATAGCATATTATAATTAGGTATTAAAACACTCGCGTAATATTATTATCAAATTCGGCTTCGCCTCATTTGATAAACCTACGCTCGTGTTTTAATAACCCCTATTATATGACCATTGCATAAACTACTATTGTAAGGCAAATGACAACGCTGTTGGCGTGGCTGAATACTGGTCAAAACATATTTAAATTTGGAATCATCGATACGACGAAGAAGATAAAGATGATACGGTAGTCTTAAGTCGCTAAAGCCATGGTGCAACATTACAACAGCAAAATGCCTTTGATTAATGATGTTCAAAACATTCTTACAGAACCTAAGGGTAACGGAATTGTAAAGTGATCTAGGAATTTCAATTTTATACCTGGCCATTCTATAACTGAAGTTCGTGAAAATATGAAAGTCTATCCAACGGTTTCAGTAAAAAAATACCGATGCGTCAATAACTTATAATCTCCGGAATAATTATAACTAGGCAAGGTTTTGGCGTAGTGGGGGTAAGTGCGCGAACTGACAAACCAAAGCTAACGGACGTGACGGGAATGGTCACGCGACCCTTGTGTCAACTGACCAACCAATCGTGCGCTCGGAATGGTGCTGAAAGTTCCCCGCGTCCCGCTTGGTAACCAAAGAAACGACAAGTGCGCATCTAACAACTGTTGCCAAATTACGTGCCGGCAATAACGTAAGTCTAGTGAAGTGATTGGCTGTAGAAAATTTATTCAACCAATCACTGCAGAACACGCATGTTTGCCTATTTTTCACATTGATTTTTCTATAGTTTTCGTTCCAACTGGAGCTATGACTATATAATAGGAAATCGGTGATGTTAATAATGAAAATTTTCTTCCAACAGAACGACGAGCTTCCTCCGCTTTAGGGGCTGCAATCAATCTGCAATTTTATTACGGTTTTGTTTACGGAAAACCGAGTCTAACTTGGTCATACCATAACAGAGCGAGTAGTATACACAAAGCCAGAAATACTCGCTCTCCTTGTCACCTTCTATGCGCATGCGCAATCAACATTCTGCGCGAGATTGCCATAATGTTACCCTGATTTAACTCCAAACTAGTTGATTATTATATCGCCTTTAATGTTAGGTTTTAATCATAAATCTTTTATTGATAGACAATCAGCTGGCTGTTTGTTTGTCGATAGGTTTTGTCAATAAAGTAACAATATTGGCAAAGAACAGGGGGCTGACCATAAGCTCTTAGAGTAAGGTTATTTTGAGATCGCGTAACTGACAGATGTATACAAGCCATATACATCTGTCACTTACACACACTCAAAATAACCTTACTCTAAGAGCTTATGGTTACCCCCCTGAGATACATCTAAATAAGGATACTGCAAGAACGTAGAGGCTAGGCTTCTGTTTCTTTAATATAAAATAACTTTACTTCAAACATTCTATCGAGGAGCTCGTGGCTAAATAATAACAGCCGCACGCGTCGATCATCAAGGTTAAGCAACACTTGACAAGGTCGGTCTGTGGATGGGTGACCGTTTCAACATAACGAGTTTTATCCGTGCCTCGAAAAGCACGTTAAGACGTTGGTCCCTGCTGTCATTTAAAGATCTTTGACAGTCTTTACGGGTAGTCAGAAGCTTGAGATCTGACACCAGTCTTGCCAAGGGGTATCGTGTTACCCAGTTACTGGGTTGTGGAGGTCAGATAGGCAGTCGCTCTATGTAAAACACTGGTGAGTACACAGCACAACACAGCTGAATCCGGTAAGACTGGAAGCCGACCCCAATATAGTTGGAGAAAAGGCTTCCAGTCTAATAGACCGCCTTTTTTGCATTAGATAATTAGAAGACATAAAATTATATTTAAAGATAATATTAGTTAGAAGAGAGCTGAAGCCTATACACATGAATGAAATCTTTGTTGCCCCACAAAAATACCGTTTTTGTTAACTGGCAATATATTTTATGTCTGTTTTATTGCCCAGACATTGGTCGCATGCGAAGGGCAATAAAATTGCAACAAACATCAATAAAATATTAATGTCAAAGACAAACCACTTGGTTTTATTGCATAAAAGTGAAGTGATCAATGGCTGGACCAGCTCGCAGCCTTATTCTGGGGGAATGGAATGTTGTGCCGAGTCTGTGTAACATGGGTCAAGGGCAGAAAAATGGTAATGAATTTAGGGTCCATCTCATTTCGTCAAACGTTATCTGTGTGCTTATTCAGAATTTTTTCACTGCACTCGGTCGTGAATACGTAAACGATCTCTTGTCAATTTGAATACAAAAAAAAATATATTAAAAAATAACAAAAAACCCGACTGCTTAAAAAGCGAGCTAAAAAGACATAAACAAGAAGAAAATCATGCTGTGCAGTCGAAGGATAACATATGCGCGAGCTGGCTGACCAAAACCAGATGTTTCCTCCACACAGCACAGCACAGCATGATTTTCTTCTTGTTTATGTCTTTTTATTTCGCTTTTTAAGCAGTCGGGTTTTTTGTTATTTTTAATTATTTTTTTTATTTACAACTTTTTAGTTAATTTTTATTAGAATTAGGTATTTTAAACATGTATTATATATTTTAGTAATCACCTCTTAAAACCCTTTATTTTGATACCCCACACGATGGGTTCGGAAGAAAAAAGAAATTCGGCCCCCACAATATGGCGCCCAAAATCCGCTATTTTTCTATTTTCGCCACTTTTTAATTTTAATGTAGCCACACTTGCAGGGTCAAGAGGAATTGATTGACGTGAGAATCATCAAAATCGGCCAACGCGTTTGGTCTCTAGAACGTCACATAGGAACAAACATACATACATAGACTGATAAACACATTACCCTCCTTCGGCAGTCGGGTAAAAAAAGAGGTTTCACCTTACCGTCCCCAGGCGGCGCTTATCCAGTTTCAATACAAATTAACGTTTACGTTAACGCGAATAAGCGTGAGTGAATACACACTAAGCCCACTGAACTGAAGAAGGCTTCTTAATTACTAGTGGTATGGCCATGTTTATGACTCTGAAGATTTCTTTGAGGAACCGCGTTCATAAAGTTCAGAGCAGTGGTGGCCCAGTGGTATCGGCCGCGATTTACAAGTTGTAGTTCGTGGATTCGAGACCAGGTACAGGCGCTTTACTTTGTGTAAATTATTTCATCACCACTGCTCTCAAAATGGTGAAAGAAAACATCGTGAGGAAACCGGCATGTCCTAGAACCAAAAAAGACATGTGATATCCACCAACCCGCACTGGGCCCGCGTGGTGGATAACAGCCCATTCCCTCTCACAGAGAGGAGGCCTGTGTCCCAGCAGTGGGAACATTAATAGGCTGATGATGTGATGTGTGATGTGCTCATAAAGTTTGAAACAAAAAAAAAACAACAATAAAGAAATAAGGCTGACTGTCCAGGGTCCTTTTGTTATTAAATTCGTACATAAATGCACCCCAAGGCCCTAACTACCCAAAGTGTTATTGTAGGTGTAACTGTGAAGGATTCAGGATTTCTTACAACTGTTTCAAATCTGCAATAACAGTACGACAGTCCTGAATCCATATCAATAACATGTTACAATCACAACACACGGGAAGGGATATATCTATTCTTAGACAGAAACTACACGACCCTCCACACTAAATCTATATTTATTCTCAAAATGACAGGCCGTTCCTCGAATACGCAAAATTAATGACACTTGTTCCGCTACATTTAGGTTTCATGTAGTAAATCAACACAAACATGGGAGATGTTAGTTCGGAGCTTAGATAAAGTACCTATAGATTAAGCCTTAAAATGAGCTTGATTGATAGAGCGAGATGGCTAATTGGCAGCTCCATGTAAATAATAAGGACAAAAGATTATTTTTTGTCTTTGTCACCATGACCGGTTTCTGTTGTTTGTCAAACTCTAATATAATGGCAGGTTTGACAAACAAACTGGGTTTTGTTTGATTTTCTGTGATTTTGTGGTATTATGTGTTAATTGAGACAAGGAATTGGGTTATTTATAGATAATAAGTGTCAGTGCGATGGTGGGTTGTAGTGTTCTTGTTGTAACACCAGAACTAACTATTGCTGTCTCATGTGCGGCCTCGCCATGTCGAAATCTATAGGTACTTTATCTAAGGTTCGGAGTTAGTACAAGAGTAGTTTAGATCTTCTTAGATCGATAGATTGTGAGATTATCTCAACTTGCTTGGGCGAATAGGTGCATTAATTTAGCATTCCATTAACTGTGATATTCTAAACTATATACGCCCCAATGTTAACGCACTACTGGCCGTGCGTCCGCTCGATGGCAAAATATCAATATTGAACCTCCTTTTGAACAGTTTTGTTTGCAAAATATTATTTGATTTACATTTACACAGTTATGAAGAAATTCCAGCCATCAATTTTTCTGTGTAAAAATATTTTTAAACATCCAAGTCGTTCTGGAGTAGTTTCCAAAAGTTGCGGAAAAATATCGTGTTGTTAATTATAAATATTTATTTTTCAGACCTTTTAACCTAGCCGTTACTAAGGAGTATGCTTTAGAAAGTTACAATTTTACGGCACTATAGCGTATGTAGGCCCTTAAAGCCAATAAGCGTTCTATTATAAGATCGCGACAGGTTTCCTCATAAAGTGCACAATGCTGCGCGTGCCCTTCACGTTAACCAATCAGTCAAAATTATAGCTCTAGGTTAAATCGACGACCGGCTTTTATTACTGTACATACTAGTGTCCCGTCCCTGCTTCGCATGGTTTTTACGACTTGCTTGACAAAACATCAACATTTCTTTAGAAAGTTACCATTTTACGGCACTAAAGGGTATGTAGGCCCTTAAATAAACTCGCACATTTTTGCCCATGGAGTAGGGGCAGAGCAGGCAGACACTACAGTATATTACCTGCTATGATAGTCATCTGGTCATTCACGCACAACACAAAGAAGAATTACGTATTTTCTACATCCAGCGTAATCTGAACAGCCGGACCTACCATTCCCCACCCTGTTCATCATTATTTTTTTTGGGACAATCCCACCGCACTATTCCCAAACCACTGCAACTCCTGAAAGCCAGAATCAACAGTGGCGACCACCAGAAAATCGCCGAGGCAATTAAGCCCGACGAAGTCCCGGAGAAGTAATTTAACTGTCTTGGATCCCGCAACGAAATTAATCAGAAAAGAATCACGGAGGAGTAGGAAAAAATATTAATTTCCACTTCCCTCCATATCAAGCGGGAGACTTAATCATTAATTCTCACAGCTATTTTGGAGTCGACTTCCAGCCTAAAAGGATACGGCATTTAACAAGAATCGACTGCCTATCTAACCTCGACAACCCGGATTCTGGGTTATACGATAGCCCTTGGCAAGACTGGTTGTTAGACTTCCTGACTGCAGACTACGTTCCACCTGTGCTAATTCGCAAATATCCGATAAAGTAGTGTATCAGAAAAGGTGTTCTAGGTAAATTCTAGATGCCAGGGAACCGAAGAATACGAAAGCATATTCAGCTATTACTCCATTCAGAAAAAAATGCTGTACCTACAATTGCGATCAAACTGAAATAGCTACCTCCACGGGATACAGGCGGGAATTCATGAATGCGTTAAATAATAATTAGCATGTTTCGACTTGGCTATCGTAACGAAGATTAACATCAACGCACTTCCGTCGGATGAGTCATTGTTACCGGAAACACGGAGAACTAAATGTTTGGAGTCGCTATTGTGAATACTAAGCAAATATTGAACCTTGATTATCCTGGCACCTTCATCACTTCTGGCAAGACATATGACATGACCGCTAGAAATCTGCGTTCCTCCAATAATCTTCTCCTAGTGTCCTTCTCATACTACTGATTTTGTTCATTCTTCCTTTCATATTCAGTCTATTCTTCTCTGGAACGCGCTTCCTCTCGAAATCAGGACGGCCACCAGCCGGTATGCTTTCAAGCGGATATTGCGGTTTTACTTTTTTTTTTTATAATCTATAGGCTCGCGTTTGACCACTATATCGCCTGATGCTAAGCGATGATGCGGTCTACGGTGAAGCACGCTTACCTAGAAGAAACCTATTCACTCTTGACTTAAAGACCCCAAGGTCAAGGTTTCAGCGGGGAGAGGGGTCATCTCTATAACTTCTTTTCGTTACTTTTATATATTTAAGCGCCATGCCATGTTATCTCTTTACCACCCTTGGTTGACTGGTAGAGAATGCCTAAGGCATTAAGTCCGCCATTGTACCTTTGTGCATGAAGTTTTAATACATAAATAAATAAAATATGAACAATTTTGAACGAGGTGCCTCGAATTGACATAACGCACTACATGGAGAGTAGTTCATTAATGAGATCGATGCATTGTGTGAGGATTGACAAAGACATGACAAAGAAAAGAGAGTGATAGCTAATGTGACGGTGAGAGGAGAAAATTGATAGCATGACAGCAGACAGAACGGAAAAGAAGAAGAAAACCTTCGCGCCGACTCCAAGAAACTTGGGACAATGGCAGGAAGATGATAACTAAAAGGACTGGCTGGGGTTATCTCAAAAGGATAAATTATGCAGTAATATCTTTCTAAGATTCTGCATCTATGTTCTGCATGTTTATTACTAAGCTTACCCCGAGTTTCTCAGTTCTAAATTATCGCAGAATTAATGTGACAAATTGTCAAGCACGCGTTATCTGCTGTGATTGGTTGAATGAATTTTCAACAGCCAATCACAGCAGATAACGCGTGCTTGCATTAATGTTGCGATAATTTAGAGCTGAGAAACTCGGGGTTAGTAGTTTTAGTATAAGATCGTGCGGTTTATTTGTAAACTGCAGTCTTACAAATTCTAAGAAACGTAGTATAACTTATGTATGAGTAATACGAAATCTGCATGACCGGATGTTTTGAATTATGCAAGCAAGTATGACTATTACTCCATTTTAGTTAAACAGTTACTAATTATATTCATTATTCTAAAGAAAGAAAATATCTGTAAGTATACTTAAGACCTGCTTTCCTTGCTGTCAACCGCTTTCTCCCAGTGTTGCCACCTCAAAAATTATCTTGTCACTAGATCCAGTGTAAAATGTCGCCATATTTTGCCAATTCGTAATTGAAGCATTTAATTTTCAAAACTTTAAATCTGTTTCTAATAAAAATTATGGCGTTAAGTAGTGGACTGGACAATTTTGTTTCTTAATTTGCTTTTAGCGATGCTCATAACACTGAAAATTCTTTCAATTTCAGCATTGAAATGAGGTTTTTTTTTAAATTTACGTCTCAAATAAGTGTTGCCAAATTCCATATTGAAAATCGTCAAATATCGCTAAAAATTTATTAGTAGCTAAACGATGAAAAAATATCGCTAAGACCTCTGAAAAATCGCCAGAGCTAGTGACAAAATCACCAAGGTGGCAACACTGCTTTCTCCCAATCAGCACTGCAGATTATCTTACGCGGGAAAAGACAACCATGACAGTTCCACAGATAACTTATTCCCGCCAGATTGACCACAGACATCTTAATCCCTTATCTCTGGTAGAAAAACGATAAATCCTAAACGATGTGCATAGAATATGAATTGCGGTCCATAAAATTTCTACGATCCATTAGTTCCATGAAATAGCTTCTAACTTCCTTTGCAGTTTGCACGTATATCTTGGAATTATGTTTCCATATCTTATGCGAGAACTTTGCTTGAAGAGACGTAAAATAACAGCAGGTAAACGCCCACTCCTGAATCTTTCAGAAGCTGCTGCTATGAATGGTTGAAAATAAAAAAATTGTTTGAGTCTCTTTGACATAAAATTCAAAACTTCCAATCAATCAATCTGCCTTGCCTTTTTCCCAACTATATTGGGGTCGGCTTCCAGTCCTACCGGATTTAGCTGAGTACCAGTGTTTTACATGGAGCGACTGCCTATCTGACCTCCACAACCCAGTAACTGGGTACCACGGTAGCCCTTGGCAAGACTGGTGTCAGATCTCAAGCTTCTGACTACTCGTAACGACTGTCAAAGATCTTCAAATGACAGCCGGGACCAACGGCTTAACGTGCTTTCCGAGGCACGAAGGAAACTCGGTATGTTGAAATGGTCACCCATCCACGGACCGACCTCGTCAAGCGTTGCTTAACCTTGATGATCGACCAGTGAGGCTGTTATTATTTAGCCACGAGCTCCTCAGAATTTAAAACTTCCACGGGATGAAAAAACTTACGAACAAATTTTGCTTTGGGACTAAAACTAAAATTGAATACCAGTACGAAAAACTATTAGGAGTATTGCATTGGTATGAAACAGATTGTTTTTTCGATATTTCAATGTTGTTCCTTTGTCCTACATCAAGAGTTTTTGATCAATTTCAACTGTTGAATGGGATGCTAAATTAATACGACCAATATGCCGAATAAAAAACACTACATCCGAATAATCCATTTTTAAAATTCCTCGGTGGAAAAACCGGTCCTCCCAAACGCGTTCAAGGGTTATTTTACATAATAATGCCATGCACCGATCCGGAACCCTCCAATGCAGTTGTGTGACGCGAATCGCCATTGTCCGGGACTTTTGACAGCCAGCCAACCTTAACAGCCTTCATTTACTACACCTGGTTTAAACGATTATGAACTTTGCAACGTTGTGTTAAAGATAAAGGTGTGTGAAGATGTAACGTTGTTAGGGTGTCGTCCGATAGGTCAGTGACATGCGACTTTTAGAACTCTATTCATATGTCTTGCTCTGTAAACAGACTGACATAGACACTGTGTATAGACATGATATTAAAACTAGAGTAATGCATTGTTTATGTATGAGTTATTTCCGTCCATTAGGATTTTTATGAAAAACAGTTAAATTGTTACTTATTTCTGTTATTTCTTTTTTAAACCAGAATAATTATGCTAATATTTTCAAACGCAATCATGCATTACTGCAGTAGCATAACATTATTCATCGTGGAACGCCCATAACCAAAATATAACGATGATACAGCTATTCAAACGCAAATAAAACACATCTTTAAAAACAAACAATATCTATGTTTGGACTATTCGAATTTCGAATGCAACACGTGATACCTTTTTTGAATAAACAGCCCCGGCCAGTCCCTTTATAAAAATAAAATATCAATGCGTTCGCGCCTTTTTTAACTTTTTACCACAGAGTATAATAATCAGTACGTTCTTTTTTTACGCGCGATGACGCACGGTCTGTGAACTTCCTTCCATTGTGAGAATATCTCTGGAGCCAGTTCGAGCTTGGCCTAATACGGTAGTCAAAAAAATAAGTGACGACCTATTTATGTCCTGTACGATGCATATGAACTGGAAACCTTGAAGAAAACACAAGTTTACAACGAAAAAAAAATATTTTATAACTGCTTAGACGTTACTTAAAATAGATACGCGTCATAAGTATTAAATTAAAATTCACGAAGCGTATAGCATAATAAGAATAACGTTAGAATTTATAATGAACAGCCATATATTCAAACTGATATTTTAGAAAACAAACGGTTATCGAATGTATTTTTAAATATTATGGGACTTTATAATGTAATCGATTTACAGGCATACCCATGATTACACTTCCTAACCCGTGTTCGCGATAAGGCAATCTTATATCAACTTGTCACCATTCTCATAGTGTTGCCAATTAAAGTTTTTATTTTATGGTGTATTGAAAGATTACCTAGCTTTTTCCTGTTCCATTGTCCTCAAAATAGCTGTAATGGTAACATTTAAATGTGCTAATTTAAAAGGATACTTATACTTAACTAAAAGGAATTTAGGGAAGGCTCAACAGAGGGAAATGTCTCTCTGCTGAGCCTTCCCCCTGTCCGGACAGTGTCATCTTAATAAAAAAATATGGTAGGAGAATGACAATAATGTTCTCCAACAATACGGCTTCGCAATTTGAAAAATCAAGAATTTTTACTCTATGGTACTTTACCCGCCTACCAACCTCCATATTGTATGTTTTACCTTATAAACACAGTAATACAATCCTGTTATTATCGCAGTACAGGTCCAACTATAGGTCGTAATTTACGTAATACGAGAGAAAGTAAACTGACCAACTGGTCGACCTTGCCTTAATGAACCAGTAGCGAAAAAAATATAAATGTAGTAATAATGTTCTAGAATCGTGTTCAATTATAAATATAAAGTAGTCTAAAATATAATTATGTATTTATTTTACTGCTGTCAACATTTACGGCGCGGAAATTAGGACTAATTATACAACTTAATAAATTTAATGCAAGTATTTTTTTTTGTAATTGGGTGTTATGTAAGATGTTGAGTGTTAAAATATTATTATTTATAAAGTGAATTCCAAAAGACCAGAAAATCCTCAGTTGAAGGTCTAAAAAGTTTGAACAAGGACCATACCTAATTTCTTTAACAATCCTTGACCTGAACAAAAAGCTTTAGAGTTGTCGACGAAGAAAACCTTAAAATACGCCTAAAATTGCTAAACAACGCAGTTTTATTACGAAATATTCTCAAAACAATCCCTGTCAATGACAAATCTTCGCGGCATTATCTTCAATAACCCATTAACAATAACTTTACTTCATATTTTTGTTTCAGAAATTCGAAATAAGAACGAGGCCAACAATGGTCAAAAGAGACCATAGACGAAATCCGTTTCAGACACAGACGTTCGTTCTTGAACGCACAGTGCACCTGTCAAACGAACAAAATGCAATTTGCGTTCGGATGTCACGAGGGATGTGTGACAACTGGGCGTATTTAATCGATTGAACATGCTAATTCCATGCGTAGGCTTCACGATTTTGCCAGGTCGTGTGCTAGCCAGTATTGTTTTAAAAACGAGGCTGTATAATCCAATGTCTTGGGCACGTTTCATAATCGATGAAGGTACGATTACTGCTAATTATTGTTTTAATTTGATTAAGAACAATTTTATTGAGTAAACAATAAACCAGTCTTAATTGCTGGACCTACAAGAAAGTTTTTGTATTAATTTCAAGTATAAATGAACGCGTTTTCTAACACGTATGCTGAATTAAATGGAAAAGAGCCTTGAATAGAAATTACATTAGCAAAACACTTTCTCTAGTTCTCTTATCGCGAACGAATCTGGTACAGTTACCAGTGTTGCCACCTGCTGGGATTTATTAGCGTTTTTGCTTTGAAACACGAACCTTGAGAGTCTCATGGCCACTTTTCATGATAAAATAATTAATTGCTAGGGTCAACGAAAGGTTCATTCGTTTTGTCCCTTCGGTCATAAAAATAATCGCATATTGGTCCTCTACTATCCTCTTCTTATCTATTCTTGCGTTCCCAAGATTCTAGTTTTTGCTGAACTCATTTCCGATATTCCTTTAGTCATTTCTTGACACGTACGGCGGTAACTTACTTCAAGTCTTACTAAGACATTACATTCGTCATTCCATAATGAAAAATGAAGGTGATATATTGTTCATCGAATTCATTAGTTCCGTTTCGCGATGTCTACAACATAACTTGACTCATAAAGACCATAACTTTACCTCGCGGCTTTGCTCCTGTCACCTAAACCCTAGGAAACATGCATTTTACTGATATCAAAAGATATAGACATAGAAACACACCTATAAAAGGATATAAATGCCTTGACACTGAATGATAGTGTAACTTTCTATTAGAGAAAGAATTTTGTTAATCCGATTAGAACTTTCAAAGATTTCATTTGCAAACATATAAATAAAGAATTTATATTTGTATTAAATCAGTTCAGATAATTTCAAAATATGAAGGCCAATTACACGGTTTCAGAGGATTTAGTTTGTTGGCCATCTTCCCCCTTACTACCTACCAAATCCGACAAACACAGACTAACAGTAAAAAAACCGGCCAAGTGTGAGTCGGACTCGCACACGAAGGGTTCCGTACCATTATCGCAAAACACTGCATAAAAATCACGTTTGTTGTATGGGAGCCCCCCTTAATTTATTTTATTTTAATTTATTAATTATTATTTTTTGAAGTAAATATTACACTAAACATTCTGTGAATATTTCAGGCGTCTACCTGTTGCCGTTATTAATATCGAGCAAAAAATGGCAAAAATATCACGTTTGTTGTATGGGAGCCCCCCTTTAATATATACTTTATACAGTTTTTAGTATTTGTTGTTATAGCGGCAACAGAAATACATCATCTGTGAAAATTTCAACTGTCTAGCTATCACGGTTCATGAGATACAGCCTGGAGACAGACGGACAGACAGACAGACAGACAGACAGACAGACAGACGGATCGCGAAGTCTTAGTAATAGGGTCCCGTTTTTACCCTTTGGGTACGGAACCCTAAAAAGAGGTCTGTTTCCTCAGTTCCCTGCTATTAACCCAATTCCTAGACCAGAGACAACAAATAACAAATTTGGCGCCAATTTCCACGTCAATGTCAACAATACCGCGTACACTTCTTAAAAGTAAATTGTAGAGCTAATAAAAGATGACTATCAAAAAAATTAACACCTGTTATGATAAAACACATTGAGCGCAATATTTTATGAATGAATGACTCACAGATTTTCCCGCCATTAGCGGTGTTGTTTTTTTTCTACCGTATCTGTTGAGATGTGACAAAGGCGTCAGTTTGTAGTCATATAAACGCGTAGGCTTTATGTAAACGACCTTCTTTTGTTATGTTTTTAGCTTAACGAGGTGCAATTAAGCATGAGAAGGTTCAAATTATGCAGCTAACGTCAGTAGACTTTAGTCTTTATTATTACACACTGTCAACAAGGTAATCTTGTATATTTCACATCTTTCATGCGTTTGATATTTTTCAAGTTTAGAAGAGTTAAATAATCTCCTCTTTATGCCGAATACCGGTAGAACAGGGTTGCCACAGATTACGTAATTTGTGGAGGTAAAATTGAGACCTGGGGCCACTATGATGATAACTTATTTTTTTTAGGTTTTTTGAAGGTAACTCCGTGAAAACGGAAAGCACCGCGATTTTCTTTTTAAAATTTGCAATTCTGACATATCAGCCATGCTTTGCATCAACGTCAGCGCAAGAATACGTTTATTTCTCATAGAAAAATACTTTAAATTGTACAGTGAGAATTCATTAAAATAAATTGTAAATAGGGGTTACTTTATATTGCAATGAAAAAACAATAGGGTATCAAAGTATATCCCATTTTGAATTTTACGTTGATAGGCTCGTTTTTTTATTATTTTGTACTAAACTATGCAAACAAATATAGATTTTATATGTTAGATAACATAAAACTATAGTAAGTAAAGACGCCTATACTGCATTTTCTCATATTTAAAAAAAAAATTAAGTAGTTAGAAACGGGATATTTACCATGTTTACTGTTTTTTGTGAGTTCCCGATATTTATTATATATATTATTATTATTATATTATTTATTATTATATTATATATTATTTTTTTTTGTTGTTTTTAAAAATTGAAGTAGTAATGTCAATTTTAATACCTATTAATCAATTTAACCCCGTTTTACGGTATGTACTAGCTATCCCGCGGTTTGACTCTAGTGGCCTCTCACACAAAAAAAGCAAGTGGTTTTCCCGGATGAAAAATAGCCTATGGCACTCATGAAAAAGATTGAATAAGTAATTCCAAAGATTACCTCCTGGTCAAATGGCAAAACTATACCACTCACTGTTTAAAACCTCTTTATAATAGTCATGACATGTCATTGGACGTTTAGGTACACTAAAATACTTGTGACCTCATGAAGGTGCATTGTATTAAATGTTTTTATTACCGTATAATTGGATCATTTATTAAATTTAGTTCAGTATTTACAACTGGATAAGCATTGACGCAAGTCGAGTTTTCCCTACAGAACATTTGAAGTATTATGTTTCCCATTTCATTGCAACAGGTAAATTACTACCAGGCTACCAGGAACTAGTGATTCAGTTTTATAACATTAATTGGAAGTGGCATTAATTGAGAACCTACACACACAGGTGTTGTGAACACCTGCTAGGTAATTAGAGCCTGGTACCATCGCGAGGATATAAATGACAAAACTAATAAATTCCTAGTCAAGTCAATTATTTAACAAAACAGAAAATCATTTAATAAAACTCAAAACATGTAATAAAACTTGAAAGCATTTACATGCAATTTTAAACTTTATCAATGAGCCAGTATGATGAAGCTAGTTGAACCATCGATCACTTATAAAAAACCGGCCAAGTGCGAGTCGGACCATTATCGCAAAAAAACTGCAACAAAATCACGTTTGTTGTATGGGAGCCCTACTTAAATATTTATTTTATTCTGTTTTTAGTATTTGTTGTTATAGCGGCAACAGAAATACATCATCTGTGAAAATTTCAACTGTGTAGCTATCACGGTTCATGTGATACAGATTGGTGACAGAAAGACAGACAGACAGACAGACCGCGAAGTCTCAGTAATAGGGTCCCGTTTTTACCCTTAGGGTACGGAACCCTAAAAAACAATAACACTGATTACAACAGATTTGGTGGACAGCAAGAAAAGGATTGCATTGAATGACATGGAAAAGTAAAAAAATATGAAGAACACATACAAAAGAAGCTATAAGAGTTGGGAGACGCGACTCATGAGAATATGCAGATCCATAGAGAGATCGCTGAATATATGATTTAAATCCAAATCAAATTGATACATGGACGGCGTTTACTTTCTACTATGCATTATTTTACAAGCTTTTATTTAACTTGCAATATATGTATATACTAGCTGACCCGGCAAAGGACAATGGCAGAAACCCATACATTGTTTTAGCTGAGATTAAATTCCTACGACTGTAAATGAAAAATATCTGGTTTAATTCAGGATCATCTTCTGAATTAGTTTGTGTAAGAATTTTTGTTCAAGAATGCCGAAAATAATAGATATTCAGTCATGAACTTTTGTAGGTTGTCTGGGTAACTTTTAATAATGTGTTTAATAGGTAATATTATAACAATTTCGTGGTAGTAAAAGGACAATATCACATTAGTATTTCCGTTTCCTAGTTATTTCAGTATGAAATGTGAAATATACTCTGATAAGAGTACGGTATATTTATTTATTAAGCGACTTTAACGTGTATCAAAAGGACGTCAACAACCAAGCCAATTTTTTTTTTACTTTGGTCCTAGTCTTTTTGCCTATCATTAATTGAAAGTTAGTAATTCATTTATTTCTACTACACTACAGTATTCTTACCTACCTGCAAGGACACCTATACTTAGACATAGACTATATTGTTAATTTATTTATTCTGTTTTATTATAATAACAAAGACAATAATGATATACGTACTACAGTCACTACTTGTCACTTGGCAGAATAATTATAAAATGGCAACACTAAGCTAGTGAGAGTAAACGAAAAAGTCAAATTACTTTTATTTAAAATGTTTTTTTTATCCGTGATGAATCAGTTAATGTTATTATTTGAAAAAACGATGTCAATTAATAAAATTTATTTCGTATATAACTCACTTTCAGACGCTCAAATTTAATTCAGCTAAGATTTCGCCATTGTTCTTTGTTTTGCCATAAAAACACCAAACATTCATCTACCCTACCTACCCTAACTACCTACCCTACCCTATATCTCAATTGGACCAGACTGCTCACGGTGTGCCAATTTAATTTAAAATCGGTTATGTAGTTTAGGAATCCATCGCGGACAACAACATCTTGACAGGAGATTTATATTTATATTAGATGTATGTAAGTGTGGAGAGCAGTGGTGGCCATGTGGTATCGGAAGGTGGTGAAGGAAAACATCGTGAGGAAACCTAGAACCATGTCCTAGAAACAAAAATTCGAAGCCACATCCACCAACCGGCACTGGGCCCGCGTGGTGGATTACGGCCCATTTCCTCTCACAGAGAGGAGGCCTGTGTCCCAGCAGTGGGAACATTAATAGGCTGATGATGTGACGTGGATGTAAGTGTGTTTGGGTCAAATCTTGCATCTGAATTTTAAAGTAGTTATCCTCCACCGATAAGATGAAATTTTGCATACACGTTTAGTTTGCATGTTTAGCTAAGTGACGTCATTCTAAATCCAATATGGCGGACGGCCCAAGATGGCAGACTAGTTATTTTTGGTGCACTGCCATGATGTAGGTATCAAATGAAAGGGTTTGCTGAGAAGAATACGAAAAAAACTTGTTTTAAATATTTTTTTATGAATAATAATTTTCACCCAATGTTTTTATCCTTTACTTTAGTATGACTCATTCATACATATACAGTAAATAAGCACAACAATGTGTCCCGATTTATCATTTAACAATACAGTAGCATTGTTCTTGTGTTATCACGGGTTATCAGCCAGTTTTATGTTATACATTTAATTTACATAAAGAAACTAATTATTTTTTATAAACTTAAACATTTCCTTGTAATTAGTTTTATCGCAATTTTTTTCGATAGTTACCTATTTAATTGTAATGGATGTTGTGCAGAGGTTATCAATACAGTGTAGCAAAAAAAAAGCAATAAATTGATTGACGAATACCGACTGTAAATTCCGCGACTGGCGATATTTTTTAATGTACTTACCTATAACTAATCTGTACAAATACAAATATATGTTGCTGTTGCATGCTGTGCAGTCGGAGGATACATATTCCCGAACTGGCTGACCACCTGATCCTCCGACTGCTCGGCATGATTTTTTCTTGTTTACAGCTTTTTAGTTCGCTTCTTAAGCAGTCGGGTTTTTGATTTTTAAATTAACTTTTTTTATTTACAACTTTTTAGTTATATTTTTTTCCGTATTACTTTTAAACATATCAGTGGTATGTATTTTTGTAATCAGCTCTCGAAACCCTTCATTTTGATACCCCACTCGATGGGATTGGAAGAAAAAAAAAATTGGGACCAGCACAACATGGCGCCCAAAATCAGCTATTTTTGTTTTTTTTTTAACTTTACCTATCTAAGAACACTTGGGCGGTCAAGACTTATCTAACGATGTCTTTATTATAAAAATCCGTCAAGTGGTTTGGAAGATACGAGGTAATAAAGAATATTACATACATACAAACATACATACATACAAACATACAAGATACGCGCGAAACACATAACGCTTTCCTTGCAGCCGGGTAAAAAATATACCTCTTTAAAAAAAAAGTATCCTACCATTTTAGAATCAATATTATATAGAAATTTAATGTATTTTTATTAATTGATATTTCTTTTTAAATAAAAGTAGATAGCTCTTAAAACTGCACAAAAACGCACGGCGAACGGCGTTTTGCTCGGGGAGGCGCCTTAAGCGAAATGAACGACGAAAGAAGAATAGTAACAATTACTCTGACATGGTCAAAGACCACAGTTTAGACAAACAAAGACAAGAAATTGATCTCCTAATAAAAGAACATTTTCTTATCCAGTGAAAAAAAAACTTACCGTAGCATGATCTTTGCATGAACAAGCCAAAAGTAACAAAAGCAAAAAGTACACAGTAGATCTGATGTCTCAGTTTAATCTGTACTATCTAGACCAGGCCAACATAACTGATAACCCAGTTAAACAAATGAATTTCCTCGGCCCCGTTCGACAAAGCCACCTGTCAACATTCGGTGCACGTCTTCTAACAAACGCAGGATGAATCAACCAGTTTATGCAGCGGTACTCAACATTAATTCTGGCCAATATGTAAACTAGCACATGGGCATTGTAAGTCTACGAAGAAAACTTTGGCGAGACAATCGCCATTACAACGGGAAGATACCCGAATATTGACAAAAAATTACAGACCATAACTGTCAACACGATTGATTCGAGTGGAGAAATTACTTTCCCTTTCTCTGTCATAAATAGGGAAACAATAGTAAAACAATCCACCTGAGAGGATGGTTCAGGACCCTATTCACTAGGTAACCTATTCACTCTTGACTTAAAGACTCCTAGATTGTAGCTATCGGGAAACACAGACTCCGGCAGGGAATTCCACTCCTTACCTGTACGTATAATGAATATATTTCCAAAACGTTTAGTACGTATGGGTGGGATGTTCACCATGTACCGATAGCGCATCGCCGTACGTCTTGTAGTCCGATGATGAAACGGGCTGGGCGGAATTAGATCATGCAATTCCATCGCACACTCCCCGAAATGCAACCAATAAAAACCGACAAGCTAGCAATCATTTAACAAAACCAAATCTTTATTAACCTCGACGACATAAAATGTCAACATGAACATAAAAAAGAGTAAGAAGACCATTACAAGGCAAATGCTTACGATATTGACTGAATTCTGGCCAAAACACATTTAGGTAACTTGAAGACGATGAAGAAGAAGAACATAAAAACTTGCAAGGTTCAACAAATCGCTTACTTTAGACAACAACATAATTCGGAAGAGTTAAAATTAGGTCACAAAATTCATAATAATGCAACAAAAGACATGCGGCAGGTTGAGTATCACTGAGCTAATGAATCAATGGAGATCACAGGATGTGCGTAGGCGGCGCTTACAATCAACGCGACGGCGTTTCGAAAGACACGTTTCATTGAGGTCTAGCTTTTGCGAAATTAGCATCTAGATATTTATCTTCACGCTCTGGTTACTAACGGAAATGCTGTGTTTTCGACCAATGTTCGCGCTGTTGGTATGCCCAGCTGAATAGATTCTTAACTATACCAAACGGAAAACCAAAATATCCTTGATAAAAAAATCTTCCATTGTTTATTCCAGATGCCAAATACCTAAGTAAACCGACACCCCTAAACCCAGATACTGAGTAGGTAGAAGATATCTGTAATGAATGTACACCCACATGGCGCCAATGACATCACTTCTACATCGTCAACTGTTACATTAATCTCCATTGAATCTGCCTTTAATCCTTCATCTAAGAAGATGACAGTATTTTTTTTTCTTTTTTTTTTTGCGTTGGAAATTTTTCAATGACTTCTCCCGCTCTGGGTGAAGCGGGAGGGCGTGTCAGACTTTTACCGACTAAAACCCACCCGTGTTCCTTCAGTTGTTTGTGCCAGGGCCGCGGTAACACTCTTTCAAAGGAGAATGCTCATGGATGTATGGAATCCCGTACCATGATGCATCAAAATTATAGACTACACTGATTATGTTAACTCCTACAAAAGTTATTTATGAAAACAAAACCCGGGTTTCGGAATTATATTATAAAATCGAAAATAACCAAAAAACTAGGTCTATTTTGTTCGACGCTACCAACGACGTAATTTATATAGAAATGTTATACATGGACGTTATAGATATTTATTACACAAAAGAAACGATTACTGGTTAGTCTTTTCATCAAAAATCGATTCTATTGCATTCTACATCTTCATGACCAGCTGTGAACGGCCAATTAACCATAGATAAAATAATGATAATCTTTTAAATAAAGATTCTATTATATACTAGTTTTTTTTTTATTAATGTAGAATCGACTAATATATTATTTTTTTACAGTGATTATGACACTTTCAAAAATCAATGTTATGTAAATTATAATAATATCATGTAAAACGGAACGTCATTTATATGAAGTAAAACAATAGTCAATATCCATACTTTTATACTCAAAATTAAATTCCCTATTCAAAAATCAAATCCCCGATGTGTAATATCGTAAAAAATTATGAAACTAATTACTATAAAATTTTGGTCTTGATGCGTGAGACTTTTTGGTACCGCTTTTGGTCATTCTCCTTTATCCGCGACCCAGACAGACATCGACCCTATCGGGCCCCGTCAATTTTGCTGACATCTCTTTGAGGCGCGCGTGGAACACTACGTGCCGTCGACTCGGGCCTGGTCCTTATCGGACGGCGAGCTACCCATTACTTGCCGTCCGTAAGCCCGCGCCTACGGTGCCCGGGAATCGGCTAGCAACTCCCACGCCCAGGGCGTCTCCTGCGGTGACTAGGGGCGCGAGGGAGTCTCCGTTGAAGATGACAGTACTTGCAAATACAATGTAACGAAGTGGGGGATTATTGACCCATCAAACACCCAGTGTAAGTGTGGTGCTCCTGTTCAGACAATGTCCCCACTTGCTGGAGTGCTCCAGTAGTCCGTTTACCCACACTTAAGATTTCCTGAAACGCCTCCAACGCTATAAGTGGCCTCCTACTGGGCCCAAACAGTAAGGATGGACCGCGACAAAAAAATAAGTGTTCTTACTACTGGTAATTAATGAATCAACGTTTTCAGAACAATTGCAATTGTTTTCGGTCTGGAATTGCGAAATTCGCACTATCAGTACCAACCCACTAAAGGGAAAGCTGGTCGCAGAAACAGTTACCTTCGAAATCGACGTATTAAGCCTTTGTGTCGAATCGATTCAATAGTATGCTATCGGAGTAAAAAAAACTAGGTAATGAAAGTAGGTGGCTGATAGTAAATATTTTCAGCAACCAGCTGTATTGATTTACTTGACCGATATTGGGATAAAATCTGATCTTATCTTGAATAGCATGAAAGTTGGGATATTGTTAACAAACGATAAATATGTGGAAGAAGATCACGTCTTATATCGCGGAACACTGGAAGAGAAAAAGTACGGAACATAAATTAACTTGATCATAAGAATGCCTCTAGTAGACAGCTTGAACAAAAGTGGTTTAGAAACCAAGCTGCCACAAAGAGGTGGACAAGAATAATAATAAAACAACACAAGAAAACTCAAGTTAATCAGAGCCACACATTTATACTTTAGACACTCAAATCTAATGACAGTTACAAACCACTTCTCTCACCCAGCCGGTCTACACATTCGCTTCCCATGCACAGTGTCATCGCACCGTGACAAGTGTGTGTAATCAGCTTTATAGAGAAAACGAAGCCCATCCAACGATACTCGAGAAGCCGAGACTGTTTGATTCAACGCCAGTTTTAACTGTAACTATATCGCGAATGCAACTAATTGTGGATAAGCATTTAGCTCTGTATCACTACACACATCATGACTTACGAAAATAACGTCTTCTTTAAAGACAATAAGGTCCATATTCTATTAAGTCTGTGGGTAGATATGACGTTTTGACAGTTCCAAGTCACCCGTGAGTCAGCGTTCAATAAGACTAGACGTAAGTTCTTGACCTCCCGTTATTATTTGTGGTTTCGCTTACAAACAGCTGTTAGAGACAAATTCACTTTAATTGTTGAATACTGGTGTGGATAATGATCGTGTTGCAAATTCGAACATTAAACTCTCATCCTGGCAAGCAGCAGACGGCAGATGCTTAAGATTGTCGCAGGATAAAGTCAGTTCGCATTACAGATATAAAGGACACTCATTGGCTAGACGTTTTATGACCAACGAAATGGCTGGTTGAACCGGTCAACGCTACTCGTTCTGTTTTCGAATCTTTAAAAGGTCTCTGGTGTGTATTGGATGCAGGTCCGTTTATATGAGCTCTATTTTTAAATCTTTGTCTTTTAACGAACCAGAAATTGAATGCAATATTTTCTGAGTTAATCTTGTCATAAAATTCTTCTAAATGATCAGTCCCTGAGAAAGTAGTGCTATAAACTTATTTTACTGCTGGCTTGTAATATTTTAAACCGGTATCCTTTTCTAATACTGAAATAGGTAACACTATTATAGTCGTTATACCACGGGGCTTATACAACGGTGACACTATATCTAAGATTTAATTAAGCTATTGCACTATGCAGTTACGACAGATATTCGAATTTCTAGGCCAGTTGACCCAAAACCCAGACAGGTTGATAACAGTTGCTATAGATACAACGGCTTTGATAAGATCATTGTATACTTTCGGAATAGAATATTCAGGTTTTGTATCCACATCGTCTCCGATGATCGGAAAGTTATGGGCTGTTTTCTGTTTGAAACGGAGTATTTTCGCAAGATATCGTGTCATAATTACGTGTTCGATAGATTGTTGATCGAAGCGTGTCTAATACTAGATATATTATGTAGTTTAAAAAGTATGAATTAAATAGGGTTTTGGAAATTTTTCATTTTTATTTGTACATCGAGCAACTACATATCTGTTCTCCATAAGGGTACGCAGAACATACGTATTTCCAGGATATTTTTTAACGTATCCGTCATTACCGGGGGTAATGTTAACACCACATTTAGTCAGTGTACCACCAACCTTCAAACAAAACGGATCAGTATAAAAACGAGTACGATAAAGCGGACCTGTAAAACGGACTTCCGTGTGAGCGAGCTTGTAACCTTTGGCAAGACTGGTGTCAGATTTCTTCAACAAACCGTAACGACTTTCAGAGAGAGAGAATAAATGGCAGCCAGGATCAACGGCTTCCCGAGGTACGAAGGAGTCAATAATGAATGATCACAATCCACGGACCGACATTGACAAGAGTTGCTTAACCTCGAAGATCGACCTATCCAGCTGCCAGCTATATTATAAATGGTTCTAAAATCCTTGAACAGACTTTGAGTACGGAACCCTCACAATATCTAGTCCATCATCTAGTAGATTCCTCAGATATTTTTCTCACATGTATTTGTATAAATACCAGTCTGCATTACTGGGCACAGAAATTAGTATTCGTAGTGCATTCAACGAAAACTAGATCTCGAGACTTAAGTGAAACGTAAGTGTTAAACTATATCTCTGTCTTACTTACACCATTGCATATTTGCATTTAAGTGCCCCTAGAAATAACTGCAGTCTAACCTAGTTCAGGTTACACTTAGAAATAAGTTTCTTTTTGCAGACGCTAATATAAAAAGAGACCTCAATCAAGCCCAATTCACAGAACAGACAAACCAAGACAGAACAGATCAGAACAAAATGCGCGAACCCGACCCAGAAAAGAACCAGAGACCAGGCAAGGAAGAAGAAGACGCCAATAAAGGCGTTGTATCACGTGGACATCATCGATACCTTTGAGCATGAATACTGTCTAGAAGAGGACTAATTGAAGCACAAGCAAATACAATCAAAGATTTAGGCAATGACGACCTAATTTCACGAATGCCTTTCGATTTATAGCAAAATAAGAAGAAAAGATACATCGATATTATTCGGGCATGCCATAGTACGGGCTTATTGAAATCGATCTTAGATTCAGTCGAGTGTTGTCTTTACTGTTCGATAAGCCCGTGATTTTAAACAAAGCGGATATCCCCAGTAGGCCAGGGAAACTAAAATTACAATGACAGGGATATAACAAATAGCCACGGCCCATTGGTTCAGGCGAGTCAACATGGCTTTCGCTGATAATTAGATAAGAACAATACCGTACACACTTTCCTATAATTTTCTATAATGCTTAGCACACACGTTGGTTGTAAACATCGATGCAAACCGCTTGAATGGCGAGACACAGTTTCAATGCTTAATTACGTATGAATGCGCTGAGCCGAGAAATATACTCTTAATTCAAATATCGCTGACAAGATGCGAAACAAATCATACTACCTTTTTACTGCGCTTCGCTCTCGTGGCCATTTCCTCAGAAATCTTGCATAAAAAGCTTACGGCACTCAGGGATAGAGTAGCATTCTACGAGTACAATAATGTTTTTAAATCAATGTTCATAGATGACTCTTTACAAATATAATATAAACAAACAATTTTACCTCTTTATAATATTAGTTAAGATTCTGTCTAAGTTTACGCATCCTGCTTTCCAAATTAGTAGAAGTCACAACGCTCTAACGCCCGATATTAAATACTCAATTAATCGCACGGAAGCGCACGTATGCTTCATGGTACCGCATTTTATTAGACATGTTTACATCTAAGTGACATTCAGAGACATCTACCAGATAATCCAACTTCAACGGGTCTTTGACTGTCGCAACGGAGTTTAGGGCATAGACAAGTGGCACTCGCTTTTGGTTTTCTACAACAACTTGCAGTAGGATTGACAAGATTTTCGGTTTTCGGATTTTCTTTTTTATCGAATTCGCTGATAGAACGTCGCTTTATCTAATCTCTTATTTGCCTGTCTGTCCCAACTTACAAGTTGGTGGTTTCGAACCCAAGCTCGCTTTTGGCTTTGTTTTTTTTTACTTTATCATCACTGCTCTCAATCTCTTGGTGAAGTATGTCCTAGAACCAAAAAATCGAAGACATGAGAAATGTCCAGACCCGCACTGGGGCCATAGAAAGGGGGCTGGATCCCAGCAGTGGGCACGTAATAGGCTGATTATTAGTCGCTGGTCGGCATTGCTTTGTCGTGTGTCTGCACCAGGCGTTATTACACACTTTCGCAGTTAACGATTACTCATGCTTGAATCTAAACGACCGGATAACGTGTCGGAAACGTCTATAATTAGCGCTTGATGTCTAACGATTGTTCCGGGGAATAATAAATGGCTGAACAACCATCGATTAATAATTGAAGCACGTTCCTTTAAAACGGCTCTCGCGGAGCCTCTTTAAGAGGAAATGCAGGCAGAGAGCTCCGACTGATTTCCTTAGTAATTTGAGATTTGGCTCTTGCCTATTTCCTCCTCCAGTATTGGACAAATTTAAAAGACATTCCAAAAGAATGAATAAAAACCGGCCAAGTGCGAGTTGGACTCGCGCACAAAGGGTTCCATACCATTATCGCAAAAAACGGCAAAAAAACACGTTTGTTGTATGGGAGCCCTACTTAAATATTTATTTTATTCTGTTTTTAGTATTTGTTGTTATAGCGGCAACAGAAATACATCATCTGTGAAAATTTCAACTGTGTAGCTATCACGGTTCATGAGATACAGCCTGGTGACAGACAGACAGACATACAGACGGACCGCGAAGTCTCAGTAATAGGGTCCCGTTTTTATCCTTTGGGTACGGAACCCTAAAAATGATATTATGTTGTGCTTCTATGTTTTTAATTTATAGTTGCCAAATTTGCACACTTGGCCTCTGATGACCGTCCCTGGGGTGGTCACGGCATACAGTGTGTTCTGGTGCGCCGGTGATGGGGGGTACTCCCTAGAGGAGGTTCCGGTGACGGACAGCCGCGGCGGGTTCGCGGTGAGTGCTAACGCGTGCCCGTGTTCCCGCCATAAGTGGCACAAGAGGGCACCGTGGAGTTTTAGTGGGTTGGAGTCCCACATAACTGCACTATCTCCCCGTGGTAGTGCAGTATGCATGTTTTACTCTAAGCACTCGGATGTCTGCGATCGCATTCCCTCTAATACTTTGAAAATCAATCTGCCTAGGCCCTAGCCTTTCCCAATATTGTGATCGACTGCCAGTAAAAACCGCCTATCTGACCTCCACAACCCACTAACTGGGTAACACGGTAACCCTTGGCAAGACTGGTGTCAGATCTCAAGCTTCAGACTACCCGTAACGACTGTCAAAGATCTTCAAATGACAGCCGGGACCAACGGCTTAACGTGCTTTCTGTGGCACGGAGGAAACTGAGTATGTTGAAATGGTCACCCATCCACGGACCGACCTCGGCAAGCGTTGCTTAACCTTGATGATCGACCAGTGCGGCTGTTATTATTCAGCCACGAGTTCCTCCACTATGACTACTAAATTAGATTTAATTTTTAACTGTTAACCTACAATTATTATTAGAATCAAACAGTGATGCCTGGTTTCGTATTTTCCATAATGCAAATATTTTCCTCAATAAACTAATAAATACAGGTTATTACCATATTTAATATTACTGATGATCCTTTTTTGTATGATTACGCATTCAATGACGTCTTCAATATTTTCCCTTTTCAATACATTTTTACGTTTATCAACATATGGGCAGGCTGATTCATATTCACATCTTGTTTTATTTGACCTTGATAGTGTCATAAAGATCAACAGAGCAAATATATTTAAATCTAATATATATAAATCTCCTGTCACGATGTTTGTCCGCGATGGATTCCTAAACTACATAACCGATTTTAAATTAAATTGGCACACCGTGAGCAGTCTGGTCCAACTTGAGATATAGGGTAGGGTAGGTAGGGTAGGGTAGGGTAGGTAGGGTAGGGTAGGGTAGGTAGGGTAGGGTAGGTAGTTAGGGTAGGTAGGGTAGATGAATGTTTGGTGTTTTTATGGCAAAACAAAGTTTGCCGGGTCAGCTAGTTTTATAATAATTTTGTAACTGTTGAAAAAAAGAATAAAAAGGCCTCCCTTGGCCTTTTTATTCTCTTCGTTTATTTTGCTTTATTAATATTCTTTTGCTGGTCACATTAGATCGAGGATATCGCCAAAGTTTCGGGATACAACTGGATAACAGACGCACCGAATCGGCAAGTAGGTACCTATAGCAGCAAGAAATGGAGGCCTATAACCAGCCGTGGATCATTCCAGGAAGATTATGAAAGTTTTGGAAGTGATGGTGAAGTCATGGTTCTGGATTTCCATGTCCAGGCAATCACTGTCCATTCCAGGTTGCCTGCAATAGATTGCGGAATACGATAAGGGGGGGCCTTATCGTATTCCGCGATCGTTGTATGTTTTTAGTTTTTAACCAACTTCAAAAAAGAAGGAGATTCTCATTTCGTATAAAAGTTATTTTTATCCGCCTGCCGAAGGAGGGTAATGTGTTTATCAGTCTATGTATGTATGTTTGTTCCTATGTGGCGTTCTGGAAACCAAACGCGTTGGCCGATTTTGATGATTCTTACGTCAATCGATACGTCTTAACCCTGCGAATGTTACTGGCTACATTAAAATTGGAAAATAGAAAAATATTTGGGCGCCACATTGTGGTCGACCAAATATTTTTTTCTTCCAAACCCTTCGTGTAGGATATCAAAATAAAGGGTTTTAAGACAAGATTTAAAAAATATATAACACTTTTATGTTTAAATGTACCTAATAAAAGTTAACTAAAAGTAATAAATAAAAAAAGGTAATTAAAAAAATCAAAAAACCCGACTGCTTAAAAAGCGAACTAAAAAGACGTAAACAAGAAGAAAATCATGCTGTGCAGTCGGAGGATACATATTCGCGAGTTGGCTGACCAAAACCAGATGGTGGTGTACAATAAAGTACAAATAAGTAAATAATAAAAATACACCTATTTATACAATCATCACCCTAAACGACAACTTCAATCATAATAACACTCAACGAGCAACTCATGCGCCGCCAATCATCGTCGAACGGCGCCTAAACTTCGGTGCCCCCACAATCAAAGCACATCAGTCCATTCAATAAAACCTAATCACGCGACCGAATGATCAACAATACATACAAATAGTATGACGTCCTTATATGGAAACTTGATTTTGAATTTAGAATTCGTCGTACATCGAAATATGTCAACTGCTTTGACATGCGTAAGAGCGGAAACAGCAATGGAAGACCGTATTTTGTTTAGAACCGGACAGTTCTTCAAATGTCAGTATACATTGAAGAGTTTCATTTACATCGATGATATTCCAAAACATACTAAAGAAGCAATGGATGTAGGATGATCGTTAGTACGGACCATTGAATCTTAAGAAGGCACAAGTCGTGACGTACTATTAGTTGTACAATAGAAGATGTTATACACCTGTGAATAGTTTGACAATGAACCGGCTGGTAACTGGCGACATTGTGTTGGGATTATGTTTAGTATTATGTGAGAAGCTGCTTATAAAACTGGGTTACGTTGTTTACTACTTGCTGTGGTCACGGGATAGAAGAACGCGAAAAAAGAAAATTTGGTTCAAATAAATTGCACTAGATGTCGTGATAAGCGTAGATTTGTTATTGACTTTTGTGAAATATTAAGATTTTCTAGAGACGATCATAAAAAATGTATGTTCTTGTTTAATTTAAGCACAAAATTAAGGAATATTGGGCTCTTAATTCACATTTTAAAAGTTATTTGAATGGATCATTTAAAATTGATTCCAATAGATGGCGCGGTTTTTAATTTTCTGAGGCATCCACTCGATTTTTTATATTTGTTTTGTCAGACTAACGGGCAACCTTAAAGACTCACGAAGGTTCCAATATCGATATAAATAAGCTACAATATCGTGTTATTCATAAACAAAATTGACAAGGATAATTAATGAACAGTGATTCTCGTAAATCTGGAGCTCCCCTATTCGACCTACTGACTCATCGCGTCATCAGACATGATTTGTTTAAACATTCCCGTTGGCTATGGTAATTTGTGATGGTCATAATGTCTCTTGGCTGACTTGATAAATGTAACGTTAACTAAGATATTTTATTGAAGGAATCGTGGAGTTTACAATATTTTGTATGAGTGGGGAGATTGTTTTTATTTTCTGTGTTTCTTGTTTTTTACCCGTACGCGAAGCCAAAAGGAAGGCAGCAGTCTACGTATGTTTGTATTTACGTATGATCCTCCGTAGCGCCTAAACCATTCTTCCAATTTAGATTAATATGGTTAAATAGTGTTAATCGATTCGTTATTATGGCCCTGGTAAAATGGGAAGGAAAAATCAGTAGTAGGGTTACAGATTTAATTGAACTATTTGTTTGTTCTGGAACCATATTGCAGAGGATTTGGCATATATTTTACGGTCGGCCGCCAGCCTGACACCAACCCTCCTTGGGAATGCTATTGTTGGTGGTTTACCCGCCACACAGTGTCTGGCCGAAAGATAACTATGTCTCCTACTATGGTCATGTGATGAGGAGGGATGAAACGCATGTTACTAAAAGAGTTATGAATATAAATGTGGATGGATGGAGAGGGAGAGGAAGGCCAAAGAAAAGATGGATGGACTGTGTGAGGAGTGATATGAAAGAAAACGGAGTCAGTAATGACGTGATGGGGGACAGGACGGTATGGAAGAAGCAAATGTGTTGCGCCGACCCCAAGTAACATGGGATAAGGGCAGGAATATGATGTTTGTTCTGGAAAAGTTTTCTAACTAGATTTTTCTTGACTATTAAGTTCAGTATAGGACTACACGGTAGGTCCAACGAAAAGTAGTAATCGAATTGAGAGTATCTCAAAAAGACGTTAAGGTATTTTCGAAGGTGGATGATATAATTACGATGGGTACCATTAAACCCTTTAGGGGATCCAGAAGTAAACATACATCAGGAAAGCTAAACTTAGCAGCATAACTTGCATAACATAATGGTGGACATTCCATCCATACGCACTAAACGTTTTGGAAATACTTTCATTATGCGTACAGCTAAGGAGTGGAATTCCCTGCCGGAGTCTGTGTTTCCCGATAGCTACAACCTATGGGTCTTTAAATCAAAAGTCAATAGGTTACTTCAAGACAAGCGTGCTTCACCGTCGACCACATCATCGTTTAGGTACAATCAGGTGAGATAGTGGTCAAGCGCGAGCCTAACAAAAATAAAAAAAATCGTTTACTAAAATGTTGTCAGAACTTTTAGTTCAAGTTCATTCACAAAAGAATGCGAACAATAAAATCTCACAACTGACGATGAAGACGATATCTTGAAACAAGGCAGTACAAGATTGACTTTCTCTACAATTTGCTGCATTACCATCTAGAGTGCTGAGTGCACCTCGTTGCAACACCCAGACGACCTTTAAGTGCTGCTTAAGCAACAATATATGGCTTGATCCAAAAAGTCAAAGTAATTAAAATATTGGCATCTTGAAGTTATTTTGCAGTCTGTATGGAAATATGGACAAAGATGGTTGTAAAGTCAGAAATTATTTGTTGCACGGTTGATTCTCTGATACATGGGACCGTCTTTAACATAGATATAATACATGGGACTCAATAAAAAAAAAAGTAGAGAAATGTGGGTGTACCTTAAAACGCCAACTAAGCCAACGGGGAATTCAGACGAGATGTTATTTGTCCTATTTCTAACTTATTATGTCTAACTTTGGAGTTGCAATTATTTAAGTGGAAATGTGGGCAGAGAGCTCCGAATGAATTTCCTTAGTAAAAAGTCATAATTCGAGGTTTGGCTCTCGCCTATCTCCTCCTCCAGTATTGGACCAATTTAAAAGATATTCCATAAATTGAATTAAAGAGATATAACTATGTTTTGCTTCTATGTATTTCTTTGTGTCAAATTTGTACACGAGGCCTCTGTCGACAGTGCAATTTTGAGCAATCTTTGAGGGTTTTAGTGCTTCTAAAGATAATGTATCATTAAAAAAAAACCGGCCAAGTGCGAGTCGGACTCGCACACGAAGGGTTCCGTACCATTATCGCAAAACACTGCATAAAACTGGCCAAGTGCGAGTCGGACACGCACACGAAGGGTTCCGTACCATTATCGCAAAACACTGCATAAAAATCACGTTTGTTGTATGGAAGCCCTCCTTAATTTATTTTATTTTAATTTATTAATTATTATTTTTTGAAGTAAATATACAACTAAACATTCTGTGAATATTTCAAGCGTCTTCCTGTTGCCGTTATTAATATCGAGCAAAAAATGGCAAAAATATCACGTTTGTTGTATGGGAGCCCCCCTTTAATATTTATTTTATACTGTTTTTAGTATTTGTTGTTATAGCGGCAACAGAAATACATCATCTGTGAAAATTTCAACTGTCTAGCTATCACGGTTCATGAGATACAGCCTGGAGACAGACGGACAGACAGACAGTCAGACAGACACGGATCGCGAAGTCTTAGTAATAGGGTCCCGTTTTTACCCTTTGGGTACGGAAAACATAGAGGCACTGTATACATCTTTCTTTCAGTTTATGGCATATCTTTTAAATTGGTAAAATATTGGGGGAGGAAATAGGCGAGAGCTATACCTCGAATTATAACTTTTTACTTAGGATATTCAGCCGGATGTCTGCGACCGCATTTCCTATTAAATTATCATTCTTGTCTTTTCGGATCCTTTGATCCGAAATCATCTCTCAGTATACCACGACCTCGCCTCTTGTGCTCCGGGTTTATATATACTTTCTAAGTTTATCTTGGATATTACCGTGAGGAAACTTGGACTTACATATTTAACCAGCTGACCAACCCTACCCTACCTACCTACAAATTTTTATCTATCATCAATAGTTTTCTCAGCGCACGCCAAATAATGAATTTTATAGGCAACATTTTGCTACCTTGGGTTACATTATTGCAATTTTCATAAGGATCTGTAATGTTTTTGAAAATATATTATAGCCTATGACACTCAGGAATAATGTAGCTTTCTACTGGTGTAAGAATTTTCAAAATCGGTTCAGTGGATCCAGAGATTACCCCTTACAACTTCACAAACTTTACCTCTTTATAATATTAGTATCGATGTAAGTCTGAGATAGCGAAGTCAGAGGCCTGTGGGGTTCCCAGAGGCGGCTTAATTAACTCTGACATCAGAGATGGCTACATCCTCACACGAAAAGAAGAAGTATACCAAAGCCGTTTACAACTCCCACCCATCTCACCGTCTTCCCCCCAACTGAACCATCAATTCGCAAAGCCGTTAAGACTGCAAGTGAACAGTTAACTGGATTCCAGATTACTTAACAGTTACGTGTGCGCTGCGTTCTTACCTAACCTTCATTGAGGCTGCGAGAATCAATTCACATTGTGTACAGTGATATATTATACTTTAACTTGGTCGCTTTTTCACGGCATTTTAGATCCAAAAGAAAGTTTGAAGGCCTGATTGATGGAAAGCGGTGTGGCTGATTTTATGGCTTTGATCCGCGGTTTTGGGTCAACTGTGACCTAGTTTCCTGGAAGCGTGATTTGGGTTTCCCTTTTGATACAGAAACATCACTATAGTCTTGACAATTTAAGAAGTCGGATTTGACAGCTATAAATATCTATATATATAAAAATGAATCCCTATTTCCCTTGGTCACGGCATCACGCGTGAACGGCTGGACCGATTTCGCTTATTCTTTTTTTGTTGTGTTTGTTATTGTTAGGAGAAGGCTCTTAAGAAAAAAAAAATAAGAAAAAAAAATTGGTACCTTACCTTAGATAGGGTAGGTAGTGTAGGGTAGGTAGGGTAGGGTAGATGCATGTTTAGTGTTTTTGTGGCAAAACAAAGTTTGCCGGGTCAGCTAGTACTTAATAATAATTATACTTGATGCTTACGAATGACACTCGCTGGTATAGTGTATGGGTAACATATTAATTAATTAGGATTATGAATTTTCAATTTCTTACGTACAAAGTTATCGCGGCATGTAAAATGAGAAACGTCATCGGACTTCTTACATTGTTACGATTATAGTGATGCATGACTTATACTCCATTCGAAATAACATTAGAAATTTTTACAACCCCTTTTTACAGTCCGTTCAGCCGATTTTGAGTTCTATCCCGTAAACATAAGGATGGCATAAAAAGCATAAACCTGTTACCAAAACTAACTGTTTAATACAGCTGCACGGCGTCGTTGCCGTAACGTGCATTAGCAAGTCACTTCAACATGCCACGACACCGCAAATTTCCACGTCCCCGACGTCGTGACGTGGTGATGGGGACAATTGGGACAAGCCCTTAGATGCATCTCTACCCAATCCTTCGGGAAAAACAGTCGTAATGTTATGTTACATGTAATTATATAACGAAAACGGTAGCAATAGTTAATGTGATGTCCATAATCAGACAACTAATTATAACTATAAAGTTAGATTCACAGACGATATCCAATATGAATTCCGTCTCAATAAGAAATTCTACCAACTTCATCCACATCTGCATACTCGCATTTTCTTTTAGTAATTTCCTGGCAACGTTTTTACTTATCCTTGCCTCGGAATTTCATTTTAAGATGCTTTGACTTCTCGAAGCATAATCTGGCAATAACAACCTTGGGAGTTACGGTAATGAATTTCCTAGCTAAAGGAGGAGTGTAAACAAACAGTACAGCTACATTAGTTTTGAAAACAAACGCAAACGAAATTACTGATTCATGAAGCGTGGAGATCAACAATGGTACAAAAACTGGTCTAACAGAAGACAATAGACTAAATCTATGCCATTGGCTTGTCAAGTTCTAGACAATACAAAGAGTTGACTAGACTCTAATCAGCTGAAGAATACGGGCCCAGAACGTGCCGGTTTGCGTTAAATTGAGACTTCCGCTGTCCTAGTCTCGGTAAAACAACAGACTGGCAAGGGCCGAAGTCTACTGCAAAGGGAAATGCCCAATTTAAAATTAAGGAACGGTTTTACCTTTGTCCTTATGAGTACTTGTACCAATTAATAGGACATATTTGTGGAGTTGCATACAAGAAGATAATTACAGTTGTTACAGTATGACAAGGAGATTTGAATCAATCGTTCCTGAAATACAATTAGGTATAGCGCCTGTCGAAACTAAACTAGGTATAGTTCTCGCCAAACTTCATGTCCGCCTATCCGATGCGCAATGCGCGAAAAGGTGCTGTTTTTGTATGAGATTTACTACTGCGCAGCTATAGTAGCCAACTTCAAGGCGGCCAAGATGTTTGCCGAGGACTATACTCGTAACCGTCATAGTCCTATTTTTTGTTACACAGTGCTATGCTAATAAATAATATTATATTTGTTTGCTAGATTTGCCTCGTGGTTTTGTTCCCGTGGCTTACTCCATAGGACATGTAAAAATTGATCGGGATAAAAGCCTGATACTCAATTATAATGTAGCGTACCAAAAGTGAAAAAAATCCGGGGTTAAGAATTTTTGCAAATGTACCAAAGTCTCGAAGCGTAAAAATATAACAGTGCAGTGCAGCAATGGCAGGTTGCCTGTACTTCTATTTTTAGTTCTTAGCCAATATTACACACAATATACGATTGAAATCAGTTCATGACCGGTCGTAGGCCTCATATGACAAGAAAAAAAAAAACTTTTTTACAAAAAAACACAACCGACTTCCAAATAAAAACACTACCAAGTGAAAAATTACTTCAATTACGGCAATCAGACTTTCTGGTTTAGTTTCTTCGATTATTGACACCGACTTCCATTTTTCCAGATTACTTCCTATTTTGGGAAGTCGGTTTAAAATGCCTGGTCAAAGACAAAGATATTTTATTTCAACTAGGCCACCAAGCGGCACTTTTGAACGTTACATAAAAAATGATTCTACCGTCACTCTCCCGTTTTTACCCTTTGGGTACGGAACCCTAAAAAGAAAACAAACGAATTTTCGGAGCGACACATAATGCTTATCTTTCTAGCAGATTCCTTACGTATTTCGAAAATGTTAAAACGGCACGGTCGATACCGATTATCCAATTTAATTCCGAAACCGTATCAAATGCGGGTAGTTACATTCAATTACTATCCTGTTCCACCTCAGGATAGTAATGTTACAGTTCACGTCAAATACGTTGATCGCTCTGAAACGAGGCTTTCCGATGCGCATGGCAAAGCACGATGCTGTTTTAGTATCAAATTTACTACTGCGCAGCCATTTGTAACCAACTTCAGACCGGCAAAGTTATTTGACGCGCACTGTACCTCAATTACTCTAAAACTTTTACGGCTTTACCCGCACCAAAGAAGCAGAAAAAAACAGGTTTAGGGCGTACTAAACCAGGTATTCAGTTAACATACTCGGACAAAAGTACGCGCTCGCTAGTACAATGATCGTAAATGTAAAACAAAATGAAAATTTCTAAGGTATACCAAGTGAATCATAGGCTGTCAAAATTGCTTACGCAATTATAGGCCGTATAAACAATGAATTAGAGTTTGTAATGCTCCTTGTTTATTGTTAAGGAGTCACTGACCGGGACAGTTAGGGTTTTCAAGAAGTCTGTGTCATGTCAGCTGTGAAACGAAAGTTTTTGCTTGAATGCGTGTCGATTACAAAGTATTTTATTTGAGAATAAATTGCACTTTTTGTTTGGATGACTCATCAAAAATATTTAAATTTTTGACAGAATACATATGGGTTAACCTTTAAACCAAACATCAATCAATCAACTCAGCCTGTCCTATAAATCTTGTATTGATTGATACACAGAACTTGTCAAAAAGAAATCAATCAATAGTCCCACAGATTGACTACTAGTTCTTTGCAAAAATCCTGTCAGAAACCGGTCAAGCGCGAGTGAACCGGAAACGTTTACAGTAGTTTATTTTATTTACTTAGCGGTTCCCCGACGCGAGTACGAGGCTTACATTTTGCTTTTTAGAAAAACCTCTATTTTAAAAATAAATAATTTTTATTTCATGCTTTTTAAACTATACATATAAACCTAGCAGTAGACACGCTTCAATCGACAATCTATCGAAACACGTAATTATGACATGATATCTTGCGAAAAATCCCAGATTCAAAGAGTAAAATGCGAATTACTTTTGAACGGTTAAACCGATTTCAACCAAACATAGCTCGACAAAGTCAACTTTCAAACAAAAAAAACTAAATCAAAATCGGTTCATCCGTTTAGGAGCTATGATGCCACAGGCAGACACACAGATACACAGCAACACACGTCAAACTTATAACACCCCTCTTTTTCCGTCGGGGGTTAATTACTAGAAAATGGATCATAAATTAGTGTTATTCGAGTAGAAACTTATCGACACGCAAAGCCATTGACATATAAAGTAAGGTCAGACAATTTGGTCATACGTAGATCATCACCATACTAGACCGAAGCGTACTCGGTTAAGCAGATTCAATACAGATGCTCCTTACGGCCCTTTTATAGGAACAGGACCAAGTAAACAGTTTAAACACCGAGACGGACAATAAAAACATTGTAATTACAAAGTTAATGAAGTTGTAAAAGCTCAAGTCTATTGTCAGACATTAGCCTCCTCGATGTCAATATACTGTTCAGAAGGTACAAACACCCATCCCAAACACGGTGCCAGTGTCGAGAGCCTTCACAGAATATGCAAAACCTCCTTTCCTTTCATGGCCACATTTGGGTCGGACAAAATTTGAGTCGAATCGACACGTAAGAAATAGAACAAGTTACAAACATGCTAGCAATGATATATACGGTTCTTGCTGAACTCCAATGCGTGACAGACGCAGTGTTTTCCAAATACCTTGACAAGCCGGCAACGGCAGAACGCGGAAGGGGTGCAGGTTATGTTGTTATGATACTGGTCATAAAAATAACTTCCTACGATGAGCTCATCATCATTCATCACAACCATGACTGTTCAGTAGGTTTAGATAAGCGATATGAATCTGCATGCAACCTTCATTACAGTAAATAAAGTCAATGGAAACCGGGAAACACTGATACAGATTAGAGGCTACGCGGATATTCAGTACATTACATACAGGATAGCTTTATCGAAGGATGCACACCAGGAAAAACCAAAGGATTTGGATAGTGAATAAAATAATCCTTTTAATCAAATTGTGTGATGAAGTGATTAATTTGCTTAGGAACCAAGTCGGTTACAAATTTCATTTAATTTGTTTCTAAAATGTCATCATCTGCCTAGCCTTTTCCCAACTATATTGGGGTCGGCTTCCAGTCTTACCGGATTCAGTTGAGTACCAGTGTTTTACATGGAGCGACTGCCTATCTGACCTCCATAACCCAGTAACTGGGTAACACGATACCCCTTGGCAAGACTGGTGTCAGATCTCAGGCTTCTGACTACCTGTAACGACTGTCAAAGATCTTCAAATGACAGCCGGGACCAACGGCTTAACGTGCTTTCCGAGGCACGGAGGAAACTCGGTATGTTGAAATGGTCACCCATCCAAGGACTGACCTCTTCAAGCGTTGCTTAACCTTGAAGATCGACCCGTGCGGCTGTTATTATTAAGCCACGAGCTCCTCCTTGTTTCTAAAATGTAAAGGCCTAAAATATAACTCTTACCACTTCCCGCCAAACTACAAAGATGGCGTCACCTGTCACTTCCAAGTTCAAATTAGCCGTTAATTCTGTCATGGCCGCCAGTTTTTGTCGCCACAGTAATTCCGCGAAGAACTCGCGCCTAACCGGTTTTTTGTGTATCTGATAAATGTTATAATAAATGCGTGTAATTTCGGTGAGGACAGAGAACCGTACTCTTATGTCGTAATTAGGCCAATCCACGTTTTTCATTAAGATGATTCGTTTGAGAATAAAACTACACTTTAGAACTTGCAAATAACTTCATATTTCTGTCTGACTTTTCCTCCTCTCTTCTCTTCATCTATTTGACAATTAATTCAAAAGTGCCCGTAATTGACATAAATGCTTCTAGTTTAAATTTCAAATAATATCATCGTAATTTGTTCTGGTTTTAATTTATTTACAGCAAAAAATCTCCAACCGAGCAAAAAATAGATGAATGAAATTTAAGAATGAGTATCTTGAGTACCGTATCTTGTTGCAAATACTACTCAACCGTATAAACACTTCTAGATTGACACACGATATCTGTCAGAAATGCGCATCAAAAATGACCTTGTCTATGTTTATGCTCCCAGTAGGAACAGATTTCCGAACGAAAACGTCGTTTAACACCCAAAATTGACGTTTCCTATAAAACGGTGCTATTGTGCCTTGCATAATCCAAAGGACGAAACACTTCGATCGAACTGAGGCCTTCGAAAGGCAGCTGCTTCAAAATCTTGCACTAATTTCGACAGTCCATTTAGAAAGATAACGGTTCGGTGGTGTTGCAACACGCATCTGCACATCTTCCGTCCCTCTCACATCCACGAGCTTCGCCGAATACCTTGTTTTGCCCGCAAGTTTGTTTGCTTATTTTTTTAGGATACCCATGTCATCTGAGAACCTTCGCACCTTTGAATATTTAGTTTGTGGAGCATCTGCGGGTTTCTTTTTTGTACGATAATATCTTTTTATATTGGACTTATTTTTAGAACATTTGATGTAATGATAAATAATTTGAAAACCAGGTTTTGATGACGATACCTCCTGGTTCCTTCAGTATATTAAAATATTAATAACAGTATGACCGATAAAACCATCTAACGGGAAGGAAAACAAACATAGCCTAACAAAAACAAATTGATAAAAATATTAATAAACATTCATAACACGGAAGTTTGAAGTTAATTAATTATTATAAACAACTTATTTCCATCATTCAGCAGAATCAGACTTTAACGACTGTAACAAAGTTGAACGCATTCTAAGTGGGTCTTGTTTAATTTCAATACACACCTGCGCTAACACAATTAACAAAAGCAGGTGTGTCTAAATACAGAAATTCAAGGCACCAATTAATTTATATTTTATGGTGAGTTATAACAAACTTCGCAAACTCCAGAGTGAATGCACTTCTTGAACATGGTAACACAGCATGCTCAGACGCGCTACGCAGTTTTAAATTTAGAAATGCTTTCCATCTGACATCTCGGTGTTTCGAAATTAGAATAGAGTTTGACGGTGCCTTTTCTTGCCTGCCAGTACGAAATCTGGGCACTAATTTTGAATGTGAACTTCTTGCTTGCGGAGCAATATTTAATGGTTCGAGGAGCTTTTTATCTGGTTCAAATAAATTTTAATGACCGTTACATATGTGATTATATAGCACAACACATCAACCTGACAACCACTTAAAACATTTCGTGCCGACTATATTTATTGGCGGTTACTGAACATTGAGAACATATTAAACTGAACTAAATCACACTTGTTTTAAATTGCTCCTATTTACCATACGTTCGGACAAGGCCAGTTGATAGATTATGATCTACATCGGTGCTAGAACTTTACCATTCACTTAAGCTGAACGCTGTAGTAATTAAAAGGCATGGATTAGATTTTTTTACTGGTATCATTAATCTTAATCTAATCTCAAAGACTGGTCCTTGCCAGTACGTTCGTATAAGTTAGAAAGAAGTGAAAACCTTAGAGAGGCCTTTGGAAGATACTAGGCTTTTATACTTCTGGGTGCCCGATGGGATTTCACATTCACAAAAATACTTTAATTCCACATTCACAAAAATACGTAAAAAATAATACGTAAAAGTGATTTTTGAGCAACATTTCATACTTCTGGAACCACTGGGTGGTTTAAACTGGTTTTGTTTGCCAATGAATAACACTATATAATATTATAAAGGCGAAAACTTGTAAGTGTGTGTGTTCGTATGTTTGTTACTTCTTCACGCTTAAACGGCTGGACCGATCAGGGTGAAATTTGGAGCACAGGTAGATTATAGCCTGGAATAGCACATAGGATACCTTTCATCCCGGGAATCTGTTCCCTCGGGATAATTTTCGACTTTCACGCGGGCGAAGCCGCTGGCAGAAGCTAGTGAATTAATAATTAGGTACCTTTTCAAAAAATCTCTGAGTCGTTTAGCAACTGATCAGAAGATTCTAAATTCAAATTCGTCATAGGAAATTTAAAGCTTCATCTTCGCCAAAAAGTACAGAAATTTCCATAAATAACTGTGTTAATGTTTCAAAGACATCAAATGCGTATCGGCTCAGTATCTGAGTAAGACTGTAAGACAGCTAGACCGCATTATGACCGTATCGCGGCAGAGTACCACCAGTTTATCTCAGTGGGTATTACAACATGCGCAGGTTTATAGTATTAGTACTCGTCTTGACGCGGTATCAAAGTGATTACAGTATACATGAGTATCTTTAAAGCTACATCGTGTAGAAGCTACAGACATAATATTAGGTTTATCAGAATCGTAGTGTGTGCAGTTCATAATACTTTGAGCATTTAATAGCCCCGTTAGCCTTTTCTTAAAGACTAACAGCCAAACTGATGAGGTATTTGACCAGAGATTTAGTAATCCCACCGCACTAGTCCCAAACCACTGCAACTCCTGAATCAACAGTAGCGACCACCAGAAAAGCGCCGAGGCAATGAAGCTCGACGAAGTCCCGGAGAATGAATTTAACTGTATTGGATCCCGCAACTTTCAAAAATTTCCACTTCCCTCCATACCAAGCAGGAGACAGAACAAACAAGGCCAATAGGAACAAAGGGTCGTTTATGGGAAAAGCCCAGCTGCCTAGCACCACGGATAAAAATAAGCATTAATATTAATGGGTCCTAACTCCTAACATTGTGAGCTGTTATATTTGATTCCAATCATAGGTATGGCAAAAACTCTTGAACGCACGGAATTTTGTTGTAGTTTCCACAGGGTCCCTATAGTAAACAACTCCTGATGCAGTCTGTACATTATTCAAGAATACACTGCCCTGAAGAATGTTCTTCTGTGCAGAGATATAGTAATTAGGGATTAGTTTGGTCTGGCAAGACCATTGTAACTTATGTTTAACAACCCCAATTCCATCATCGGAATACAAGACTTCGACGACACCAATGTATACTAAACGTTTTGGAAATAGTTTCACTGTGCGTACAGCTAAGGAGTGAAATTCCCTGCCGGAGTCTTTGTTTCCGGACCAACAACCTGGAGTCCAGAGTGAATAGGTTACTTCTAGGCAAGAGTGCTTCACCGTCGACCATGTCATTGCTTGCCATCAGATGAGATAGTGGTCAAACGCGAACCTATCATAAATAAATAATAATAACATCGCAGTAAACATCACAGACTGTACTGGTTACACTCACAAATTCAAGCAAAACTACATTGTCGTACGCACAACACGGAAATCCATATCACAAAGCCACTTTGCCCTTATTGAAGACTACCGAGTACAACTTCAATGGCGGTCCGACCACCTTCCTTACAAGTTCTAATAACTAACTAACGCTAATTATTGCAAGAACAACCGCAGCGTTTTGCTAAAATCCACGTAACTCGCATATGCGTAATTTCGTTCTAATTCGTCTCACCTTTTAATGTTTTTGAAGTGTAAACAAACGCCTACATTTGATTTAAGCTAGAGTAATGGACTAATGCCAGATTCCTTTGCCTTACCGATGTCGATATTTATTAAAACTACTATCTTTCGCCAACGACTTCGCAAAAGTGTACCACGAGACCGTATTACCGGCGTAAAACGTATCCTAATCCTCGTTCTCGTATATTATCAAGAATCATTTAAATCCGTTCTGGCGTCGAGCCATGATCTCATGCAGACTTTCACACTTTAGTAAGTTGTACCTTCTTCGCCAATCATCATCTTCATATCAGCCGAAAGATGTCCACTGCTGGGCATAGGCCTCCCCAAACGTCGCCACACTGACCAGTCCCGTGCGTCTCGCGTCCACCCTTACCAGGTACAATCAAGGAAATATCTTCGATGTTTGCGTGATATTTAGTTCGGAACAAGCACCTAACCAAATTGGTCCATCTTTTCAATTAATATCTAGCGTTGCTGATTTGCTAATAGGATTTACAAATGATAAATGATTTTATTTCTGTAAGTTGGTTGGTACAAACACTTTTACATGTCGATCATATTTTATAAAACAAGATGAGGACGGCGTTCCCTATCTGACTACACTGAGAAGAAAGGCCGAAAGAAACTCTGAGGTCACAGTCTCTTTTAAAGTCCAGACAAAATCTTGGTTAAATCATGTGAAGACCATGTAGACTGATGTCTGATATGGTCTTTTGAGGAAAGAACCAGCCAGATTGAGTGGACCTGTCCAGTCAGTGCACGCATTTGTCAATAACCGTGCAGCTCAACTCAGAATTTAAGGAGCTCAACTTGCCTACTGTAAATATACCACTAGGCTATATTATAACACAAAACGTTTCGTTTTCATTTCGCAGTTCTCATTAAATAAAATTCGTCGAATATTGCTTTTCTGGCTTCTGACCTTATGTAATCGATTGACCTTTCATGAACTGGATTTAAAGCAGACTTACGAAGCAGTACAATTAAATGTAAGTCTGCTAATTGCTCAATTTATAATTAGCTATGAATTCAAGATGTTCTTAAAATCATACTAACGTACAAATTGAAAAGTCAATTTGCACCTATAGGGTTTATAATAAAAGATGGACCGACTAGTCGTGAAATTCCAGCCACAGTAGGTAAGTAGTAGGCGACTAATGGGCTGATTTGTCGGCCGTTTAAACCCCAAATTAGCCGTCTAGTTGAAAGTCCATAGTCGGCCCATCTCTCGTTTTAAGAGTGCACTCACTAGAAGATGCATCAGGCGTAGTACTACGAAGTGCTTCCATCATGAATCCGTAGTGAAAAAGGGATTATCCATCCTGTTAGCTCCGTCACTCTTTGACACCGTAATCATGATGTTTTTAAGAAGTCATACTCCCCTCCCTGTTAGCTCGACGCTTTATACCATCATCGGTTATGTATGTAAAGATTGGATGTTTCCTTGAATTTTTTTAAATCTTTTTGTATTACGTGACCACATCATCATCCACCCTTAAAGTTCGTACACACGCACGGTTCACTTAAAATAACGGTAACTCTATTTATTATCTGTGTGTCCCTATCCCATAGCACACCTCTACCAAACCCTTTGGGAACGCCAGGCGTGACGGATGTGCCCTAATTTCTCGTTACCTGTCGTTTGTATGTCAAAGCACATGATTAATAAGTAGGGTCGACTCAATAACGTATTTCAGCAAGGTTAATAGATAAAAATTATGTACGCTACAACTTTTTCACAGTTTAATTAAATAAAATTTGTAATTTTTGTATAAATTGAATGATTCATATTTTAGTATTCATAAGGCTTCAAGAGTGTGAGCAACCAACAGGTTGATTAACCAGGTAAAAGGTTGAACTAAACTAAACTTCTACAATATCACAAACACACCCGCAGCCCCCGACTTAAGTGTGCGAGGGAACACCGGGGTGGTTTTAGTCAGTGAGTCTGACTGACCCCTTCATCCAATCCTGGGCGAAGAACATCCATGAGGATTTCCACCAAGAAAAAATAAACTTCTACATTAAGAGAAGAATCTGAAGTTCTGTCTGTCTGAGTTACCAATGCAGCTGAATTCGCAAGGAAATTTTACCGAAGATGCAATTGAAAACTAAAAAAAAGCATAAGATAAAATAATTATACTCAGAAGTTATTCAAAGTGATGGTTTGAAAGCAAATTATCCTCGTTGTCGTATTTAGGTCTTTGATGAATAAACTGCGTCGTTAATGACTAACTTAGGTGAAGTTGAAATACCCATTGATAACTTCAACTAAAGCGCAATGACAAGTTCATTGCGCGACAAACAGGAAAATAAATCAACACTCAGTAAAAATGTTAAAACATTGCCAACAGAGAAAATAACAGTTGATTAATATGTATTAATTTGTAGTACGAACTACGAACCTCGCGGCGCCTAGGCAAGCCTAGAGTTCTAGATACAGTTGCCATAATTCATCACAAGTCACAATATCTTTTTACTCTGTGGTAACTAAAACCGAACATTCCGGTTGCCCAGATTCTGTCCGGCTTGGAAAATAGTATAGGTACAAGACAACCGCAAAAAAACTGTGAAAAGACCACGGTTTTACAACGCGGACGAAATTTAAAATGGCTGACCTTTAAAAGTTCTTTTGCGATGTCGAGATACACATACACACTGTTTATTTGAACTTTCTGAGAAATACTATACACTATTTGGCAAAAAAATATTAGTTTATCCGGGAAAAATATCAGTATCCGGCTCGAAGGACCAGGTAACACTAATATACGACCTGACTCCTGCAAGTTTATGTTTCTGCGATAATAATAGTCACTTCTAACACTTACGGAAACCATTCTGATATGACCAGCACGTTCATATTATTGTCTAAGACGACTTAGTCACCTCCTACGCCTCCCTCGGGAATAATCTCGTGAATCAGAACAATCTTAGCTGAATAAACACATCACAAAAAAAATTCTATTAGGTTCACCGAACTCTGGGACTCATACAACACCAGACATACAGTAAATCATGCTAAATAATAGTGCAGCCTAGGAGATCAATGTACCCTGTTTATTTCAGTAACTATGCAATGGATCTTTGTTTACCCATTAAAGATGGGTTGCCTAAGTCTGGCAGAAAGCCAAGGAGTAGCACTGTTTTGCAAGACTTACAAACTTCCGGATTTTTTTCGTCTTTTACTACCACTATCCTAGTTACTGCAGATAATTTAACTGCTAATGTTTGTTCAGAAAGGTATTCACTTGGTCAAAACCTGACAAGGTAGGTTTTTTTATGTACTTGTAGCGGCACCAACGCCACCACTTACGAACTAATGACATGACGTCACACAAATCCTGCATCGCACAAGCTAAGTTTTCGGCGCGATTTGAACACATACAACAGTCCGATGATAACCGTTGGGCAGTTGCCCGGACCAGTGGTCGGAAGATCCTCCCTTTTCTATAGAGGTTTGAGGGACTTTACACCCTGTTCCGCATGCCACCAAATACTATTATAATGATGTGGACCGGTATGTTTATTTGTAATGGATTACCTCAGGCAGTAGAGATCCGATTATGAAATATCGCTAAGTATGAAAGCCTTTGGCTTTTTATCCCGTATCTGTTACAATTAGCTGATACAATAAGAACTGCTCAATTGTGTGTCATTTACTGCTTTGTTATCGATACCAGACTTGGTTCAAGTTTTAAGTACTTATTTCGTAATAAATCAAGTGTGTTTGCCTTTTCAAGATAAATGTTTATTGGCTATCTGTACAGAGATATTGAAGGTAAATAAATTCGATCATTGAGCATAAACATGACGGAGAATTGCAAAATACATGCATAAAACGTCAGTGTAAAATATGGTTAACCGTTATACCTATAATTAAAAAAAAGCCGGCCAAGTGCGAGTCAGACTCGCGCACGAAGGGTTCCGTACCATTATCGCAAAAATCGGCAAAAAAACACGTTTGTTGTATGGGAGCCTCACTTAAATATTTATTTTATTTTGTTTTTAGTATTTGTTGTTATAGCGGCTACAGAAATACATCATATGTGAAAATTTCAACTGTCTAGCTATCACGGTTCATGAGATACAGCCTGGTGACAGACTGACAGACAGACGGACCGCGGAGTCTCACTAATAGGGTCCCGTTTTTACCCTTTGGGTACGGAACCCTAAAAACAACAAATGGTACGCACACATTAGGTACTATCAGTGGCAGAAAATTAAATGTTTTTTTTTATTGGGTGCCGCGGCCTCGCTCCTCTCAACTGCTTACCCTACCCTACTTAATTACCTTCCTACCCACCTACACTACTTCTTACCTACTTAATTACCTTCCTACCCACCTACACTACTTCTTAACGAAGGGTTCCGTACCATTATCGCAAAAATCGGCAAAAAAACACGTTTGTTGTATGGGAGCCTCACTTAAATATTTATTTTATTTTGTTTTTAGTATTTGTTGTTATAGCGGCTACAGAAATACATCATATGTGAAAATTTCAACTGTCTAGCTATCACGGTTCATGAGATACAGCCTGGTGACAGACTGACAGACAGACGGACCGCGGAGTCTCACTAATAGGGTCCCGTTTTTACCCTTTGGGTACGGAACCCTAAAAACAACAAATGGTACGCACACATTAGGTACTATCAGTGGCAGAAAATTAAATGTTTTTTTTTATTGGGTGCCGCGGCCTCGCTCCTCTCAACTGCTTACCCTACCCTACTTAATTACCTTCCTACCCACCTACACTACTTCTTACCTGCCTGTCACCCACCCACCCATCTACAATTTTTTTTCTATGGTCATTCTTTCGCGGAGAATCTTAACAGCGCCATTCAGAAAATGACTCCAAATGCACAACGCCATCTATCGAATATGGAGTTCAACTGTCCGGTATCTGAATGGCGTGTGTTGTCATATTTTACTTCTTGAACACTTTAAATTCATATAACTTTTGAAAGAGTTAACCGATTGCGATGAAACAAAAACTCTATAATACTACAAGTTACGCACAATTTTAATATATATAAGTATAAGTTATCTAAATTGGTTTCGTACATTTTACGTGATGCGTGCACAACTAACAACTAACTTTTCTGGAATTGAACACAAAAATTGTATCATCATCATCGTCATCAGCCTATTAATGTTCCCACTGCTGGGACACAGGCCTCCTCCCTGTGAGAGGGGGCAATCAATCAATCAATCAATTGTATGTTCTTGTTTAATCAACTTTCCTAAGTACAAAATTATGGAATATTGGGCTCTTAATTCACATTTCAAAGATTATTAGACGGATCATTTAAAATTGATGCCAGTAGATGGACAATTTTTAATTTCTGAGGCATTCCACTCGATAGTTAAAGTTTGCATTTTAACACATTTTGGTGCAAAAAAAACTGTAAAAACGTGAAAATAAATACTAGAAAACAAACCTTCACTGTATTTAAAGAAAACAATATTCACGAACCTAGTAAACCCTTTTACTTGCAAGTCGCTGCTAACACCATCTATCTATCACCGTGAAACAGAACCGAATGCGTTCGATGTACAAAAAATTGCCAGATTAAGCTGACGAAAAACGCTAGTTACGTCGGCACGGTTTCTTTGTATGGGATGAGGTATCTGTATGCTAGTATTATATTATCTGTGCTCTAGGTAAGCGTGCTTTACCGTCGAATAACCTTTTCACTCTTCACGTAAAGACCCCTAGATTATAGGTAGCAGGAAACACAGAATCTAGCAAGGAATTCCACTCATTAGCTGTACGCACAATGAAGTATTCCCAAAATGTAGATCTTTTGAAACTGGTCGATAGTCCGTACTGCGAACAACAGATTAAGGCCACAATCTCCAACTATTAGTCAGTGCGGTCTAATACCTAAAATAGACCAATCCACTAAAACACAGTAGAACATAAATTACAGCGAACTATCGCGTGCAGATCCTCTCCGAACTAAATTAGCCCATCCTGCTATAAGTCCTCACTTTCCAGGTATAATTTACAGCCAATCCAGATACATTTTTACTTAGTTCCATTAGCCATCAATTTGCCTAATTGGCCACCTTTCACAGCCATATTTTTTCGCCTAAATATGTAACTAAGTAATGGAATCTATCTGTGGGCTTGGCCTTTTGTTTTGAAGTAGAAATCACACGATAATTATAAAGGCGAAATTTTGTGAGTGTGTTTGTATGTTTGTTACTCTTTCACGCAAAAACTAATGAACGGATCTGGATGAAATTTGGCACAGAGATAGATTATCGTCTGGAATAGTCACATTAATCACACTTAATATTATAAAGGCGAAAGTTTGTGAGTGTGTTTGTATGTTTGTTACTCTTTCACGCAAAAACTACTGAACGGATCTGGATGAAATTTGGCACAGAGATAGATTATAGTCTGGCATAGCACATAGGATACTTTATATCAAAAATCTTTTTTTTATTTTTTATTTCACATAGGCCTTCATGGGCACTTATAAAACGTCTACAAAAGGTGCACGGTTCGGGTTGGTCGTTTCCTATGGAGAAGAACTGGCAAGAATCTCCACAGTTACTCTTTTAAAAAAAATGGTTTGGTTTTACAATATTTCCATGTTACAGAATTAGTATGTGTATATGGGGGGACATATCCCGGGAAAATGTTTCCTTGGCATAATTTTCTACATTCACGCGGGCAAAGCCGCGGTAGTCGGTACTAATAATTATAGTAACACAATCCTATTTGAACTGCCTTGTTGGTATCGTGGTTGCAAACACTACTGCTGAGCATGACGTCCTGGGTTCGATTCCCGGCTTAGGCAATAAGTGTTATTAGGTTTTTCCATCTAGAATTTCTCAGAAGTCTGGCCGTTTGATGGCAATAGGATCGAAGTTACATGGGAATTAAACATAACTGTTGAAATGTGTACTAAGGTGCACCTCGACCCAACTCTTCGGGGACAAACCCACCGCACTATTCCCAAACCACTGCAACTCTTGAAAGCCAGAATCAACAGTGGCAACCACCAGAAAAGCGCCGAGGCAATGAAGCTCGACGAAGTCCCGGAGAATGACCCTTCGGCGAATTCAGACGTGACTTTATGTATGTACTAGCTGACCCCCGCGGCTTCATTCCCGTCAACTGGCTACCTACCTACGTACCTACCCTACTTACCTACCAATTTGTTAAACTATTTATTTGAATAAGAATTAATACTACAATACGAATGTAACAAACTTTTGTTTCTACCGGCGATCTAATTAAAATTTAGAACATAAAATCTGAAAAAGAAAAGAAAAGAAAAATTGTTTATTCTGCACAAACTAAACGCACAATACAAAATAAAGAGTGGCATTCACCAAATTCACAAATTAGCCAAAAGCCCTAGCCCTATTAGAGATTAGTCTTAAGATCTGCTACTGTGACTTAACTATGATAGTTAGATATATGCTCTAGCAGACATTTTTGTAGGTAATAATGAGTACTTTAATCATGTAGTACATAATTTTTATGTGTCATCAATAGTTTTCTCAGCGCACACCAAAGAATGAATTTTATAGGCAAAATGCTGCTACTTTGAGTTGCATTATTGCAATTTTCATAAGAATATCAATTTTTTTTTAAATAGTTATTAGCCTATGTCACTTAGGAATAATGTAGCATTCTACTGGTGAAACAATTTTCAAAATCGATTCAGTAGTTACTGAAATTACCCCCTACAACCTCACAAAAATTTTACCTCTTTATAATTTAGTATAGATGTATCCAAATCGGTTCTAGAACATTTGAGTCATAGATCTGTAAATTGGTTTATACCAAGGTTGATGTGAATTGGAGTAAATAAAAAATACTAGAGCAAGCGGAGATTGAAAGCAAAAAACGGCAAGGTATAATTATTTTTTGCAAACCCTATATTAAAGGAGTTTCTAAAGCTGCTCGTTTTTAATCTAAAACCCATCTGAGGCAGTGATTATTTCGTCGTTAGATGGAGAATAAAGATACATAGATTGTAATATTTAACGTCAGCACAAAGCTAATGGCTATGATATAACTTATTATCTCCTGATCCAATATTATGGTCATTCGAGCTTCTGCTGCTGCAAGTGATTTATTCATTCAACACACTGCCGGAATAAATACTATCGTATGTCTTTCCAAGGTCTCAAACTATATCCATCCAAAATTTTCTCTAAATTGGTTCAGCTGTTTAGTTAGAAAAAGGTAATAAACAAACAAACAGAGTTCCTTTCGCATTTATAATATTAAGTATGGATTAAGTATAGTCTATTTCTCATTGTTTGAATTCGTTCTTGAGTAATGGCAACATTAGCGAATGAAGTTTGCACGTGCACCGGAGTTGAAGTTTCGCATACTTATTAAGACAAAGGAGAATTTGTTTTGCATGCCACCTCTGTAAACAGAGTTGAACAAATTTTATAATTTATTCAATTAATGCAGTTTTTGTTGCTTAGTCGCATGTTAAGGAAAACATTGCAATTTTTTTATATGAACATGAATTTACGAAACGAAAAAAAAAACAAAATACCCGACTGCTTAAAAAGCAAACTAAAAAGACGTAAACAAGAAGAAAATCATGCTGTGCAGTCGGAGGATACATCTGGTTTTGGTTCGCCAGCTCCCGAATATGTATCCTCCGACTGCACAGCATGATTTTCTTCTTGTTTACGTCTTTTTAGTTTGCTTTTTAAGCAGTCGGGTATTTTGATTTTTTTTATTAATTTTTTTTATTTACAACTTTTTAGTTATTTTTTTTTAGAATTAGGTACATTTAAACATATAAGTGTTATATATTTTAAAAATTGCCTCTTAAAATACTTTATTTTGATACCCCAAACGATGGATTTGGAAGAAAAAAAAAATTATTTCCCCCACAAAATGGCGCCCAAAATCCGCCATTTTTGTATTTTCCAATTTTAATGTAGCCAGTGACACTCGCAAGATTAAGACGAATCGATTGACGTAAGAATCATCAAAATCGGCCAACGCGTTTTGTCTCTAGAACGCCACATAGGAACAAACATACATACATACATACATACATAGACTGATAAACACATTACCCTCCTTCGGCAGTCGGTTAAAAAAAGGAGTATGTAAGGATCGTAGCAGGTGGCGATCTGTAGTTTCTGCCTACTCCCATGATGGGCAAAAGGCGTGAGTGTATGCATTTGTATGTGAACATATTTTAATATTGAAAACAAAAAGAATAACTGATGTACTGAAGTCCAAGCAAGAAACAAAATTATGACTGAATAATGTTAGGTTTATCATAAGGAAACCTGGCAACAGAAGAATTAATAGAATATTATACCTATGAAAAACAGAGTTTACAAATAAACGCGGTATAAAGTTATACCAGGTATAACAAAGGTATAACCATACATTTTCATAGGTTTATACTTGGTATAACTTTATACCGCGTTTATTTGTAAGAGGGTAAGTGTATAAAACCAATGACTAATTTAAAGTCGTAATTACCAAGTAAACTTAATAACCGTGAATTGCCAACTTATCACCTATTTGTTCTAACCTCAGATAAAGTACACATTGACATATTTAGGGTTTCAATAACTTACTCAGTGCACGAGTAGTAGTACGCACTATCTATCTAATAGTTACGGCCTCTAGCCTAATCTAGGTGTCCTCTATAGTAAGAAACTTTATTGTAAACCGGATTAAGCCGTTGGAATCGAATCTAGCAGCATACTACGTATTATGACCTTAGCCATTTCTGTTTAGGTTTTTTTGTTTTAATGTATCTGGAATCCGGCTCGAAGGACCAGTTTTAAGGTCATCAAAACTTTTTTCGCGTTTTCGTACAGCTTCAGTTTGACTGTCGATGGATCTTTTTCTACTAGCCTTATCCCCTGTAATGTTGCAAAAACATAGGTATCTATCGTCTACTGAGTGACGGTTAATAAAGATAAAGACATACTGTGTAGGCCTCAAAATTTGGGATTAGTAGAGATAGTGATGATTGGAGGACTCGGAAAAAAAAACAGAGAAGTATTTGAAACTTTTTGTTGGGAATCAGATTTTCTCATTTTTCAGGTGGCTATAATTATGAAGATCGATTCACAACATTTCAAGAATAATATAAAGTATTGTTTCGTTCTATATAATCCGTAGTTTCATACATAACATTATACCATCTAACGCAGTACCGTCATCTGCCAACACCGTTCAAATCCGATTATTTTCACGTACTTAAAGTCTTAAGTGCATTCTTGGTCCTTTCTCGTCGAGGTCACATAATGCATGTGTATGCAAATGTCACGCCATATGTTTTCGCGAACATATGACGTAGTTTGTAGGGCAATGTCAGCAATACGTGTGAATGAGTGATTATACCATCAGGCATTGTGTAGTGGGTGTCTCGTGACTTTCTCTGTTCATAGTCAGTATATACCATAATATATCATAATACAGTATATATCATAAACAATCATAAGTCAGTTTGAGTAATGTCTTGTCTACTTTTTTCTACGTTTAATTACGGCTCCGTTCTGTGCTCTCTGAAACATTATAGTATCTCCATTTTTGGTATTATTTTTTCGGGCAGCCAGATAGCGGCAGGCTACCAGTATTACTTACCAGTCTTGCCAAGGGGTATCGTGTTACACAGTTACTGGGTTGTGCAAACCTGATAGGTTGTAGCTCTAAGTAAAGTACTGGCATTTAGCTGACTCCGGAAAGACAGGAAGCCGAGAAAAGATAAGACAGATTGGTTGATCTGACTTACGAAAAAGTAGCTATAGATACGAAAGCGTTTCAGTTTGCACTGCTAGTCAGAATATCTCTATGATATTTTTTCGAAACCAATCTAAATTCCTTTTGGGAAAGAACCCGGAAACACATCAGAAGTTGGGTAGAACTCGAAGCGCTTATCCAGTTCTATAAATAACGACGTTATGATCGCTTTGAATGCCATTTCATTGTCATTGTCACGAAGCAAATAAAATGGCTCCCCCAGCGTTATTCCACCCTTATTCAAAGCAGGCCCGCAAATACTAAGACTTCTCCATGATTCTGGCCTCCTGGTAGTTTGGGTATAAATGCTTATATGTAATATTCACATCTAACTAAAAAAACAGCAAATTGCGAGTCGGACACGCGCACGAAAGGTTCCATTTATTCCGGGTTCCAGTTTTATTTTTTCTGTACCTTTATCGCAAAAAAAACACGTTTTTTGTATGGGTACTCCACTTAAATATTGTTTTTTTTGAGTATTTGTTGTTATAGCGGCAACAGAAATACATCATCTGTGAACATTTCATCTTTCTAGCTATCACGGTTCATGAGATACAGCCTGGTGACAGACAGATAGTCAGACATACAGACGGACAGTGAAGTCTTATTATTAGGGTCCCGTTTATACCGTTTAAAGCAAAAGAGGAGGTTTTAATCGAATTTTTGATTTTGACGTCTAATAAAAATAAATGTCCCAACACTAGTACCTCCTTAGATGTTAGTCGAGGCTTTTGGCTATTATGCAATTGGCCGTCACGACTATCGGCACAATGACTGCTGTATTCACGGATGTGTAACGTTTGAAATAATAACAAAACTTCTAATCCGTAGGTGTCAAATGTGGAATAAAATTTATAATAATAAATTATTCCACTAAAGGCACCAGCGAAAAATATCGATACGTGCCGTATGTGGAATACCTCAGGTGCCACTAAGCACTAACTCAGCAGGTGCCGTTAAAACGGTTGCCCAATGTGCAACCGAGCCGGTTGCCCAGCGTGCCAAGGATTGGAATTTCCTGCTGGAATCAGTGTTTTCTAAACCGGGGGTTTTTAAGTCACGAGTGTACAGGTACTTCAAGGCAAGCGTGCTTCAACCGACGGTGTAGCGTGATAGTGGTCAAACGCGAGACTACCCGCAATAAAAAAAAGTCTCCAGCCATTTTATCCATCACAAGGCGACCAAGTACGGTGACGTCACAACAAACGAATTATGAAAACAATGCTACCGTACCGATATTTCATGCATTTCACAGTTCTTATTGACACAGCTGCAAGACTTTATACGTAACTGAAATTACGCATTTGTTTAAAAACCAACGAAGCATGGTTATCGATTACTCTTAAAGTCATAGAGCCACACTTATGCCTGTTTTCTCACTTTTGGCTTTTCAACTTATGGGAGCTTTGAAAATGTAATAGCAGCTAGATGGTTCCGTACCCAAAGAGTAAAAACGGGACCCTATTACTAAGACTCCACTGTCCGTCTGTCACCAGGCTGTATCTCATGAACCGTGATAGCTTAAAAATAAATGAAAACAGAATAAAATACATATTTAGGTGGGGTTCCCATACAACGAACGTGTTTTTTTTTTCGTTTTTTGCGATAATGGCATGGAACCCTACGTGCGCGATTCCGACTCGCACTTGGCCAGTTTTTTATTTTGGTGTTGCCTAGTGTTAGTCAATATAAGAATCTAAGTAAGTAAGGTAAGCATCTTCTAAATAAATAAAATTGATTCGCATTTATATTATTAAGTACTGGCTTCCCGCGTGAATGTCGAAAATTATCCCAAGGGAACATATGCCCGGGATATAAAGTATCCTATGTGCAATTCCAGACCATAATCTATATCTGTGCCAAGTTTCATCCAGATCCGTCCAGCCGTTTGAGCGTGAAGAAGTAGCAAACATACATTCTCACAAACTGTCGCCTTTATAATATTATTAGTGTGATATATTAAGTATGGATTTTTATCATATTAATGCTCACAATTACTAGTAACAAGACGCCGGCAATTATCACGTATTTCATTATCAATAAATGCTACTACCCACGCAAACACAACCAGACTATGTAATTAGAATTTTACTAGTCGTAGTACGAGACGTGTCTACAAACTGCAGACGTTGCCAAAGATGATCGTATGTAAATGACTCATATATGTGATATGTAAACAGTTTTGTTATGAATCACTATATTTATTGCGTAAAGGAGAATATTCACTGGTTGGATAAACAAATGGGCGATCCGAAGATCGGTAAAAAACTTCTTAGGACCACTTGCGCGAAAATTCAGTTAGTTGCTAAGCTAACACGAGATTAAATTAAAATATGTCATACATAAATGTAAATAACTCGGAGTTAGCTACTAACTCGGGAGTTAGTAGTCCACGAAGTGAGAGATAAAATACTAAACCGGGATAGATATACCATCTTTTATTAATAGAAGAGGAATCAACACTCATGATGCGAAACTGGGGTATCATACGGCTCCGAAACCTAAGTATAAAACACATAACCCTTTCCTTGCAGTCGGGTAAAAATATATTTTAAATGATAAATTGGAATTTATTTACTTAAGACGACGACAGTCGCCAACGACCTTGACCGAACAAAACGGGCACTCGTTTCACACCCGCGCGACCCAAAATTCAGTAGTTTTTGTAATTCCCTAATGACTTAAAAAAAGTTTTAGATCAAAATGTAGATTGTCTTAGAGATGTTGTCAATTTTCATTAAATACGCCCGGCGGTTTTAGTGCGATTGTAGTTTTTTTGTCCGTGTTAGACATAACTTTAGAAATTAATTACACTATGTAATACGAATAAAAGTCAATTTTTTCTTGGATCAAATTATTAAGAAAACGATCTAATGTAATATATATTTATCCAAAAAACTACGATTCTCATTTTAAAATCAGCTACTCAAGGGTATCTGCGCCTTAACCTTATGCATCACTGTACCATTCGACTTATGGATAACAAATTCTGTCACGAAGGACCAATTTTTTTACTATTGAAAAGCTCGTTTTTAACCACTATCAAACATAATGGAGCCTAAGAACTAAGAAGTAATCCATTCAATCTCGTCTTAAATACAGGTTAAACATACTCTCAGTAAATTTAGAAGTTCTCAAAGCCCCTAAATTCAGTTGTAGATCCTATGATGTATGGAAGTTAAATTAGGTTATTCATTATCCATTGTTTATTCATAGTTGTCGGGTTTGCCGGTTATTAAAACGCTGAGTGGGTCATGTGAAGTGCGAACGACCGGCGGAATTTATTATGATTGTTTTCGCACAAGCCCGTTTATTGCTGCTATCCTAGTTCGTTATTCGGGTCGTGCTAGTTGCTGTTTGGAATATTTCACTCTATGGGACTATGGCATGTGATATGGGGAATAATTAAGAGGAAATACGGGCAGAGAGCGCCGACTGAATTACCTTAGTAAACTTTTTAAATTACTTACGAGGTTTGGCTCTCGTCTATTTCCTCCTTCATTTTTTAACCAATTTAAAAGATATTCCATAAACTGGAAAAGTAAGATATATATACTATGCCCCTATGTCTTTTTTTTTCATTTATATTTGTCTCTGTACACTCGCCTCTGTTGACAGCGCAATTTCGAGCATTTTTTTGGAGTTCTAATGCTAATAAAGATAATGTATCATCAAAAAGAAAACATAGAGGCATAGTATTATATCTTTCATTTTCAGTTTATGGAATATCTTTTAAATTGGTCCAATATTGGAGTAGGAAATAGGCGACAGACAAACCTCGAATTATGACTTTTTTAAATGGTGGAAGTAATGATTGAACTGGCACAAAATAGTTAGAAGATATAAGGTATTTTTTGGGGCAAGTTCTGGACAAAAATTTAGATTAGAACATACAATACTGCTTATACCTATCCAGATCAAAGGGACGTAAATCTACTCATTTTACTATGTATCTGTCGTAGGGAAATGATGAATACGGAGAAGAGATAGTAAGATATGATCAAATCCTACTTTTTTTTATACACAGAGTTGTTATTTTAAAATCTGCCTTGAATTTGATCATTTACCGTAGGGATTTGAACAAATCTCTATTTCTATCATCTCACTAATAATATCGAACGAGGCAACGAAACTAATAATATCGAAATTAGTAAATTTTAATCCTTATTCTATCTAATCTGACTCGAAGAATGCGTAATTCCATTAACGGTATCCATAAAAAAAATATTTACGTACCCACATCCACAAACATTTGGTAGCCGCATTACGAAACCAATGTTGACAATAAAGACAGTAATTTCATAAAAAAACTCATGTTCTATCGGACGTGACGTCACCCAAAGGAAACGCACCGTGTCCTGGCGGGGAAGTCATCATTCCCATATCGTCTCTAACACAGCTACATCCAGAAATACACACCACCAACACAAATCGATCCTTTGTATCCACAAGACACAACGAGCGAAGGGATCAATGACAAATGGTCGTTTCTAAAAACAGCTGTTGACGAAGAGCGTCTCCTTTTAAGTATTTTTATTTGTCAGAGCGAGTCTCTGTTGGATTTTAATTAAATGAGTTTTGGAACAGATAAATGTCGGGAATAATTAAATAATGTGTGTGGGGAAGAAACAATGAGATTGAGGCGGCAAAGTCTGATCTACACCTCAGTATTAGGTTCTAATCGAAGTACTTCTTAAAAACTTCTACTACATAGTTATATTTAAAATAACTGAGTGCAAAGAAAAGTCGTACGTCATATCATTAAATGTTTTTACCTAGATCTATCAAAAAAGTAGTTACATTTCCGCATCAGAAATTATTTCTTAACACCAACCAAACTGGTCCTTCGAGCCGGATTCTAAACATCGAGGAAACTCAAGAAATTGCGTGTCCAAGCTATCGAGTCGATGATTGTGATTAGCTGAGTAAAGTCAAGTATAAATTAATGGGTAGAAAGACCTTCTAAAGTATTGAAAAGCAAGCCATTAAGTACCTACCTACAATTTTTTTTTGAACGTAGTAAGGATGTGTCTAACTATCTGAGTATCTTCCCCATGAACAGATGATAACATTACAATTTTATTGTTTCCATGCGTCCCTTCATAGCAGGAAGATTAGCCGAAACGACATAAGTGCATCAGTCACCGGGTCATGCTCATAAAACTCTATGACGAGCAATAACTATAAAAAGTTAGTTAAAAAACAAACAGGGGATAGCATCAATGTGTACACGACTCACGCGCATATGCTCTGACGTAAACTAACGCCTGATTGGTGCATGGCGTTCCAAATTCAATTTTCGTTTTCCTAATTTCTTTTTTTAAACGTTTAAAAGCATTTGGGATATTGAACGTAAATGGTTTGAGACTTGGCATTCTTAATTTTAATTTTCCTTCCATTGGACGACAAAAACGTACTGACAATGAATTTCTAATAGCAGACATTCAAAATAATGAGTAACAAGAAGAAATTATGGCTAGTATTGAATAATAAGTGGCATCATACAACAGTAGACGAATTAGCATATGTATTGCCAATGAATCAGTGGACAGTCAGTCGGAAACTGTCCATGATTCACGTTGATGAGCAGTGGCTGTGCAGAATAAAAAATAAAATGTCTATTAAACACATCCGCAGAACTCACAAGGAGGATACTTGTGAATGTCAAGCATAGATTGTGCTTTCGTCTCTTGATAGCGCTTAGCAGTCTTGGAAACTTTTTTTTTAGAATGTGTATTCTTGAATATTCTGCAGAATCTAATATGGAACTCGACGCGACATTGTCAACTTCTTCGTTGAACTAGTCCTCAATAAATTTAGTATTTGGGGAAGATTGATATAGCATTTTTTTGTGCCTTGGAGTAAGAGTTTCTTTATCAGTATCTAAAAGAGATCTCTTAAGGTTATTAAAAAAACTCTGCATATATATTAATACACTTTCTCCACCATTTTGATACGGACACTTTATTCAGGAATCTATTATACTTTGTTCCATTACAGGTTAGGACAAAAAAAAATATAGATGCGTTGCCGACACATTGCAACCATCACTTTATTAGGCTGGCATTGCGCGCGACCCTTATGGCGAATGTCAGATGGTCAGATATGAGCTTCCCCTTGCAATAGGCAGTATGCAAACGATTGCCATGGCGGGTACGAATAATTTATGAGTTTAGCAAGCAGACTTTTAAGGGTTCGGGTTAATAAACTTTGTGGAGGAATTAAATGTGCTTTCCGGTATGTTTCGTGTTGTCTGAGGATGGCACATAGGCGTTAGTTATTAATATTATAGCTGTAGATATTTTTTTTTTATTCATAAACTCGCCACTATCTCACCTGATGGTAAGCGATGATGTGTTCGACGATGGAGTACAGTTGCCCAGAAATAACCTATTCATTCTTGACTTAAAGACTATACGGAAACAGAGACGAAGATATACACCCTGCTTCTATTTTTTATTCTGTCTGTTTTTCATTTTGTATGTTTTTATTTTTAATATGTTTTTAACTTTAGATTAATATTAATATTTTGACATTTTAAATAATTTTTTGTTTCTGACCATATGGTGTAAGCTGCGTATACCTGTAATAGGCATACCTACCAGCACCTTTATTTTTCTTTGTTGACTACAAAATGTTTTGTATGCTGTTGGTGTACCATATAATAAATAAATAAGATGAAGAACGGCTGGGAATTCCACTTCTTAGTCGTTCGCACTATGAAAGTATTCCCAGATGAGTATTTTTCTATCCTTTCGGTATCTCTCCCCTAAAACCATGAGCGAGTGACCGCATTATCACTTTCGCTCCAAAATTATGTTTTTAGGTAGAACGAGGAATGGGTTCCAGCCGTAGCCATTCCTGTTTTTAAACATTAAATGTCTTTTCTTATATTTTGGCAATGTGGTGTAATAAAGTCGTCAAAAAGATTTGGTTTCGAATGAACTCTTCACCTATTGCTTTACGTTCTCCAGTGTTACCATGTTATTCTCCAAAGGTAAACAAAGCACCGTAAAAGCGAATAACGTAACGTAAACACTATAAAGCAGAAATAAAGGAAGCAAGTCACATTTTATGATCATAGCTGTCTATTGTCACATACGCAACTTGTTACCACTTCCTCGACGTTGCATAAAAGATAAAAACATCACAAAATCTGTAAAAGTTGTAGATACCTCGAAGTGACAACAGTTCAAGAAGAAGCAATTAAACCGGCTAGCAAAGAGACACCAACAAAGCTCAAGCATCGTATGGCTACGTATGGCCCTTGCTTGACGATAGGCGATATCGCACACGTATTTTCGTTTTTTCAAGAAAAATTTAAGTGCGTTTCGCTCAAATTGCATCTCATAGAGTCCATGTGAACATACTTGCAATATTACTTAGTAAAAATCGCTTACCGGTGTGATATAAATTGAATTGAATCGCGCCATCAGGAAAGGCACTAATTGCAATGCTGATTATTTCATTATACATATTTTGATTTTCGTAAAATACAGCTGTCCTTAACTGGGAAAGATTTGCAGTAAAAGGAGAGGAAAAAATAAAGTCACTGATCCCCATAGGTTCTTCCATTTAGTCCATTTAGTAGTTCTATTATGTGTAATTCTTTGGTTCAAAACTGTGAATTATGTTAGGAAGGCAGCCAAGTAGCCAGTTTTCATCGTTTAAGTATTTGGTTTAATTTCGGCAGAAACAAAAATCTTTCAAGACCAATCCACATTGAAGAAAACATTGGGTCAAAATCACAGTTTTCTTTAGGCCCTTTAGTTGACCTGGCTGGAATTGCGGACAAGATCTAAGTCGCCGATCAGAAGTTAGGTCACTGTGACTCGTTATTTGGTATACCAACACAGTTGTAAGTATGTGTCGCGATTTTTTCAGGATGTTTACGCATTTCGTATGTGTGTGTTTATTTCTTTGGTATACCTTGAAGCTTTAGTGGCTTGATGAATAATGACAAATAATTTAGTAGAAGTGTCCCGATTTTTAAAAAAACCTTGACGTATTTTTTGTGACATGGTCACGTTAAAAGGCTGGAGGAAACGATTCCGAAAACATAATTCGCTTGAATGTATGTGTGACTATGGGCTGCTGACAGACATAATAAGCCATAGTATGGCCAATGAGTGACCATTGTGTAAACGCTTAGCGTCGCGTATATTTTTATCGTACCCTAAATAAGTTCCGCAGAACTTCGCAACAACGGAACTGGACGGCGGAAGTTGATGATACTGCTTTTACTAAAATCTCACTTGTTTTCATGCATTTCATTCAACTTTTAACCTAATTTAATCTGATGATTTCTGATAGAATGGTATGGAAGAAAACGCATTGCACCGACCCCAAGTAACATAGGATCAGCACACAAAATTTTTATAACTAAACTAGCTGACCCCACAAACTTTTTATTTTCATAAAAACACCAAACATTCATCTACCCTACCCTACCCTACTGTGAATCTAAACCATCCGGGGCTCCACCCAAATGCATGCAAAAAAATTCATTCAAATTGATCCAGCCGTTTAGGAGGAGTTGTGATATAACATGTACAGTAGAATTATATATCACATCACATCACATCATCAGCCTATTAATGTTCCCACTGCTGGGACACAGGCCACCTCTCGTGAGAGGGAATTATATATATAAAGATAGTATTCATTGCTATTTTACGCTGTCGAGTAGATGAATTTTTGAACATTTGAATGCAAGGAATACATACCGTGCACTATTCTCCGAACATACACAATTAGGCTGCAGTGCGAACGAAGGGAAGGGCAGGGATGTCAATTATTATGATGGTATTTAGTTTGTGTCCTTCTTCAGTTATATAGTAAGTATGAAATTATCTGCCAAATAATGAAACTGCAACTTATCATCAGGAGATGGTGAATAAGGAGTGAATCACCATTAAAAATCAACTAGGTACGTTGATATTGGTATTTTTTAACTGCACAAACTAATATTTTGCGTATTTTACTAATTCTATAATGTGTAACGGTAAAAATCATGTTTTTGCAGATGTCTGGCCTCATATAGCCAACTGCGAAAAACATGATTAGGGTTGCCACATGTACAGGATTAGTCACAAGTGTCAATGGTGTCTAAAAAGTGTCAATGGACCTATGGCTATAATTTATAAAAAACTCTGATGTGTTTAGTAAAGCAGCAAGCAGTAAGCAGCTTCTAAATTCAATTTCTCTTTAAAAAAAATTGAATATGGAATATGCTAAGCAATGTCAAGATTTTCTATATTAAGTTTGTGAGGTTGTAGGGGGTAATCTCTGGATCTGCTCAACCAATTTAGATGAAATTTGGCATGGAGATAGTTTGAGAGCCTGGGACGGATGTATGATAGTTTGTATTCTCTTGGGATGATAAAACACTTTTTATGCGGGTGAAGCTAGTAATAAATAAAGGTGTTTGGGTGTAAACATATAAATGGCTACATGCAATTAGGTATATGCCAGGCGCTTTTTTTACACTTTTAGTACCTAATCAAATTTATGCTAACAAATTATTTACTTAAGTTTGATCAATAGTAGTTCAACAAAAAAAGTTTTGAAAACTTTAATATGATCATTGAAATAATTAATATTTTTGAATTGAATAAATAATATTTTTAAGCAAATAGGAGGATTAGGTGACTTAATAATGTATCATACATTAGTAATTCACCTAATTCTCCTATTTTTGTGGGTGTTTTTGGGACAATTTTGTTGTAGATTTTGGACTTGTATGTACAGCTGATTCTCAACCTTTGAATTAATTTTGATAAGGGGTTTGGCTTAGGCATAGGTTTTCTTAAGTTATTACTATTTCTATCTTACCAATAAGTCAGTAAATTGAAGACCATAAATTACACTATAATAAATTTTAAGACAATGTCACAATATCAAGTGTATTTATAGAGACAAGATAACAGAGTATCTAGAACAACTGCACCATATGCGTGAAGAAGGTGCATACATAACTTATTCAAATATTTTATGCTACATTTAAGATTCTTTAAAAGTCTTATTAATTTAAAATAAATGATTGTGTGTAATGTTCCCTATTTATTGCAATTATCAAAATAAATGCCAAGACAAAAAAAATGCTAGGTATTACTTCTTAAAATTAAATCAAAAAGCAAAATTAAATCTTTTAACATTTGGTTTTATACTTCCACTGAAATAATTCTATTGACTGTAGATTAGAATTCATTCAACCTTTATCCCCAACTCGAAGGAAGTTATTTATCACAACAAACATATTGGGTAGTGGTCAATATTTAGAACCAAAACTTGTATCATAATTGGTTTTCAAAAACGCTAAGGCTAGTGATAAAAAACTTAAGACTTACTTAGATCCTGAGCTTCCGCAGTGCCCTTTGTCAGCGCTAATAGTATTAATAAATGCACCAAGCACATAACACAAATATTATCACTTAACATTTTCACACTAAAAGTTTTTTGTGACATTGTTAAAACAAGACTAGCTAGGTGAGCTAGAAAACAAACATGTTATTTAAAAATAAGTTGCATTATGTCCAAGCAACAAGGCACTGCACATCATTCAATAAACACTTGACCACATCCAACACAAGCACAGCTTGCTTTGAGTTTGATTGAAAAACAAAAAATGTAAATTATAATGACAGGCGACAGACGTCAAAGACTATAAAACTCTATAAAGAGTTTAGACTATGGTCGGCCAGGGCAGAGACAGCCACAACCTAAAACTGCCTATTCACTATTTTAAATAGTAATGCGCTCTGCTGTGCACAGCTGCAGACTTCTTTAGCAAACAGCACGCTAATTTCACGTTTCTGTACGTACCACGCAGTAACACAGAAAGACAGGAATCCAGCAATCAATGCTCGGCAAATATATGACGTGAGTTGAATGATCATTGCAGATAAGACGGTGAATGGGTGATTTTGAAATATATGTCTATTAAATTGTAAAAAGCATGAGATAATTAAACATTACAACCGTAAGAGTACTCAACACATTGCTTGTTTAGATCGCCAACGAGTCGCCGTCGACTTAAATCATTGCGTGTAGAACTTAGTTAAGAACTGTAGACCCAAACTCTCTGTGTAGAACTAGCAATACTCTTTGTTATTTGTGACGTTAAATGTCAGAATAAAAATCTTCATCTATCATCTATAATTTATAGATGATAGATGAAGATTTTTTTGCCAATCTGTGGGGAATTCCCCAAACTGCGGGGATTTTAAAGAAACAGAAACAGAGCATCAAAATCGCCAACACACTGACACTGTAATAGCGCTTATGGCCACTAGATAAGGTATTAAGAAGAAAGGAGGGAGCTTGAAATTTGATCCTTTAAATAATATGATAAACAAAAAAATATGGCGTTCTCATTGAACTGCACAAAATAGTTTTTTGTTTTTTTCGATACCCTCTTTCTTGTCCACTATCATACTGATTTGAAGATTTTTGTAATAAATATGTTTGATTATATGAACATTACTTTTATTTATTTCATAAAATTTGTGGGGAAGATGTGGGGAATATTGATTTTACATTCCCCAAAGAACAATGACAGGTGCCCATACATTGTTTTAGCTGAGATTAAATTCGAAATTCATTAAATGAAAAATATCTGGTTTAACTCAGGGTGATGTTCTGAATTAGTTTGTGCAAGAATTTTTGTTCGAGAATGTAGATAATAATAGATATTAAGTCATAAACTTTTGTAGGTTATGTCTGGGTAACTTTTAATAATGTGTTTAATAGGTAATATTATTCAATTTCCTGGAAGTAAAAGGGGAATATCGCATTAGTATTTCCCTTACCTAGTTATTTTAGCATGAAATGTGTAGTATACTCTTTGGAAAGAGTATATTTATTTAAACTAAGTGACTTTGACGTGTATCAAAAGGTTGTCGTCAACAATCAAGCTTTATTTTTTTTAGACTTGGGGTACTGGTCTTTTTGCCAATCATTAATTGAAAGTAATTCATTTATTTCTACTACACTACAATATTCTTACCTACCTGCAAGGAACATCTACACTTAGACATAAACTGTATGGTTAACTCATTTATGGCAATAAATACAATAATGATATTATTTTATTTATTATAGTTACTACTTGTCACTTAGCAGATAAAATATATAATTGCAACACTATGCTAAAGAAATGAACTAAAAAATCAATAACTTTTTATTTATTGTGTTTTTTTTATCTATTTTGGACCAGGCCTAATTATACTTTACAGAAAATTAATAGAATGTCTTTCGTATATAACTCACTTTCAGACGCTCAAATTTAAGTCAGCTAAAATTTCGCCATTGTTCTTTGGGGATTTTCAGTCAGGTTTTTGGGGAATCTAGACCATGGACGTTGGCAACACTGTCTATAAATCTGTGGTCTGGTCCACAGGGTACTTTTTCTTTGTTTTGTTTATTTTCGTTTCTCATTGATTTAAAGATATAGTATAGATTTTTGTTTTTATTTTGACTAAGTAGTAGTTCCGATACTATTTATTTATAATTTAAAAGGCAAAATGTAGTTACAAAAAAGATTGCAGAGAGGGATTGACTTTGGATTGTTGGTCTTTATAATGTCTTTGTGGGCTTCTTTTTAGAAAGCTTGCGTTTTTACAGAAGTATTAAATTAATAAAAACATTTTTTCCAGCCTGAATGTAGCTCTAACTACTAATTAATAAATAAATAAAATAATAATAGCTAGGTTCATTCTATACATACATTTCATTTCATTATAGTTGTGAAGGCATAGGTCTTCCATGCCTTTAATGAACTCTATGGTTCTGCGGGTTGCCAAGCAACGTTGGTTGTTGATTTTGAACGCTGTCAATATATGTATATAAAACTATCCTTCCTAATAATATTAATAAAATATCTTTAATTTGTTCTCGTCTGTTTGCGTTATATCTACGATAAATAACACGGCAAAGTTTTCTGAAGAAAACTTCACATGGTAGCAGAGCGAAAAATGTAAGTTTTTGTATTCGCAAACAAAAATTCAAATTACGAAAATGTCAAGCATAAAAATTCAAGCCTTAGGAAAAGATAATTACGACACATGGTGCATACACGCCAAAGCGTACCTAGTTAAAAATAAACTGTGGAAACATGTGAACAATTACCCTAAGGAAAATGCTTCACAAGACGAGTTCGACGAAGATGAACTGGCCAAATCAGAACTGATGCTGCTCATCGCACCTTCAGAGCTAAAACAAGTAAAAAAATGTAAATATGCCAGAGACGTATGGATTTCGCTAGAAGCAACTTATGCTAGTAAGGGTCCTGCCAGATAGGCTACCCTACTCAAGCAGTTGATCTTAGCCAAACTTGAGGAAGGCGAAGATGTCCGTGCACACTTAATGAAATTCATGGATACCGTTGATAAACTAAAAGACATGGATATTGACATTAACAATGATTTGCTGTCAATAATGATGCTCTACAGCCTTTCGAAAGAATTTGATACGTTCAGAACTGCAATTGAGTCTCAAGACTCCCTACCAGATCCTGAAAAGCTAAAGATCAAAATAATTGAAGAGAGTGATGCCCGTCGTCGTGATACACAAAGTACTAGTGCGACACACAATAATGAAGATTGTTTTTACACTTTCTGCAAAATTTGCAAGAAGAAAGGCCACGATACGTCAAAATGCTGGTCTAAGAACAAAAAAACTGGCAAGAAAGCAGAAAAGCCTAAAAGCAACTTTGGCAAAATTGAAAAAAATTATACAAACCTCTTTAGTTGCTATTTAGCAAATAAAAATTTCGAAAAAAGCTGGATACTGGACAGTGGATGCACGTCTCACATGACATATTCGGACAAGCCCTTCACCGAGATGAAACAAATTTCGAAAACACTTAAACTTGCGTCGGAGGACAAAACTGCTGAAATAAAAGGCACTGGCCCTGCTGAAATAGAAATTAAGGAAGGAAAAATCGGCATAACAAATGCACTGTATGTACCAAGTTTGTGTGCTAATCTTTTATCCGTTGGAAAGATGACTGACCAAGGACTCACTATCCTTTTCAATAAAAAGAAAGCAATCATTAAAGATCACAAGCGAGGAGTACAAATGGAAGCAATAAGAAAAGATGATGGCCTGTACTATTTAGAAACCAAAAATAATGATGTTGGCAGACACAAAGCCAATGCTGCAGAATGTAGTGATAATGATCGTACAAGCTCTGAGTCGGATGATATTAAACAATGGCACTGTAAATTGGGACACATGAACGAAAGGGACTTGAAGCTCACACTAAAGAACGAAAGTCTGATTGGACTAAACTTTAACAAGAATAGTTCTTTAGGAGAATGCGAAATATGCATACAAGGCAAACTAACCAGAGTACCAAGTAAACCCAGCGACAAGAATACTTCACGTACGGCTCAACGCTTAGAGATCGTACACAGTGATGTCTGTGGTCCATTCAAACAACCCACACTTCATGGAAATAGATACATTGTCAGTTTCATCGACGACTACAGTAGATATTGTCGAGTATATTTCATTAAAAATAAAAATGAAGTATTACAAAAGTTCATGGACTACAAAGCAGAAGTCGAGAACTTCACAGGAAACAAAATTAAATGCTTACAAAGCGATAACGGTACTGAATACCGAAATTTGAAGTTCGACTCATTTTTAAAACTAAATGGCATTACAAGAAGGTTAACAGCTCCGTACACGCCCCATCAAAATGGAATTGCCGAAAGAAAGAATAGATCCATTATGGAAAAAGCAAGATGCATGATGTTGGAATCGAAAGCACCTTTGTTTTTATGGGCAGAAGCAGTTTATACTGCAAATTATCTGTCAAATCGAAGCATTAATCACAGCATCGACTGTCAAACTCCTTTTGAAAGGTGGGTAGGAAGAAAGCCCTGTGTAAATCACCTTTACGTATTTGGCGCTAAGACATTCTTCCTAAAGAAAGGTAAACGTGAACACAAATTATCCTTTAAAGCAATACCCGGGATGTTTGTCGGTTACTCAGAAGTTTCGAAAGCTTTCAGAATATACGAACCATCGAAGAAAAAAATACGTATTTCCAAGGATGTTCGTATTTTAAATAAAATGTTCTACGAAGTTAGAGAAAATGGCACCTCTGTTCCGTTTGAAGAGTTGAATGATCACAAACAATCAAGTGATACAGAAACTGAAGACGATGAAATGGAAATGTATTTTGAAGATAACAGAAAGAAAAATGTCAGTAGACCACCAGCAGGACAAGAAAATGTTATTGCAAGGTCTATCGATGCAACCATACGAAACGAAACGGAAAATAGCAACGAAGAATTTTATGACACCTTCGAAATTGATGAAAACAGAGGAATTAATGAAGCTAATGAGTCAAATGAAAACAATGAAACAGACATAGAAGTGGATGCTCCGGTCCATGTTCCAGAAGAACGAAGGACATATAATCTTCGTGATAGATCCCGAATTGGTACACCAAAAATATTTGAAGATTTTGTAATGGCCGCCATGGATATGGAAAATGAAATAGAACCTCAAACATTTAAAGATGCTATGAATAGCAAAGATAAATGCAAATGGTTAGATGCCATGCACAACGAAATGACATCTTTGATAGAAATGAAGACTTGGGAAATGGTTGACCCGCCCAAAAATCGTAAACCATTGCCATGCAAATGGGTCTATAAAATTAAGAAAAACCCAGATGGTACAATTGAACGTTATAAGGCTAGACTAGTAGTAAAAGGCTTTTCACAAAAACCAGGCGTGGACTATTTGAAGACGTTCAGTCCAGTGGCACGCCTCAGTACTATAAGAGCTGTTCTAGGAATAGCTGCTGAAGAAAACCTGGTACTTACTCAATTCGATGTATCAACTGCGTTCCTAAATGGTGCTGTAAAAGAAGAAATTTTTATGAAGCAACCAGAAGGATTTAATGATGGCACCAAGAAAGTGTACAAACTTAAACGGAGCCTTTACGGACTGAAGCAAGCCCCTTTATGCTGGAACACTTGCATATCAGAGTATCTCATTAACTCAGGATTCAAGCAAAGCACAAAAGATCCTTGTCTCTACCTGCGTGAGCAAGTGATAATTGCGCTATATGTTGATGATGGTTTAGTGGCTTCACCAATGAAAATTCCGGAAGAAAATTCATTGAAGAGTTGAAAAATAAATTTAAAATAACCACAAAACCAGCTTCATATTTTCTTGGACTTGAGATCAACAAAACAAAAGACGGCAGTATCACATTAAGACAAAAGTCTTACACTAAGAAAGTACTCGAAAAATTTGGAATGGCTGACTGCAAAGCAGCTCCAACGCCAGCAGTAAAAGTCAGCAACGACGAAAATGAAGATGACGCAAATCCGAATTTTCCATATCGTCAAGCTATGGGAGCCTTAGCATACCTAATGGTCGCTACAAGGCCAGATATAAGTTATGCTGTGAGCATTGCGTCGAGGAATCTAGAGACTCCATCTAAGCAAGATGTCATGAGAGTCAAGCGAATTTTTAGATACCTCAAAGGTACAACAAACAAAGGACTCGTCTTCACAAAAAGTCGGGACAAGAAGCTGATGTGCTTTAGTGACGCTGATTTTGGAGGCGACGCAACGACAGGCCATTCAACGACAGGGATGGTTTTCCTATTCTCCGGCCCAATAATGTGGAAGAGCCAAAAACAGCCAACAATAGCGATTTCTTCTACAGAGGCAGAACTCATAGCTCTGACAGAAACAGCCAGAGAAGCTTTGTGGCTAAAAGAGCTCCTAGGAGAACTAACTGACATAACAGAGTTGAATGAAAAACCAACGATTTATGTTGATAACGAGTCGACTATTAAATTGTCCGAGAACCCTCCTTACCAGTTCCATAGGAGAACTAAACATATAAAGCTAAAGCATTTCTTCATCAGAGAATGCATACAGAATGGAGACTTCACTGTGAAACAAGTTTCAACAGAACTTCAATTAGCAGATATGTTCACCAAGCCGTTGTTCGGACCCAGACTAATCGAATTGAGCTCTAGAATTGGACTTAAAGATTTGTCCAAATTCTAAAAAGTATCGTGGATGTGAAGGCATAGGTCTTCCATGCCTTTAATGAACTCTATGGTTCTGCGGGTTGCCAAGCAACGTTGGTTGTTGATTTTGAACGCTGTCAATATATGTATATAAAACTATCCTTCCTAATAATATTAATAAAATATCTTTAATTTGTTCTCGTCTGTTTGCGTTATATCTACGATAAATAACACGGCAAAGTTTTCTGAAGAAAACTTCACAATAGTGATCTCTAGTTGAATGTAAAATAGCAAATAATAATAAAATCGATCTTCAGGTGTCTTTAGTGTGATTATTTGGATAATATTATTAAACATTTAAAATTTGCTATGAAATCAAATTATTGAATCAAATTTTAAAATGAATTCAAGAAGTATCAAATTAAACTTAGTCATTATTAGTTAGGTATGATTAAAATATATGGTCTAAGATTATGACAATATACCAATTATAAGTTATGAGACTCGTCTAAATAATGACGAAGCAAGTACGAAGGAAAGTGTGACCCAGATTCAGAAGATAAAATAAAAATGGATCAATAGCTTGCAAGAAATAATTAATGATAGTAGTTAAACTATAATAAAAGCCAGTAACATTGGGTATAAATATAAGGGGGGTCACTCTCAAATTATTGAATCAAATTTTAAAATGAATTCAAGAAGTATCAAATTAAACTTAGTCATTATTAGTTAGGTATGATTAAAATATATGGTCTAAGATTATGACAATATACCAATTATAAGTTATGAGACTCGTCTAAATAATGACGAAGCAAGTACGAAGGAAAGTGTGACCCAGATTCAGAAGATAAAATAAAAATGGATCAATAGCTTGCAAGAAATAATTAATGATAGTAGTTAAACTATAATAAAAGCCAGTAACAGTGGGTATAAATATAAGGGGGGTCACTCATCCAATCCGTATCTGAGAAATTTCAGTTCCGAAGTTACCGTAGTACTTCTTCTAGGGAAGCTTATGCACTACATCCAAACTCTATCCATCATAATTCAGAACATTTTGAACTTAGAACTCAAATCGCAGATTCGCATTGGATTGTACCTGTCTTAAGTCTAAAAGCCTAACTTTGTATAAGTGGCTGGAAAAGCCAAAAGAGACTCTTATAGCAATTAAATCTTCTCCTTAACTCTCTCTTTTCAAAAGGGAGACATAAATGTTGTTTCAAAGAACAAGCATTTAAGAATTTAATATGTACCATAATGGGATATTTTTATTTCAGCGGAGTTAATAGTGCCAAACAAACTTTTTGGTCACCAAGTTCTCTTACAGATATCCTAATAAAGTTGGGAGGCCTGTACCTACTATTTCTGGAGGGAGGTAGGCTGGTCGGGATGATAGCCACCATGGCTCATGGACCATGGTCCACTCTGAGGACTAAGTGTGGAAACCAATACCAATTTTTAGAAGGTCTTTTTGTAATCATAACAAATGAAAATCATAACATTCAATATTACAAATTTTTTTTAATGTTAAAGGCTTTAGAATGTACAAAATTTAACACAATGCATGACAATACAAAGAATTGTCATGCATTGTGTTTCTCATTGGTCCTGTGCAGTGGTTGCAAGTACCCATTATATAATAGTAATTATTGGTTGCAAGCTTAGCATGAAGCCCATGGTAGCCTGGGTTGGGTAACATCACTATGTAAAATGGTTTCTCCGTTGGGAATTAATTTCTCAGTAGCAGCCCAGACTTGGAATTCCCTGAAAATCTAGTTGATGCCAATAGACTTGTCCCCTATTACATGTAGCATGACACTTAAGAACACTTATTGTAGTGTGGCGCCTTCTGAGGCAGTTGATTGGCTACAAAATTGATGTGAATGACGTAGGCTGGAACAGAGTCGTTTGATTGGTTGATAAGTGTGTTTCCGTAATTAAATATAGAGAAAAGAAGAAAGCTAGTAGAATGTGTTATAAAGAGATATAATCTGCCACGGCATCTCATTGCTAAGGAAATTTGGTTCAAATAAATCTCACTAGATGGCGCGACATGTACACTCAATTCAATAGAATTTGTGTAAAATTAACATTTTCTGGAATTGAACATAAAAATTGTATGTTCTTGTTTAATCAACTCTCCTAAGTACAAAATTATGGAATATTGGGCTCTTAATTCACATTTCAAAGATTAATTGAACGGATCATTTAAAATTGTTGCCAATAGATGGCGCATTTTTAAATTTCTGAGGCATTCTAGTCGATTGTAAAAATTTGCATTGTAACACATTTTGATGCAAAAAAACTGGAAAAACGTGCAAAAAAGTACTATAAAATGAACCGTCACTGTATTTAAAGAGAAAAGATATTCACGAACCTAGTAAACTCTTTTACTTGCAAGTCGCTGCTAACACCATCTATTGCCGTGAAACGGGAGCAAACGCGATTGATGTACTTACAAAAATAACAAGATTAATCAGATGAAAAACGCTAGTTACGTCGGCACGGTTTCTTTGTATGGGATGAGGCATCTGTATGCTAGTATTATATTATCTGTGCCTCTGCCTAACCCTTTGGGCACCTATACAGGTGAGATGTTATTTTTTAAACCAATAAGATATTTTTTTAGCTATTTCAATTTTGTTTTTTTTCAGTCAATCACGCCTTTCAGTTTGTGTCAAGTAAATTAATTTTCTTTCTTTCTCTATTCTTCCTCGTTAAAAAAATAATGTGTTGTGCTCTGGAATAGGTACTTTGCCTTCCTTGGCAGGTTAGTTTACACTTTATATTACACAGAATGGGATTATAAATCTTTTAATTATAAGCTATACTAAGGATCCTTTAAAATGTTGGGTGAATCCAGATGAATCCCGAGCACCTCGTAACCCTATACTTCATAAAAGCTAGCTTGATCTCTGCGACAGCTGTCAGTATCAATACAGTAGGCTTAGATAAAGTAGGTATAGATTAAGCACTGGCGTGGCCGCACATGAGACAGCAATAGTTAGTTCTGGTGTTACAACAAGAACAAGAACACTACAACCCACCATCGCACTGACACTTATTATCTATAAATAACCCAAATTCCTTGTCTCAATTAACACATAATACCACGAAATCATAGAAAATCAAACAAAACCGAGTTTGTTTGTCAAACCTGCCATTGTATTAGAGTTTCACAAACGACAGAAACCGGCCACGGTGACAAAGACAAAAAATAATCTTTTGTCCTTATCATTTACATGGAGCTGCCAATTAGCCATCTCGCTCTATCAATCAAGGTCATTTTAAGGCTTAATCTATACCTACTTTATCTAAGACAGTAGGTAACAATAGCGCTTGACAGGCTAACAATAACGTAACATTAACGTAGGTATACGTCAGTTTGCACGGTAGAATCAATTTTTATAACATGTAAATTTTTTTAACGTTCAAAAGTGCCCCATAGTGGCCTAGTTGAAATAAATACATTTGATTTGATTTGATTTGATTTGACATATGTCGCAGAAATCAAGCTATCTTTTAGGAAGTATAGGGTTACGAGGTGCTCGGGATTCATCTGGATTCACCCGACATTTTAAAGGATCCTTAGTATAGCATATAATATATCATACGTAGTATTTATAAGTAGTCTGTGTTAGAATCCAATTTTGTGTAGTGTGATCGCTACTAGCTAACAATTTAGGTTCCTAACTAGGTTTCCAATAAATTGGATTGTGTAATAAACACATACGATTAAATTATTAGTTTCACTGAAATAGACAAGGTACGATGAAGCCATTAATCGATAAATTAATCGATGAATTGATAAAAAAATTGTGTAAGTAATTTATAAACCTTAAGTCACGAAATGAACACAATCTTTTTGCGAACGCATCCGTAACTTTAGGATCTTTAATTCTTTATGGCAAACAGAACCTCACACCAGTGTAGCCAGTTTTGGCGACTTCTCACCATTTAGGCTACTCGGAAGGGTGTCGAGGCCGCCAGTTTTTACGATCGGTGACTGGTCGCCATTTAGGCTACCTCGGAAATAAAATTGGCTGACTTTAGGCGATTTTAAGATTTTAATTTAAAACTTACTGAGGAACAATGAGCATGAATGGTATTAAAAATGCGTTCAAATTATTTTCCTTTGAACGCATTTTTAATACCTTATCAATGCAATGGTAAAACTGTTATAAATAATAAATTTGGTATTTGTATGTCTGTCTGTCATCATAGCTCCTAAACGTCGATAATGTTCTATGTTTGATGAAAATCGGTTCAGCCATTCATAAGTTATGCGCATTTCATTCTTTGAGTCGGGGGTTTTTTTCAATATATCATTAGATAATTACGTGATTCGATATATCTTCGATAGAAGCGTGTCTACTACTAGTATAATTAGTTTAACAAGCATTAAATAAAAATTTAATAAGAACCCGACACAAAAAACTATAAAAAGTTAAAAAAATAGCGTCGGTGGACCGCTAAGTAAATAAAATAATAAATACTTAACTGCTGTTGGAAATCCTTGACAATAAAATTTTTTTAAGTACCAAGAAAAAAAAAATAACGATAAATGTGCAACGGCGATAACCAAACAAAAGCGACTTTGGATGTATTTTATCAATATTCTTTTTGTGTGATTCAATCTTAACGGTCGAAAACATCTGCTTTATTTATTTAGAAAGTAGAAACAAGATGTTTGATTCCGATGCGGGGACATCAATTTTAGGTCTCTTAAATATTTCCCTACATTATTATGGCAAAATTTTCTAATAAAATAATATTCAATGACGTTAGGCTAATTTGCATTGTAATAGGGCAATTTTAGGCTACTTTCTTAGATAAAGTACCTATAGATTAAGCCTTAAAATGACCTTGATTGATAGAGCGAGATGGCTAATTGGCAGCTCCATGTAAATAATAAGGACAAAAGATTATTTTTTGTCTTTGTCACCGTGGCCGGTTTCTGTTGTTTGTCAAACTCTAATACAATGGCAGGTTTGACAAACAAACTCGGTTTTGTTTGATTTTCTATGATTTCGTGGTATTATGTGTTAATTGAGACAAGGAATTTGGGTTATTTATAGATAAGTGTCACTGCGATGGTGGGTTGTAGTGTTCTTGTTCTTGTTGTAACACCAGAACTAACTATTGTTGTCTCATGTGCGGCCACGCCAGTGCTTAATCTATAGGTACTTTATCTAAGGCTACTTGAGATGATATTTTAGGCGACTTTGGGTTTGACAAATCTGGCAACACTGCTTCACTCCTAGCCCTATCGCTCTATGCTCTGGGCTTTCCAGAAACAATACATGCGTTGTGGTTGCATTTTGATATCGTGTAAATTCGAGTATATTGATTGAGGCGGTCAGAAAAATATTCATTAATTCTTGGGCAGCTCGCAGTCCCGCAGTGCTAAGCAGTTGGCCATTATAAGAACAGCTGAGTGCAAGCAACCAGCGATATTGTAAGTGCATTTTTAGCTACGCAAAATAATCTATTTTTAATATTATTTGTATACTTAATGTGTTGATTTAATCATCTTGTGTTAAGTTTTGTCGTATCGTATGTATTTTTAAACTTTCAAAATGCACCTTGGCTGATGACATTTTCGTTTTTCGTGTAAGGTTTGGCTGCCACGCACCAACTGTGGAAAAAAAATTGTTGTAATTGTTTTAGGTAGGTTGAAATGATCGATGCGTCACAATTTTAAGTTAAGTGTGCAAGTTGAGTTCCATAATTTAGCCAAACAAACACAGCACGCGTTTGACCTAATTTCGCGATAGTTTTTGTTCTGGAAAATCAAGTCTTCTAGGTCTTTCTATTTTTTATTTGTAATTAAAGTAGAATACTTAGGTTTCACGATCTCAACAAAGGAGTGCATTTAAGTATGTAATGTGTAGGATATTGTTACATGATAAAAGATGACTCATTCGACTATACTGTGATTTTTAATTTCGTGGACCAAACAGTATTTAATAGTAATCTTTGGACCAAACTGACAGCTGCCGAAGACCTTATTTTTTTTAAATGTTGCAAGCGCGGTACATAGTGTTGTAGGTAAGGCTCAATCATAAGTGATTCATCGAATCGATGTGACAAGAGTCTTCAATTTATTTTTACAAATTGGTGTAAATAAATGTTTTATGAATATAAACGTAATATATTTAAATATAACAGTATTCATACACATAGTACATGAACTTTTATTGTGTTAAATATGAAATCAACAATAAAATAAATGCGATCGATAAAATGAAGTCTGACATAAATGACTAGAAACTAAATGAGGGCTGCTAGTTTCAAAACATTTTTTTTTTTTACCCTTAAGTAGTTTCATTTTCGATCTACTTCGATTTTCGATTAACTTTCGATCACTCAGGATTGTTAGGGTGCCACACTATTTTTATGGGACGATAAAGTGACAACCCCCCAAATGTCAGTTTAGTCCACGAAATTAAAAATCACATTATAGTTACTTCGATGGATTTTGCGATGCACAGAATCCATAACGAATTTATATTTAAAGTAAGATATTTAATTACAATAAAAGTAAAACCATTTAGTCATGTCGATCACATTAAAATAATCATGTACTCACACTACACATACAGGTAGAATCAAACTAATTGGCGGTTGCGGAGCGCTGTAGCAAATTCAAGTGATAGCGGAGGTGAGGGATGGGGCTTGCCACCTATAATCTATACTTATAATATAATAATTCTTAATCAACCAAATTATTATATTACATTCCCGATAAATTAACTTAAACAAAAATTGTAAGTCAACATTAATATTTCAACAATAACAATTCAATAATCCTAATTCAACAATAACAATTCAGTTATCTAAAAATAGCAATAATTTAATAAAAATAATAACTCACTAACAATTTAGCAATTTGACAGCAACAATTCCACAATTTTCAATCAACTCATTTAGGTGCTAAAACAGTATTTACAGCTTTTCAAAAACTCAGGCACATTTGAGTATATATGTTGTTAGTTTTTTTGTTGTATAGTTTAAATATATTTTTACATAAACCTGATTCGTTTAACTGTCAATATTGTATCTACCACTAGTTTTCTCTGCATCACCCAAAGGTCGAATGGTAGAAAATGCCCAAGGCATTAAGTCCGCCTCTGTACGTTTGTGTGCATAAAGTATTAAATAAATAATTAGATAACCATACCTACACCTCCTTCAAGGAATATTAGCGTGATGTTATGTTCTTTGTATCGAGCCCCACTTCAGTTTTTTCATGAGTAATGAATAGTAGGTAGGTACAGCAGCTAGCTTATCATAATAAACATCCTTTTCTCTTATCAGTGCGACCATAAAATTATGTGTTCTGAAGTACTACTTCTGACAAACTGTTGACAAGCTAATATGAACGCTTAAGGGTACACTAGTCGACGGCACGAAGTATTTTATGCGCGGGGTTAAAATGCGTGCTATATCAACCGACAACACGTGCGGAACAGATAGATGCTGTTATGAGCAGTAAGAAGCTAGTACGCGTACGAATACACACTTTTGCAAATTTGTAGCGAAATGGATGATGATTTAGAACGAAAACGAGCGCGCGAAATTTTATAAACAGACCTTTGGGAGTCTGGATATCATGAAAAAAACCAGCCAAGTGCGAGTCGGACTCGCACACGAAGGGTTCCGTACCATTATCGCAAAACACTGCATAAAAATCACGTTTGTTGTATGGGAGCCCCCCTTAATTTATTTTATTTTAATTTATTAATTATTATTTTTTGAAGTAAATATACAACTAAACATTCTGTGAATATTTCAAGCGTCTACCTGTTGCTGTTATAAATATCGAACAAAAAACGGCAAAAATATCACGTTTGTTGTATGGGAGCCCCCCTTTAATATTTACTTTATACTGTTTTTAGTATTTGTTGTTATAGCGGCAACAGAAATACATCATCTGTAAAAATTTCAACTGTCTAGCTATCACGGTTCATGAGATACAGCCTGGAGACAGACGGACAGACAGACAGACGAGTCTTAGTAATAGGGTCCCGTTTTTACCCTTTGGGTACGGAACCCTAAAAACGACTGAATGTATCTGTTCAAAATAAAATTATTTGCATTGTTGAACTACTAATCTATCCCTGTATGGAGGCCGTTTTTCAATTTTCCTTCTTCTTATGGTACTTATTTGCGCCCAAAGATGCGTTAAAATTAGTGTTAAAATATGGATCTTTCGAAGCTCATAACTTTCAAGTAATTTTTTTTTTTTGCTTCCATACGGGGCTAGATAATGATGAGACAAATTGATATCATTTTTTATTTTGAACGTACATCGTCAAACAGTGGAGTAAAAGCCAGACTACGTTTGTATGGAAGAATTTTCGACTAGTGTACCCTTAATTGTATTTACTGCATGAATTTTAACATGACCCTTTGTCTGTCTATTTGTCATTTCTAAAGTTTAAAACAGGAACCAATCCTTGCTTTTTTTTTAAACCCGCCAAGTGCGTGTCGGACTTAGCACATTCAGGGTTCCGTATCTGCCAAACCGCAAAATCAAGTCGGTTGTAAAGTTGTAATATGAAAAATGAGGGAATATCAAAGAAAATTCTGATTTACAATGGTATTTGTTGGTAAAATATACTTAATAATAAACATTATCACCAAATTGCAAGTTCATGAACAAAATTTTGTAAAAAGCTGACTTTAGAGGATTCCTTTGTTTTCCAATACTTTTTAAAACAAAAAATACGTTTTCATCCCCCATCAACATTAGACTAACGACGACTAACGCCAACGACCTTGAGGGAACAAAACGCGCACCCGTTTCGCACCCGCGCGACCCACAATTTATTAGTTTTTTGTACTTTCCTTATTATTCTACGACTTTAAAAAAAAAGCTTCAGATCAAAATGTAGATAATTAAATTGTCTTTGAGATGGTGTCGATTTCATTAAAATACGCCCAGCGGTTTTGGTGCGATTGTAGTGTTTTTGTCCGTTTTAGACATAACTTTACTAATTAATTAAGTGTTATACGAATAAAACTCAAAATGTGTTTAGATCAAATTATTAAGAAAATGGTCTTATGTAAGTAACATATATTATTTCCAAAAAATTACGACTAGCCGTTTAGACGTGATTCTCATTTTAAAATCAGCTGCTCAAGAGGATCTGCGCCTTAACCTTTTAACCGCCCGGCACAGTGAATCTAAAAATAAATACCTACAACAAATAAGGAAATGCAATACTCAAAGTTTAAATATTTGAATTTCATATTTGTTTTATTTAACATTATCCCTAGTAAGAAAAACCAATATAAATAAGTATCAAAGAAACAAAAACATAACTCCTGGTCTATGGTTTTCTTCCTTCTATTTTTGTCTACTCGAATGAAATAAATATTTAAGTGGGGCTCTCATACAAAAAACGTGTTTTTTTGCCGTATTTTTGCGATATGGTACGGAACCCTTCACGCGCGAGTCCGACTCGCACTTGGCCGGTTTTTGTTATTTCTTGTGTTTATACCGGTCTACCATCGTTATTGTTAATATGTATTGTCCCTGGAAGCTTAAGGAATTGAAAGACGAACTAAAGAAATGAGGAGCAAGGTTAACTGGAAACAAAACAGATCTTATTGAGAAGCAGACTTTTATATAATATAATATTTTTCATCGGTGATATGTTCTAGATTTGGATTTTTTTTAGTTGTAATGTAACGAGTTATTTCTTACTAGTCTCATGGTAGGAAAATTTCCAAAAAAAAAGATAACATTACTTTAATGTGTTCATCAATGAATGTGTTGGTATTCTTTATGTTTTAGGTTAGAAGTTTTATTTTATTTTCGGCAATCAAAGCCCTTAAGCTTCTGAAGGCCAAGCGAATTACAATCCTGCTGTAGAACTTTATCAATACGTTAATAGTTCCACTATATCGCCAAAGATTACCAAGCAACTTACTCAGAGTTACTTTGACAGGTACTTAAAATAACCTTTAAATATGTATAGCCTTTTCCCAGTTTTTTTAGCGTTGTATCTTTGGACAACAAATGAACACCGGGGTTAGTACATCCTCGTACAGCACACAGAGACATACTTCATCTGAGTTCGAGAAAATTAAAATCTACTGAATGATAGGTTACAAAATGTATGGATTTGACAGCTTTCAATAGCCATAGCGACGATGCGCCTGTCTATTAAAATAATGAGTGGCACAGTCATAACCACGACAAAAAATTTAATATAAAGAACAAAGTAATTAATAATGATCTTTAAATATTAAGATAGTCACTCTGATAGTGCCTGCCTACCATAAATACCGGCAAAATTAATTGGATACTCTGGAAAGCAAACCCGGGACTAAACGCTCGGCAGTCGTACTTTCAACAACTTTATCCAATGATAGGTCATTGAAAACAATGCTAGATTATTTGTTGATACTACTCTATACTGCAATGTCAAATCAATCTTATCTACAACAGTGGCCAACTGTGACTCATAGTTAGTAGGTACAGGCCGGTTCAAACTTAGAGGCAGATGTATAGTTCGCTTTTTACTGCGCAGTACAGTGGGCTTAGTGCGAGTTTTTACTCGCGCTCATTCGCGTTAACGTAAACGGGTGGAGAAGCCTCGTTTTTTATAAATATCATAATGGCGGGACCAACTCTTGTAAATAAAAGATTCTAACACGTATATTTAGCACCCATTTAGTACTATTTTGTACCTATCCTGAAATTTTTGTACGTCACACGGCGTAAGCGGCATTTCACGATAACACTGGTCCCGCCATTATGATGCCTCATAATGACGAGACCATGCCTGTACTCCAAAACTACAAATAATTACATAATTCTGATTAAACCAGTATCTAGTACCTGATTTAGTACCTCGAAAAATCAACATTGGTTGACGGAAATCCTATTAGTTTCTTTGCAAAATAGTTTTTTTAATTTTTGACATTTTCTACGCCTGATTAATTTGACGAGCAAATATTCTTCAAGTAAAAATTTGCAGCTACATTTCGTGCAGACAGACGCTTTATTATTAATTATATTGTTGTGAAACGTTATGTTATTAGATAACGGTTAGGCCAAGGCAGGTAAATTATTATTATACGTTATTTAACATATTTTATGAAGGTATTACTAAAAATAATCTGTACATCCTACTTATTAAATATGTATAACTACCTTTTTAGGCGAGGGCCAGTCTAACTAAAATGCTTTGTAAAAGTATTTTAAAAAGTAATACAAAGAAATATTGTCTGTTGACGTATGTCATCTTATCTCACTATGAACCATGGACTTATTATAAATATATCAGGACTGAGCACTCGCACCAAAAACCCGAGCCGAGAGAGATAATGTGTACAGATGCGTTCATCTCTTTCTAATAGGGTGACCAAACATTTTTTTAACAAACGGGCAAGTTCGTTTTGAAATAATTTGTAGTAGGCTAAGGTGCATGAATTTTATTCCGGGACCATGTCGCTATTGCTTTGTTAGGGTTACGTATGTCCGAATGACAAAACGGAACCCTTATAGGCAGGATCCATCCAGGTAAAGCTCCCATTATTGTGCGTACAAACATAAATTTTGCAGTTAGAATGTATGGGCGAATATGTTTTTCAACTACAATGATAGGTTTGTTCTTGGGATAAATTCATCATAAGTACGGAAACCTTCATTTTGCGTGGTCCGACACGCATTTAGTAGATTTTTTTTCTGTTTGCTCTACAGAGCTCGTGTGTGGGTATTTAAATGAAGCAAAGGGAAATAAATGCTCTTTGGCGGAATTCCAGAGGGTGACAGTGAGTGTATTGTCTTCTATGTAACGTGTCATCACTGTATGTAACAGTCGCATTGTATGACTACTTTTATTACCTTGGGTTCAACCTGTAAAAATAAATGTATGTGTAAATAAATAAATAAATAAAACTAAGTGTGTGTGACAAACATTATATTGCGGTTTATGGGTAGAGGTGGAGGACACCAATGAAAGACCGTTTTAAAATGGTTATTTTTTATTTGATATGAAGGTGTGTTTAAGTAATACTATGTGGGACGTGAGGTCCCTGACAAGGCTGATGGAATTACATCCGACCATTTTTGCTTAATTTCTTCTTTTGATGGAAAGCTGTAACCAACACATATATACGCTATTTCAATCATGCGATGTAGTCGCATAGGTACAAACTGTATTTATTATACACATAATATTAAAAGTTTTAATAAGTATTCCATTTATTTTATAGTTTTAATTAAAACTTAATCTTAAAACTCAAAATTTAAATGTCTTCTGTCCACAAAACGTCTAGAGCATGGTCAAACTACTTATTGTTAATAAACAAAATCTTTGTTTTTCCTTACCGGTGAAATGAAATGCCACAACCACCGTATGATTTACTTTTACATGTCTTGACACAACACTTTTTCACCATTTTCATTATAAAAAAGCAACGTAGCTCAATAAAACTTAAAATGCATTATACGTTTTCAAAAAATAACAGAAAAAGTCGCCATGACACCACCAGATGTCAGATTTCAGTGATTCCAGAGTAATTTTATGATACCTACCAAACAATCATATTATTAAGATTTTTTTAATTTAAATAAAATTACTTACTTTATGTACAGATTGTAAAACTATAAATAAAATTTCGTATAGCTATAAATATTTATATGTTACTAAAAGTACTTGTAGTTGGTGAAATATTGCATACCCATGTTTCTACCATCTTTAACATTTTTATCTGTTGGCAAGTGAGAAAAAGGGACAAACGCCTTTCTTCGAGCTATCTCTCTCGGCTCGTTTTGCCTCGGTTAAGATTACCTAACAAAAGTAAACCTAAGGTGCAACCATATAGGTTCAGTTTTGTATGATACGATTTTTGGAGTGCTCAGTCCTGATATATGTAGTTATAATAAGTCCATGCTATGAACAACTTGTCTTCCACAGAGAAAAAATAATATATCGGGTATCTAGAGAGCCCTCTCCGACTACAGAGTGAAGACCGCATATGTCAACTGATCGGAGAAACAGCGCCGTCTATTAACGCCATCCGCAAACTTAGCTGTGTGTGTGTGTGTGTGGTGCCTGTACTTTATTCATGTGTGTGTGTAGTGCCTGTATCTTTCCTTGCTAATTTGCTTGTTTTTAAGTTTTATAAAGTTTTACTTAATTTAATGTTTTCTCATTATTAACAAAATCATAGTAAAACTTTATCAAGTTAAAACAAGCAAATTAGTAAGTGTACCGGACGGTTGAGGTGTGAAAGCTTCTTATGTTGGAAATGAAAGACTTGATTCTTCATGACTATTTGAAGCGGTTCTGCAGGTCCCCAAAGTTCAGGAGGTGGCGTGAGGATAATATTTCCATGTCGATGGCTATGATTAGGTCGATGCGCCTCCGCACTCTCGAACCCCGAAACTTTACTTTGTCAAGGACCGCAAAATCACTTGCAAATTAGTTTTTTATATTAGGTATTCTTCACTATGTCTATAACCTAACATATAATATATAACATAAAACAGATCAACAAAACCCCTCTTGTTTCTGAAGGAACTATGACAATAAACACACACCCATAAGATTGTAAACACTCGCTAGATTTAATAAGATTTTTGGGAACACCTTTCAAGATTGACTAAATTGACTTTTTCCCCTAAGATCACAACACTCACTCACTGCACTTTTCATTTTGATTAAATATTGCCTTTTATTAGAATAGACAACGAAATTGTCCGTCTTTATCACATTCAACCATTGAGATAATATGTACGTGCGTAGTACATTAATACCTCAATGCATTCAACAGACCTGTATTCATCAATTTAACGGCGGTAATTTCGAACAAAAACCACTGTTAATTCCTTCCAAATGTTTTTACAAGGGGTTCTATTAGTTTCACAGGTTCTTGTGTGTGGGATCGTTTCACACAAGCTGTGATCATCTTTTAAGATATTTATAGGGTTTTTTATATGACATATAATCATCCCAGGATTATATCCCATATACAAGGGCGTCGCCAGCCGATGGCCCAGGGGGGGGCAAGTTGATATGGAGAATGAGAAAAGTATGAATTGTAGGTAAAGTCGAGAGCACATGAAGCTTTTCACTTGTAGTACGAGCCTTTCATCTACAGCGATTGTAATAATATCGGTATAGTTCTCGCCAAACTTCTTGGCCGTCCCGAAGTTGGCTGCAATGTCTGCGCAGTAGTAAATCTTACAAAAACAGTACCGATCCGTGCCTTGCGCATCGGAAAGCCAACTTCAGGGCGGCCCAGAAGTTTGCCGAGCACTATTCAGAGTCCAACGTGTAAAGCTACGCAACTCTACCGTACACGTTGTGCACGATCAAAATTTTCATCGCTTTTCCGTGTCGGGAAAGATTTAGCTATTTTAGGATATCAACAACGGTTCGATCTGTTGGGTTTGGTTTATTATATTCATTCGAGTTTCGACGTACGGGAATGATCAATCAAGCAAGTCAAGTCAAAGACTTAGGACTTTGGTTGCTTTACATTTGGCAACTTTTTTATAATCTCTAGGGGGGGGCAGCTGCCCCCCCCTGCCTCCCCTTGGCGACGCCCTTGCCCATATATTTAATGTTCGGGGTATAAGACAACTTATACCCCGAACCTTGAATATGTGGGCGAGTGCGCCTTGAAGCCTTTTATCCAGCGAACCCACATACAGGTCCGTAACTGTACACCCTGAACATATTTTCTAGGATGAATGAGGGTTGAAGTTAAATTTGATTTTACAACTTACAAGAAAAAATTGACAATGAATATTTGACAATCAATATCAAAAAGCCAATAATTCACTGTGTTGCAATCGTAATAATTACTTAGCTTTTGAAATCTACACAAATATTTGCAAATAATTATAATACGTGTTAAATAAAATCATAAGGTAATGAAATAATTATTTAGATTAATATTTATTTTATTATTGTTTAGTGACAAACCATATTTTATCGATGGTGTCGCCATCTGTGGTGACATAGAGTAACTAATTGTTTTTGTTGTTTGGATGGGGTTATCAGATGTCGCATTAAAAAAAAGAAACCCCTATTTTGCTACTCTATGGAACTGTCCTACCCCTTGTCTTCGCTTAGTTTCGAGAACGCATCACTACGGTTACGACTGAAAGCTCCTGAGCTTACGCGCACTAAAACAATATGCATGTACAACTACACACATATTAGTCAAACGGACTTCGTGATTCATGAATAGAATATCCAAGCAAGGTCCAAGCAAGGTCCCCCAGAACGCAGGGCCTGCTGCATTTGCTACACCTGCTACTTAGTTAATCTGGCCCTGATCAATGTCACACAATTACCTAACAGATAATATTAGGTCGGTATTTGTAATCATAAAAGTATAATGAAAAAAATATAGGCCCCTAATTATTTCCACTCAAAGAAAAAAATTTTATCAAATGGACATAGTAAGACTCTTGGAGTCTCGGCTAAGGCGTCTGCTCCTGCTCCCCCCCTCTGGATCCGACTATGCCGATACACTATGGAAAAACGGTGGGCAGATTGATTCTCTAGAAAGGTACTTACTATAGACAGGTAGATATCTAACAAATGGTTTTTCTCTATTACAGGTCACCATGACATACAAGTTGCATATGAACGGAGTAATCACCGGTTCCTTGAACTGCTTCTGTCTGGCTTGCGGCGTTTTCTTGAAGTCTCTGCAGGAAGCCGATGGCCATGTCGGAACAGCTGAACATCAGCTAAAGGCAACTGCTGTGCAGTTCTCCGATAAATTTAAAAATGAGCATATTAAGAAGGTGAGTTTGTTAGAGTAGCATTCGGGTGCGTTTCACAGAAGCGGAGATTAGCGGAGCGGAGCGGAGGTAACAAGGGACAACAGTCGGCGACGGTACGGAGAGACACGATGTGAAATTTTAACATCTTCGATTGTTTTCCTACATCACTTTGCTCATCTCCGCATCAGTGGAAATGCTTCGTATGTATTAATAATGCTGCGTGCTTGGACGTGTACAAAGAAAAAAAAAAGGAAATAAAGTTAGTTGTACTGAAGCAATTTACGGCAAATACAAAGATAATTAATCGCTTCATTATCATCATATCAGCCGAAAGACGTCCACTGCTGGACATAGGCTACCCTCAAGCGTCGCCACATTGACGTATCCAGCGGATCCTCTATACCTTCACCAGATCATCGGTCCACCTAGTGGGCGGCCTTCCAGCGCAAAGTTTTCCGGTTCGCGGTCGCCACTCCAGAACTTTTCATCCCCGTCGGCCATCCGTTCTGCGGGCAATGTGCCCTGATTAGAATTATGCAATTCTAATTACTATCAGCGCAATGGCACTTCTGCACCAACGAATGACCTTGGTCTAAGTCCGGGGACTACCCTATTACTTGACATGACTTAATGACCTATGTCCCGTTGAGTAGATGGGCACATTACAACGCTTCGTCAGAACTCCTCCATCGCTTCACGCTTCATCTCGCTCCACGTCACTACGATGATCGCTGCATCTGCCAACACGGTGCGACGCTTGGCTTGACGGGGTCGCCACGCTTTTTTTTCCCTTGTGGATTCCAGTCTACGATCTACCTTAATAGCATGACAATAATAACGCGCAGAACTTCCAGAGATTACACACCTTTTACAAACATAACCAAACAATAATTTATCTGACTGAATTTAAGATAAGTTATTCGTATCACTTGTTATTCCAGTTCAAATGGGGCTACTTCTGCGAGTTCTGCAATTTTCTGATGCCAACTGCTTCCAAAGTTAATTTACATCTTACTGAAGAGAAACACAAGCACAACAAGGGACTTCTCCTGCTGAAACCGACGGGACTTGATGTTGTAGCTTTTAATAACGTTCTTATTGAGGAGAAGGCTTGGCACGGCCTGATTGAAGGAGTGTGCTCACTCTGTAACGAAGAGTTCGAAGATGAGAATGATCACAAGACTGATCCAGAGCACTCTTTGAATTTGGTTTTGAAACCGATTCAGTTTGGAGCTGATAATGCCATCTTTCGTCCTGTAAGTACAAACTTTGTTGTGCAATTCCAGCTAATTTATTGAAATACTTTAGTAAATTTTGTTTTAACTACTTCTACCTAAATCTGACATAGTAATCCATCATTATCACTTATGAGTTAATTAAGTGTTTTGAATAATTTTATATTCATATCTACCTACCTCATAAAACAGAGTACGCTTGGTATTCTAGGCCTTGATTCTCGAGAATAATCAAATTATAGTGAAATTTTAAAATATGAATTTTTTTATTTTATTTTATGTTTTTTTTTTTTTTTTTTTTTTTATCTATTATAGGCTCGCGCTTGACCACTATCTCACCTGATGGTAAGCGAAGATGTGGTCTACGATGGAGCACGCTTGCCTAGTAGTAACCTATTCACTCTTGACTTAAAGACCCCTAGATTGTAGCTATCGGGAAACACAGACTCCGGCAGGGAATTCCACTCCTTAGCTGTACGCATAATAAAAGTATTCTCAAAACGTTTAGTGCGTATGGGTGGGATGTCCACCATGTACCGATGGCGCTTCGCCGTACGTCTGGTAGTTCGATGATGAAACGGGCTGGGCGGAATTAGATCATGCAATTCCATCGCACACTCCCCGAAATGTAACCGATAAAAAACCGACAAGCTGGCAACTCGGCGACGATGTTCAAGGCTCTGGAGCTTTGACTTAACCAGTGCCTCATCGCTGATGAGCTTCTTGGCCCGCTTTTCAATCGACTCTAGTGCATCAAGCTGATATTTGGCTGATCCGTCCCAGAGATGAGAACAGTACTCCATGCATGATCGAACTTGCGCTTGATACAAACTGAGCAGCTGTTCTGGCGTGAAGTACCTTCTCACCTTTGCAAGGATCCCCAGCTTTTTGGCAGCCAGTTGAGCCTTTGCCTCAATGTACGGGCCAAAATTGAGCGTCGATGTCAACGTAACGCCAAGAAGCTCAAGATGGTCAGTTATTGGCACGGTAACATTTCGGCAAGTTGGAGCCGGGTGAAATTGGCTCTTTTTAGCGGAAAAAGATACGCCTGAGTTTTAGCAGCATTAAACCTGACCAGATTGGCATCGCCCCATTCGGAGACTGCCTGCAAGGACAGGTTCAAGCGCTCCACCATGGCCTCACGGAGAGACTGGATCTGAGGCCCGGTAGCACGAGCGTTGGACACGTATCTCTCAGCAACTGTGCTGTCGTCTGCATACCCAAAGGTGCCGGGTTTTAGCAGATCGTTAATGTGCAGCAAGAACAAAGTTGCTGAGAGCACCGACCCCTGAGGGACCCCGGCATTAATATCCAAGCGGTCCGACGAGCAGCCATCGATAACCACTCGAATGGACCGATCTCTCAGGAAGTCTGCAATCCAATCACACAGACCACCGGGCAAACCGAATGAAGGAAGCTTACCAATAAGGCTTTCGTGCCAGACCCTATCAAAAGCCTTCGAGATGTCTAGGGAGACGGCAAGCGCTTCCCCGTGCCTCTCAATGGCCTCACTCCAGATGTGAATGGCATACGCTAGAAGATCCCCAGTAGACCGATTTCGGCGGAAGCCGTATTGGCGGTCACTTAGGATATCGTTTGCTTCTAGGTATGCCAGGAGCTTAATATTAAGTACACGTTCCATACTCTTACAGAGTATGGAGGTTACAGATATGGGTCTGTAGTTGGCCGGATCAGCTCGACTTCCCTTCTTGGGCACGGGCTGTACGTTAGCCTGCTTCCAAGCATTCGGCACTTTTCCAGCCTCATACGAAAGGCGGAATAGGCGTGTCAAGATCGGAGACAGTTCAGGCGCACAGGTTCTAAGAACAATTGCTGGTATTCCGTCAGGGCCGCTAGCTTTGTTCACGTCGAGGTTGCGCAGCACCCTACGGACGTCCTTCTGATGGATACGAATTTCCGACATACTCGTCTCGCATCCATCAGAAGAAGGAGGGGGCCGCGCGTCACCAGGATTTAGACGTGAAGATTCCGCAAAAAGAGAGGCAAATAAATTTGCCTTCTCCTCAGCGGAGTGGGCCAGCGACCCGTCGGGTTTCAGCAGTGGTGGTAGTGAGGGACAGCAGAAGTTCGACTCGACTGACTTAGCCAGAGACCAAAACGCTTTACTACCTGATGGGTAAGAAGCAAGTTTGGTCCCTATACGGCCAATGTGGTCGAACCGAGCCCCTCGCAACACCATCTTGCAGGACTTGGCAGCCCTGTTGAAGGCCTTCTTCTTCTGACCCACGTCACCCGCCTTACGCGATCGAGCGTCGACCCAAGCCAGGTACGCCCCATGCTTAAGCGCGTCGGCGCGTTTACATTCGGCGCCAAACCATGGCCGGTCTTCGCTAGACATTGATACGTCAGAGAACGGAATGTAGTACTCCATTCCCTGACGCAACACATCCGTTACAGCGTCCGCGCACGACGATGGATCAGTCGAAGAAAAGCAAGTAGGCTGCCAAGGGTAGCATGCGAAGAAAGATCGCATACCATCCCAATCTGCTGACTTGTACCGCCAAACCCGCCGGGTGCCTCTTGGGCTGGGATCGGGCGGGGAATAGACGGACACAGACTTCACCAGACAGTGGTCAGAACTACCTAAAGGTGAAGCTATCGACACAGAGTATCTGTCTGGATCTGTTGTCAGCAGAAGGTCCAAGCAATTCGCCGTGTGCGAATCAACGTCCGGTACCCTCGTTGCCCCCTGGACCAGCTGGGTGAGGTTTAGCGCTAGCGAAAGCTTACGCATCTCCCGTCCAGCATGGTCAGTGCACTGGTATGGGAAGAGCCACTCCTGGTGGTGGGCATTAAAGTCCCCCAGTAACACTAATTGGGCGGAAGGATACCGCTGCTGTGCCGCGTCAGCAGCCTCACTGAGGTACTCTGTGAGCCTGGTTGTCTCCTGCTCAAATCTCAAATTTTATCCAAACCTGTGTCCACTAAAGCCCACAGCGTTGAGAATCTGGAGTCCTCAAGGTTACGGAGACGCCGATAGCAAGTATCGTCACGGGCGTACATACACACACCCGCGCGCGGTTTAAAATTGTGCTCCAGGGTAAACCCTGGGTAAGACAAGTACGACACGTCTGACGGACTCGCTATCTGCGTCTCCGTAAGGAAAAACAGCGCTGGTTTCTCAGTCTCCAGGTGGAAGTGGACTGCAGAGAGATTTGAGTGCAGACCTCGAATGTTGGTGAGGTGCACTTTGTGGGGGAGGGGGTGCAGCCGCTGTTTAACTCCAGTATTATTTTTCTTTAAAATTGCAGTTAGACGACACAGCTGTCCAATGCCTGACGTGCAACAAATTGCTAGCCTCCGGCAGGATGAGCAAACACCTTGACGACACTGAGCATCACGAGCTTTACGCGAAACGATTCATCCAAACTAACGGAGTCTGTCAAGAAAGCGAAGCTCAAGAAAACTGCCAAGAAAAAGCAGCCAAAATGACTTCAGTGAAAGAAAATGATGACGAACTAAAGAAACTGAAGGTAGACAACGATGTCAATGAGAAGAATAAGAGAGAGGAAAAGAATAACCACGAAAAGTCACCAACCAAAGACAAATCAAAAATTCTCGAATCCATTGCCAAGTACCAAACTAAAGGAATCAACATTAATTTGGAAACAGAAACGGCTTTCTGTAAAAAATGCTCCGAAGTTGTAACATTTAATTTAATGGAGATAGAAAACCACATTGAAAATCATTCATCAGATACAGCGGCAGCGGTTAACTCTGACTTACTGTATCCCTCAAACCTGGATCAAAATTTGAATCGAGTCGATATTAATGACAAAACAACACAATCTGCTGACGATAAACATAACGTTGAGTTTGTAAATGACTCCTTAAAAGCTTTACTAGAAAATGTCCAAAATGATTCCTCAAATGAGGAAGATGATGATAACAATTCGACTTGCTTAGTTGATGATTTTGACAATACCCCATCAGAAAACTTTGAAAAAGGTAGCCAAGAAGAGGAAGCAAGTGACTTTGCAAAAGCAAATAAAATTACTTATAACGGGTACAATAACCAATCTTTTTGTCGCATTTGTGAAGTACATGTGCCGTCTTCATTTAGATCAATGAAAGAGCATGTAGAAGGAGCTAATCACAAAAGACTCGTAGCCTCCTCTAAGTCCTCAATAACACAACCGAAAGCTCCGGGCAAGCTGTCCAAGCAGACAACAAGAGAATTTATTGATTCAGGTTACGATATACGAGGATTCTTATATATTGCCAGTATGGTAAACGAGAAATATTGCTTACTTCGGTCTAGCTTGCATTTGGTATCGGAGAATAATTCAAGAATGAGATGTTTTGTATGCGACATCAACTTGCCGCCGTACTTGGATGTTGAAGACCATATAAGTACAAGTAAGCACCGGGAAAGATGGCAAAAAGTGCCTATTATTACATCGGAGAGAAATGAATTCATTCGAGAGGTAAAGTGAGCCAGTATATGCTATATAGCCATAATGCTGATTGTAAAATGTGCTCAGATTTTTTCATATCTTTTTTAGTACCTATCTAGTTTTTTTAGTATCTGTATACTCTTTTTTATCAGACTGAGCGACACCAAAGACAGTGTTATCTATCTATCTATCTATAAAAGCGAAAGGTGACTGACTGACTGACTAATCAATCAACGCACAGCCGAAACTGCTAAACCTAGAAGCATGAAATTTGGCAGAAAGGTTCCTCAAGTGACATAAGTGTGCACTAATGAAGGATTTTGCGGCAATTCAACCTTTCAGGAGGTGAAAAGGGTCAAAATTATTTTGTAAGTAAAATCGAATTCCTTGGGCATAAAGTTGATAATCAAAATTTACATAAAACATTTTAAAACTCCCTCCCAGATAGGGTTAGCGTTAAAGTGATAAAAAAAAATATGAGGAATCTTACTGCGCAATATGACTAACATAAACGATAAATAAAAAAGAGAAGAAAAGAGTGAATAGCATATTTAGGTTGTTCAAAACTCGACCCTCAACGGGGCAAAAAAGGATTGATAAGTTTTAGGGGAGGATTTTACTTTGTGGCGGTAACCTAATTTTTTTTATTCTTTAAGTCAAATAACGAATCGTCCCAATCCAATAAACCAATAAATATCTATGATACCCAGTTTTTTATTGTTTTAATAATAGCTTATTTTTATTTAAGAAAATCATTTATAGGATAAACGAAATCACGCGAACGAAGTCGCGGGCAGAGTGATAAAATATAAAAACACTAGGTTTTTATATTATACTTTACCCTCATAGCATCTTAACGGCTGAATGAATTTGTTAAGGCTATGGAGTTTACTTACCGACATATTACCCAATCAAATTGGCTAGAAGCATATTTAGCCTCCGGCTGCAGGTTATGGATTGCCACTTGTTTACATCTTTTCAGCCATTATATGCCATATTTTTACACATAATCTTATTCTATGTTTTTAGTTCGATTTTCATGCTTATTATGTTTTTATTTTAAGGCTTTTTATACCTTATGTTACAGGTTCGTCCTGGGTTGTACCACTGCGGGTATTGTCACCTCGTAGTATCAGGTTGGACCGACATGAAGCAGCATCTGGATTGTTCCGACCATTGGAATAATAGAACAAATTGGGAAGGACGAATGAGGAAACATCTCCCTGGCTTGCAGCAGTACAAAATGCGAAAACGGCTGGAGTCTTTGGCCATGATGAGATTTTTCAATATGTTTAATAATGATTCTGAGGACGATTCTATGTAACTTAGATACCTACAGTATTCCCTAATCTTATTGGCCGAGCGCATCGACATTGTTTCACAGTCTTTCCTATGCGCAAGGCACGGCGCGCTGCTGTTTTTATTGTAGCCAACTTCGATGATTCGATGAGACGAATAGTACATATTCCTATAATTATTTTTATGATGTCTGTTGATGCCGATTGTGTAAACAAAGTTAAAATGTGCTTTATTAGCTTCTTTCGCCAGAACTGTATGTTTATTTTTTATTAAGTTTATTCCAATCGTTATTATCATTTAATTTGCTTTCTTAACTATCCTGTATTTTCTCTATGACTTGATTTTATTTTCATATATTTCTTTTTACGTTTCTCTTATTAGTATCTAATTCTCATTGAATCAATATCATTAATAAATAGTTATTTTTACGTTGTTTTGTTTTATTTGGTAACTTGCAATGTTATAGGTTAATTTACTTGGTTCCATCTGCCAAGAACCTATTCAGATTCAAATTTAATTTCGGCTTGGAACATGAGGCGAGTCGCTGCGCAATAGCAAATTCATGTGACAGCGGGGGTATAGCGTGGACTACCTACTGCGCACTTAACAACTGACATTAAGTTTGAATCGTATATGTATGCCCCTATCTGTGACCGAAATTGTAATTTTGGTTACTATACTTCAAAGACAAAGATATTTTATTTCAACTAGGCCACCAAGCGGCACTTTTGAACGTTACATAAAAATTTATTCTACTGTGCATTCGGAAAGTAGCTTGTTATGGAGAAGAATGCACAAGAAACTCCATACATACTCTTTTAAAAAAATTGTTTTTTAAACTGTTTAGGAACACAGGTACATACATTATTAAATTCATACATGTGAGGACAATGCACCCAGAATAGCACTACACACTATACCACTTACAGGCATAAAGTATTAAAAGTACTCACACATGTACTGTGCAGTTATATAATAGATACTAGAAAAACATTAACATCCCAAGCAGTTAAGTTATGTCCAATCCCAACTGACGGCGTCCGTTCACGAACATGACGCATGAATTGGCACCACCCAGCTCAACCATCATGAAGGGAACCGGATGATCCAACACACGCGCCACCATCAAAGAGACATTTGAGAGAGTATGACACACTCAACTGCCAGGGCACACACAAGTCAACGAACGACACATAGGTACAGTAAATGGTAGATTTACAGTTGGGTACATAGTACTCACACACGTGATGTGCAGTTATATAATACTAAGGAAATTGAGTTTATACAATACAAATATATTCATACAGTCTTCAGTAGGTCCAACAATACTTCAAAACAATAATGTTCTGCTTATCACTTGTTTTTGCGCACTAGTGGTTGTGGAGCAGGACTAGCATTGAGCCAAGCATTTTTATCAGTGATGTAATCCCCCAACTTATAATATGCCAGCCTGCATAGTGTGCGTTTTATAAAGGTTTTAAACTTCGTCTCATTCAGTTCAAGAATGTGGGGAGGAATTTTATTGCAACATTTTGTACAGTACCCCATGAAAGATGAGGCTACTTTAGCCAGTCTGAAACCTGGTTGAACTAATTGGTCCCTATTTCTAGTAGCGTAATTATGTTTGTCGCCGTTTTTACTAAACAGATGTAAATTCTTTCTCACGTACATGTTTTCATAAATATATTGACAAGGAACCGTCATGATGTTAAATGTCCTTAAACAGTTCCCTTAGAGAATCGCGCCGGCGAAGATTATGTATCGCCCTGATGACTCGTTTTTGCAGAATAAAAATTGACTCAATGTCTGCAGCCCTTCCCCATAGTAAGATACCGTAAGCCATTTTATACTATGAAAATAACTAAAATAGACTAGTCTCGCGGTATCCATATCGGTTAACCGACGAATCTTTCCAACAGCATAAGCTGCCGAACTCAAGGGATACCAAATGAGGACCCCATTGCAACCCTGAGTCTAGCGTGATCCCCAGGAAAACCGTTTTATCGACGAATTCTAGCTTCTCCTTAGTTAATATAATGTCACAATCAGTACTTTTGATATTCGGCAAGGAAAATTTTACGCACTTGGTTTTTTTACCGTTTCAAACTAAATTATTGGCAGTGAACCAACCCTGAACCTGCCGTAGTGCGTTATTTACGTCGTCAACCCGACAAGTACGTATATTTATTAAAAAAATTAAAGATGTGTCATCAGCAAATAACACCATGTTCAGTTTGTTTTCCAATAAACGGGGTAAATCGTTTATGTATATTAAAAATAAGAAATGACCTAAAATTGAGCCCTGGGGTACCCCCATTTTTACGTTTTACCCCGACGAATTCACACCGTTTTTTGAACTAATTGCTGTCTATCATTCAAATAAGATTTAACCAAACTTAACGCTGATTGACCTAGCCCGTAATGCTCAAGTTTCAGAAGTAATGTTTCATGATTAACGCAATCAAACGCCTTCGACAGGTAGCAGAAGATGCCTATTGTATCCTGCGACTCTTCCTAATATGTGATTTAATAGGGTGACACCAGCGTCAGTTGTACAACGTCCTCTGGTGAAACCATACTGTTTATCATGCAAGATGTTATTCGTATTAAAATGAATGAGCATTTGATTTAGCATTATCGTCTCAAATACCTTGCTTCTTAACTCGATTACGCAACCACAGACTAAATAATAGTACAAGATTCTGCGTCGCTTATTACAGTGGTAAGTATACAAAAATTAAAAATTAAAATTTTATAGAAGAGACAACCGTATGTTTAGTAAAATACTGCTAATATCAATGTTAGTTTTTTTTTCATAGACAGGTTATATCGTCAAGTACGATCATATTTTAAAGACTGCGTTTGCCCGTATATAAGAACATCTTTCTCCAAGGCAGTCATAGTCAATTCCCAAAATATGATTGTATCTTTCCGCTACACCCTATAGAAACAATAAAGACATTCAACACAAGCCATCTACAAATTAGCAATAGCCACATGCATATCACAAATTCTTTGACATTTACGATTTTCTCACGATGTTTACTTCACTGTTTTGAAGCACTTAACAGAAAAGCAACACTTGAAGTAGGCTAGCTCTCAGAACCTCAGTAGCTAGAATCTCAGTAGCTAGAATCTCAGTAGCTGGAATCTCAGTAGCTGGAATCTCTGTAGCTGGAATCTCTGTAGCTGGAATCTCAGTAGCTAGAATCTTAGTAAGCTAGGCGAAAAATAATATGTCAACATACAAGTACAATGTACAAGATCGCTAAGCATGAGGTTCTACGTTCGATTCCCGGTTTGGGCAAAGTTTTATTGGGTTTTTCCGTCTGAAATTTCTCAGTAGTAGCCCAGAGTATGGACTTGTGCCCGATTGACGACACTAGCCTCTTATTACATGTAACCTTAACATAACTGGAAAAATATGGTGTTTCTGACTAATCTAACCCTTCGAGGAATACAGGTGTGTATGTGTTATATTATGTTGTTTTCTTTCCTCCCTAGGTATGGGCATCATCCCCAACACATTTGTCGGCGAGATGTTCACTGACACCTGCAGGGGTTTCGGTGCCACCATCACAGTAACCATCGGCTTCCTCTTCGGTTTCAGAATAGCAACCACATTTGGCTACGTGTTGCCAGTGTGGGGACCTAGCGTGGTCTTCTGGATATTTTCAGGAGCTTGTGTTTTGAATTTCTTCTTTACCGTAATTTTTGTACCCGAGACCAAAGGAAAGAGCCTGTCGGAAATCCGCGAGCTCTTGACTAAATGATTGGCTGTTATGATTAAATGCTTGAAACTACAGTTTTAGTTTTTTTATGGACCTATTATTATCAAGGTCACGTCAGTCACGGTAGTCAGTGTCAGTAATCTGACACCAATGTTGCCAAGAAGTACCGTATTACCCAGTTACTGGGTTGTAGCAGTCAGATAAGCAAGCAATGCTCTATGTAAAATATTGGTACTCAGCCGCATCCGGTTCAACTGGAAGCCAACCCCAACCTAGTTGGGAAAAGGCTAGGCAGATAGATTTTTATGAAGCTATTTTTAGATTTTTATGAAGCTATTTTTTTATTTTTATGAAGCTATTTTTAGATTTTTATGAAGCAATTTTTAGATTTTTATGAAGCTATTTTTTAAGTTTGACAGAATCCTGCACCGTACTTTGGACACAAACTCTAATTAAGTCGTGACAATCTAAGAAGTCAGATTTGACAGCTATAAAAATATTAAACCGACTTCCAAAACAAAACAGTACAAAGCGAATAATAACTTTCTTTTCCGAAGTCATCAAAATCAAAATCTTTTATTTCACATAGGCTAACATGGGCATTTTATAAAACGTCGACAAAAGGTGCACGGTTCGGGTTGGTCGTTTCCTATGGAGAAGAACCGGCAATAAACACCACGGTTACTCTTTAAAAAAAAAATGGTTTGGTTTTACAATATTTCCAATTTTCAATATGTTATTTAGATATGGGGGGACAACGTAGGCCCGACAATAACTCTTAAGAAACTAAAAAAAAAAGATTATATAAACGAGATAAAAAGTTAACAAATGTTAACAAGCATCTTGAAATCTAGAAGGCGTTTTCGCACATTCACAAAATAATCGGTAAAAGAACAAAGGTAAAAAAAAAGTATAACAATACTAAATTTAACATGTGGCACAAATGTTGTTATCAGTGCTTTAACTATTCTTAGCAAAGGGCTATAAAGAAGATTGAAAACCATTGTAAAAAGTCTAATTAAAAGAAGGAAAAAAAGAAAATTAGGTTGTGAATAGTTAGAGACATATTTGTGCCAATTATGAGTTACCAGGGAAGCCGCATGTGCAGAAGGAGCTAAAGCCAAAATTCTTATCTTCAACTTAGTCCTTGATTTTATGATATGCTTTATTAATAAGGACACGTTTGATGTAGTTTTTGAACTTTCCATCGGTCAGTTCTATAACTGACTTTGGCAACTTGTTATAAAAGCGTATACTGTTTATAAGAAAAGACTTGCAAGTTCTCTAAATTTGGGTATTACAACTTCGTGCTTACTGAGTGTATTTAAATTATGGAAGTCGCTTCTAATTTCGGAAAGCCCTCGATTTTTGCGGACATACAAAATACATTCCAAAATATATAGTGAAGGTAGAGTCAGTATATCGATCTCTTTAAAGGACATGGATGGACATATTTTGTATGGGCGTCGGCACTGTTATCGAATTTAATTTACCACAATGGTTCTTGCTGTTTTATATTCGTGAATATGAGCTTATTCAATTGCTATAAATAAAAAACCCCAAGAACTTGACACAACGACAGACTAAACGAAAACAGTTTCATTAAACCTATTATTCAGATCGCTGCAATAAGTGTACAGATAATGATCTTGCTATTAAAAAAACGCCAGGCGCTTTAAATTAGCAAACAGTGTTGAGAATACAGTTATCTGTTATGGTTTTAGCATTATTTATTTATTACATTCTTTATTGTACACTACAAAAAATCATAAAAGCAAGTGTATTGTACACTTGCTTTTATGATTGTCTTTTGGGCGGTCTTATCGCACAGGGCAATCTCATTACTAGTAATTTAAACAAAGTAATGGACTCCTAAGCTGTATAGGCCCTACTAGACTCAGTTCATTAACATGCTAATCGCATGTTATTGAACCGAGTCTGGAAGAGCCTCAAAAAATGTGGCATTCTATTTTATTTCTTTTATGTATATTTCTAAAGATGCAATATGTATATTTTTTAAGTTACCAATTATCAAAGGAAAGAATAAAACAAATGAGTAAAAATCATTATTTATTGGATAAAACAATATTTTTATATCACACACCTGGATGTGTATAATTCATTGTATTATAAGTTTAGTAGGTCTTGTAATAGAAGTCTTTTAAGGAATTTCAAGACCAAATGTATGATTCGGTTTCTGCATTGTTGCAATATACAATGACTAGATGAGATCGAAGCTCGCTTATAATTAGGTAGTGATATAGTGTTACGTTCCCTTCGAGGTGTCCTTTGAACAGGCGGCAATGGTGCTGGTGTTGGGACAGGTGGGCTTTGAACAGGCAGTAATAGTGCCGGTGCTGGCACATGTGGCCTTTGAACAGGTGGTAATGTTACTGGTGGTGGCACAGGTGGGTTATCCACATGAACATTAGTGGCTGCTGCATTGTTGTCCAACACCAATCCCTGCCTGTCTCGTGATGAGTCATGCGCTGCATGTCTATTTGCTCGCATCCAACACAAACAGCATACATAGTTGTTTCTTGTGAGCTGAAAACAAACAACAGTGCTTATAAACATAGATAAAAGCTTTTGTTTATATATTTTTTAGCAACAAGGGTATCTTTTGTTTACACCTGTATGTTTTCAAGTATTATATTATTTTATCATGAGCAGTAAGTTCTAAGATGTTAAAAAAAGTCTCTTTTAGGCTTTAAGTATATATTAAAGATAGAAAATGCACAAAACAGTTACAATCATGCATGATAGTTAGTCTCAATAAGAATACAACTAGGTACCTATTTATAATAATAAAAAACAAAATGCTTACCACATAATTAGTAATTTGTGTTATTAGAACAGCCAGCAATGGACACTTCATACTAACATTATGGTGTCTTATTTTTCTCACGGATTTCCCACAATCAACGCAAACCTGGTTATGTCCTAGTAGTCTCTCATGTTCACCAGCTTCGGTATTTAATAATAATAATCATGGATGACATATAAATGTATCCAGAGGCAGCTAAAAATAAGATGCACATTATAATCGCGTATCATAAATAAAAGTAAATCAGATTAGGTTAAGTTATTCTACTTTAACTGCATACCTGGGTTTGAGCGACGGTTATCCAACGCAAAGTCTTGCTTGATAGTGTTCAGAAAGTGAGGATATGATATGCCTTTGCAACCTTTGCACGGCTATTCCAAAGTTGATGCACCTCATATTGATTCACAAAACAAATCCGAAACGCAATGCGAATCAGAGTCCAATGATGTTAACAAGATATTCGAGTGGTAGAAGATATCTTTCCGTTGAATTATGTAGGAGTCAAAGAAAATATCGCAAAAACAAACTGTTACTATAAGAAGTGAACTTAGTGAACGTTGCTTTTGAAGTTCTGTTTTAGAAGAAATAGACGAAAATGTCAATGTCAAGTCTGACAAACAAATTGTCTGTCAAACACGTCGCGTTCCGTTTTAAGTATTTTATTTTGGGTGAAATAAAAAAAAACTATTTAACTAACGCATCAAAATATGAAAAAAATAATGTTATTAAATGCAATAAATACCAATAGAGACAGTTTCATGAGAATAAAATGTTACTTATAAGAGAACTTGTCGTATAATTCACATCTAATAACTTACGTGCGTGGTGAGGAACGTCCAATAATATATTTTTTATCTTTCTCTATGGTCTATTATGGCGGAAGGTGACACATGGTACTATAATTCGTCTTGCACTACTTTTTACTTTTGTAATAAAAACGTCAAGTTCAGAGAGGTAAAAAACTGTGTCATAATTAGTTTTTCATTTTTTTTGTACATTATTATTTATTATGTATTTGTACATAAAATGCACTTTTTGTCCATGTCCAAATTCTCTGAGCGACTCGCGAGTACCCATTTTAAGATCGCGCGGATTGCGCTCTTTTGTAAGATAAAAATTGAGTCAACATCTGCTGCTGATCCCTACAGCAGAATGCCATAAGACATAATACTGTGGCAATAAGCATAGTATACTAACCTAGCTGTGGCTACATCGGTTAACTGCCTTATTTTCCTTACTGCAAATGCAGCTGAACTTAACTTACCAGAAAGAGTTATAATGTGCGCGCCCCACTGCAATTTTGAATTGATAGTAATCCTTAAGAATACAGTTTCCGTTATAACTTCTAGATTTTAACCGTCAAGATTTAATTTTAGGTCACGTTGTGCTACATTTGGTAAAGAGAACTTTAGACATTTTGTTTTTTTCGCATTCAGTAAAAGATTTTCATCCGTGTCTTTCCTATCTATTTATTTTATTTTATTTTATTAATCTTAGGAAAACTTACAGCTAATACAAAAAAAAAACAATAATAATAATATAAAAAAACATATAAATAATAATAATATTAATAAAAATTAGCGAAGTATCATCAGCAAATAGAATTATATCCGAAAATTTGGCCATCATAAAAGGGGGATCATTAATGTTAACACGAAAAAAAGGGCTGAGGATTGAACCTTGGCGCACGCCCATATTGACTAGAGACCCAGAGGACGTCGCTCCATTAACATTTACTTTTTGCTGTCTGTTTGATAAATAGGAAAGCACAAGATCAGCAGATTTTCCTCGAATTCCGTAGTGGTGTAATTTATAGATCAGTGTGTTGTGGTCGACGCAGTCGAACGCTTTTGAGAGATCACAGAAAATGCCAATGGCATCCTGGGGCTTCTCCCAAGATTCCAAGATGTGGCTGATGAGTTTTATTTTCGCGTCCGTTGTCGACCTACTTTTCGTGAAACCAAACTGTTGACTATGCAGGATCCCATTTGAATTGAAGTGACTCAACATCTGTTCCAGCATGTTTTTTTCATAGATTTTACTCAATGCTGGAAGCATGGATAAGTATATAATTATAGGGATCACTCTTATAGCCTGATTTGAAAATTGGTACTACTTTACTTGTTTCATTAAGTCAGGCAAAGTGCGGCTTTCCAAATATTGATTGAATATGCCTGTTAGGACAGGAGCAATTGAGTCAAGAATATCTCCAAGAACCCTAACGGATATCTTTATACGGATAAGTCTTCAGTATTTTATATATTGAGACTTTTGAACGCGTTTTTAATTGTATTAATACATACAAGTCAGTGTCTTTGGTACCTTTTATTTTTCGATTTGATAGCTCAAATTCCCATGAAAATATTATACCCAAAGTAAACCTCATGACTATTCCAATAAACCCAAACACAACAAGGATACACTGTTTAATTTCGGAGTTCCAGTGCCTACCTACCGGCTTCATCATCAGATCAGTTTGATGGTACCATTTTCATCAGTACCATCCATTTATAAATATTTGCTTCATCATAGCACTACTTATCATTTAAGGAGTTCCAGTGGCCATCAGAAGTCTTCTTCAAAAGTTCCACTTCATCAAATGCTACTTTCTGAGTGTGTTAGTGTTGGAAGTACGTGTGACGTCATTAAATCATAAATTTACACTTTTAAGCACATTGGGTTTGCTACAAAATACAAACTGTCATATTTATTAAGCATCTACCGACAAATGTCGAAATACCTACTTAAATTATTATTGTATTGTCAAATACCTACAATTTTTAGAGTACCCACCTGATTAAATATTGTTGTGTGTACAGGAAATAACTCTGAACTTACATATAAGCCATAGTGATGATATTCCTATAAAATATTACGTAATTTATAATGATCATTGTGATGTATCCTGGATTTTATATTGCTTTTTTAGAATTATAAGTCTTTTGAGACAATTAATACGAGACTGTCAGTTAGTATCAATATTCTTTCGAATATTGATTAAGAATTACTTAATAGGCGATATTAAATTCCTTAATTGTCTTGATACGTTTTAAAAAGGTTTCATTACTCAAGAATTGATTATTGACCTAATGGTGAGATTATTTATAGAAATGTAGAAATTGGTGGGGACATTTGACAGGTCGACTCGTTATTATAAAGTGTGTAATTCGTAAGCAAGAGACACTTTTTGTTGTGGACTACACAAGCTTCACGTAAGTAATTTGATTATTGCTAATGGTTGTGTTGAAACTCTATTTTCATATTGTGGCCTTTATTCATAATGATGTTAAATTGATTTAAGGGCTAGTCATGTTCCTTGCCTTATCCTTGTTGTTTTGATTATGTAATATTGTGAAATGTTACAAGATTCATCATATAATGGCCATAATAGAATTAGATCTGTTATATACGATATTTATATGGTTGTAAAAGATGTCTATGAATACTTTTACAACCATAGTTGCTTCCATGCTTGCCCTTCTTCTACACGAGAACTAGTTTAGCGAAAGGGCGGTAAGCTCTCGGAGCCTGAATATGAATTAATTGACAAGTCTAATTAAAATAAATACCTAGTCTTGTCTTTCTGTGCTTTTATTCATAAAACCTTTCTCTTATACACCACATAAATAGGAACTCTGATACACAGTAAATAACCAACAACCATCTTGACATTCTAAGCTACTACTACTACTAACTACTATACTACTACTACTTACTACTTACTTCTACTATACTACTACTACTTACTACTTACTTACTTACTACTGATACCTTGATACTTTTATATGGAGTTCCTTTATGATTCTAACAAGTGCAAATGATTGCATTTCGATGAAAACACCAAAATCACTATATTCCCTCGATTTCCATGGGATCCTTTCATCAAATTCTGACCTGATGGGAAGTATATCCTTTCAAACAAAAGAAGAATTTTCCAAATCAGTTTAAACTTCTTTGAGTAATTGGGAAAAATACATTTAAAAAACCAACGAATTCAGAACCTACTCCTTTTTTAATTCTGTTAAAAATACTTAACCATTATTTAACTTGATGCTTACGATTGATACTCGTTGTTATAGTAACATAGTAATTAATGTAGGATTATGAATTTGATTTTTCAGTTTCTTACGTACAAAGTTATCGCGGTATGAGATATGTCATCGGATTTCTTAGATTGTCACGATTAAAGTTGCAAGGCGTAGAAATGGCCAAAGGCTCGCTTTGCTTAGCAAAGTTTCTTGCCAGATGAGGCGAAACAGGACAGGCGCCAATCTATTGATAACATTACTAAAGAAATACAATTCCAATTTGTTTCTGCTAGTATTGTAAGAAGCAACAGCTAAAGATATAAGATAAAGATATAAGTTTTAATTAAATCCCTTAGTGAAGAGGCCCGGGAACGACCGCGAGTGACCGGCCGTTCCCGCCCGACGAGGGTGGTGATTGGTGCAATGCGGACGAAGGCGCCCCCGCACCATTCGTCCGCTAATCACCACCAGGAGGAGGGAGGAGACGATTATACAACCGCCTTCTCCCTCCCCTTCTCCGCCTGCGGAGCGGCGGCGCGAGAGGATCGTCCTCCCGCGCACGCTCCGCCGCCTCCTTTTGCGACATCGCGTCCTCGCAAAAGGAGGCAACCGCCACCCAGGCCTCCTCACTCCCCAGCATGGAGTTGACCACGCCGGGAAGTGAGAGGTCCTGCCCGACAACTCCTGTCAGGGCACGGCGCAGCTCAGCCCAGGCTGGGCACACCTCGAGGGTGTGCTGCGCCGTGTCCTCTAACGCGCCGCAGTCGTGGCACGCCGGGGTTTCCTCCCTCCGGATCCGGTGCAGGTGCGTTCCGAAACAACCATGTCCGGACAACACCTGCACCAGACGGAACGAGAGGAAACCGTGTGGCCGCTCGAGCCAGCCCCGCAGGACTGGACCGAGCGCGTCCAGCGTCCGGTGGCCAAAGGCGGCGGTGGCGAGGTCCTCCGTCCAATGGAGGACGATGGCGTCCCTCGCCTCCCGCCGCACGGCCTCCCACTCTCCCGCGGCGGGGCGTTCGCCCAGCGCCTTCCGCCGCGCCGTCCACTCGTACACTCTGGCGAGCACCCCTCCAACTCCCAGGGAGGGGTGCCCGCCAGAGCGCACGCCACCGAGAAACCCACTGAGCGGTAGGCCCTCACTACCCGCTGTGCAATGGCCCTTTGGGGCCTGCGGATGGCGGTTGCATTCTCCCTCCTTTGGAGGGAGTCCGCACAGATGGGTGCCCCGTAGAGCGCCATGCTCTTCAGGATGCCGGCATAAAGGCGCCGGCATCGGTCCTTGGGCCCTCCCAGGTTTGGGCGGAGCCATGAGAGGGCGTCCGCGGCTTTCAGCAGGCGCGTCGACAGCCCGCTGAAGTGCGGGCCGAATTTAAGCGCCACCTGCTGTCTAGCACGAGGCCCAGATACTTCATCTGGGCTCCGACCTCTATCCGGACGCCCTCCACGACGATGTGGGCGCTGCCGAGGCCCGTGGAAGTAAACTGCCTCTGTCTTGTTCAGCGCCACCCTCAATCCTAGTCGGCGGATCCTCCCTGCGATCAAGGATCCGCCAGCCGAGGCCAAACAGGCCGCCTCCCCAAAATTCCTCCCCCGGGCAACGAGGAGTGTCATCCGCGTAGCAGATGACACTCGTGCCCGGGAGGAGGGCTCCACGCAGGAGCCAGTCGAATCCGATGTTCCACAAGGGGGGCCCTAGCACCGACCCCTGTGGAACACCGAACTCCACGCCGTAACGCCTGATCCTGGCCGTTTTGTCCACGAGGAGGACCTCACGGTCCTCCAGGTATCTGGCCAGGATCGCCCGCATATATTGGGGCACTCCGTGGTACCGGAGTGCCTCCAATATCGTAGAGTGGGGCACGGAGTTGAAGGCGTTGGCTATATCAAACGACACCGCCAACACTCCGCCCCCCGACTCCACCGCCTCCTGCACGTGGCCCCTGAGTAGGGCCAACGCGTCGACCGTCGAACGCCCCCGTCGAAATCTGAACTGGGTGTCCGACAGGTCTGGCCCTACCTCCCGCAACAGGCTATTTAGCCGGGTGGCGATGATCCCCTCGAACAATTTTCCGACCTCATCGAGCAGAACGATGGGCCGGTATGCCGAGAGGGAGTCCACGAGGCGTCCCTCTTTCCGGAGGAGGCATAACTGCCCCTCCTTCCAAAGCTTCGGGAACCTCCCAGCCGTCAGGCACGCGCTGAAGAGGTCCCGAAACCTTTCCTCCATGAGGGACGCTGCGATGGCCACCACCCGTGCGGGGACACCATCCGGTCCAGGGGCCGTCTTCTTCGCGCGGAGGCACAGAACCCCCGCGCGAAGTTCCTCCGCCGATACCGGAGGGACCTCCTCTTCCGGCGAAGCCACCACTCCCTGTGGGGGGTTCATCGTTGGTGGGTGAAGTCGGTCCTGCGCGGAAACAGGGACCGGACCACCCCATCCAGCAACGCCGGCTCCAGGGTCTCCGTTAGTAACTAGTAGACTTCCATAAATAAAGTTATTTTTCACTTTGTAGTTTTTTATTTGGAAGTCGGTAGTACTTTTTTGCAAAAAAGTTTTTTGAAATTCAAAATCAAATTTCAATTAAGAAATCATGACCAGAACGAATAAAAAACGGTTTACAAAGGGGACAGTCTGCCGCTGCCCTTATTATGAAAATTATAATGTACAACCAGCATAATTATTCTAGAATGCGCTGAAACGCGCATTAAATAGTACATTTCGTGGCGAGTATAAAAAGTCGAGATTTTAACACGAGCGATGTAGCCATGCGTCATGAGCCGAAGGCGAGCGTCGAAAGCTATATGCGGGTGTAAAAATAAAGCCTTTTTACTCATAAAAAGGCTACAATCTCTGCAAATAAAATAAACTTTACTTTAAATAAGTTCCAACAACAATTTATTAAAAACGTTCAGACTTAAAACCACAGCCTATATACACACAATCAACGCGCGCTTTTTCGAGAGGTAATAGGTTCAGTATCACTCTGCCAGTTATATAATGATCCATACAAAAGTCATTCCGTAACTGATAATATGTAATTTTGTTTTTTTTCCGATTCGATTTATATCACAACGTTAGACGATTTAAGTTGCCAGTCATCAACGACGAACAGCGATCAACCGTGTTATCCGTGTAATCACAGATATCATTAGTAATGTCAATGAAAATATATAATAAATTACCTGAAATAATTAAAGAAAGCAAAAATGTTATTGATTCGTTAATAAAGTAAAACAATTTCTATTAGCTAAATGCTCTTATAATGACAAATTTTAATAGTAGTTTATGCAATGGTCATATAATAGCTAATTATATGCCGTTGCATACACTACTTTATCTTCACTCAACAGTTGAAATAAAACAAAAGTGGAAACGGAAAAAATATGTGGTATTGCGGGCAATTTAGATTCTCATTGCGCATGACAGCACAGCGCGCGCATCCATAGACAATTACACTACTTTTCTACATTAAGACAATGAGCCCATACGCGCCAGTAAATTAAAAAGTAAAAGTGTGCTATAAAAATTCAAAAGTTATTTTTCAATACAGTTGTTAAACATGGCGTACTTTCAGAGGCTATAATTATGATTCGAAAATTAAATCTTATGCATAGGCATCTTTCTGTTACGCGGTCGTGACTTTTGTTTACGAGCTCGATCATTAGTTTTGCAGTTTAGTTTTAAATTTATAAGTCAATTTAAAAAGTTTAGTAGCAAAGAGTTTTCATACATAGAATAAAATGGGATAGATTATACGAGGAAAAATGAATGATTACGTACGTTTTAGCATTGAACTATCAAAAGTCTTTTAAATGGTTGTTTAATATATTTAATTACCAGTTTAAATTTAATTATTTTCACATCAACATTTGTCTAAAATCAAATAGGCTGTATAGACTGTTT